>JANKKI010000509.1:0-532718 GCA_025175665.1 Cinchona pubescens | reverse complement strand
CAACAGTAGCAACAACCTGCACTCAGGCAATAGAAAGTTAAGAAAATTTAACCAACTCGTGTGGGCATCAAATTTCATCTACTATTTTGTTTTCTTAATGTTTAAGGACAAAAACAACAATTCTCAATCAACCAGAAACAATGCTCAGGCTCCGAGTCTGAGCATTAGCTGCCACTCCAGTCTTTTGAACTACAAAGTGTATGACAGAGAAATGTTTGCCTCCTGCCTCGCGTTATGACGTGTCTTGAGAACTTCTTTTATCTTCTCTAAAAGAGACAACTTTAATCTCTATCAATGACAAAGCTGACCGTTCCCAGAGGGCATAAAGGATAAAAAAAAATTAATCTTTATGCCTTTCCAGTTCACACAAACGAACTACAACAGTTCATCAAATTATACTATAAGCGACAAAACTCAGAACTTGGAAATTCTAATTGGGATGGAATACAATGATCCAACCAAGCACATAAAACTCAACTAATCCTTTGAGATCAAATTTCCACCCTATCCATAGGCATAAAATTCATGAAATCCATAAGTAAAAACTCTCAATTCTACAAAGAAAGCCACGAATGCAATTTTAGAAACCAACATAAAATTGAAGAAACAACAGGACAGCCCATTTCAAGAAATGCCTAGTACTAATCAAAACTAGCTAAAAAAGGGACAATCTTTACAAAACTACACAATACATAAAATTACTAGTATTTAAAATTATGCAAAAGGGAAGAGGAGAGAATTGAAAATTACAAAAATTGCAGAATAGGAGAGCTTAGAGATGAATTCTGGGATGCCAAATCCACGAGGGGCAGAGCCAGCAATGTCAAAGGGAAGAGTAAAGGGGGAAAGAATAAGCTTAACAGGGAATTCCAAGATATCAATGAGTTGTTGGCCATAACGGCGAGTGAAAAGCTTGTATTGAAGGTCTGCTTGTTGCTTTAGGCTCTTCAGAAGAGGGTTCATTCCTCTTGACATTGTTGGTCGTTACCTCTTGTGAATGAACGAATACTAAGATAGTGGATAAAGCTTCGTTTTTGTCTCAGGTTTCTATACTACTATCTTAGTAGAAACACTAGATTTTGCGAGTTTCTTGAGATTAGTGTTCGAAGACTGGAGAATGGATTGTAGGGGAGTGGGCTACAATTGGGCTTTTGGCTAGCAAAAGTCAAAAGCCTCCTATAGATTTTTTTCAATACTCGTATAGATAACGAGTTTGATTAAAACTCATTCATCAACTAATAAATCAAACTTAAATTATTAACTTTTGAATTCGATTCAAATTCGAGTAATTCTAAATTTATAATCGTTAAAAATTGAACAGAAATTAAGAAGTATAGTGTTCACTTCAACCAAGGTCGTTTATATAGCCATGACTCGCTTATGGTATCCGAACTTTTCAAAAGCCTGTTGTGAAGCCGTTCTCGTTTTTCCAAGGAAAAGCCCATTCTTATATTTAAAAAAGAAAGAAATAGTCCATATGGCCCATCCAAAACATGGAACAGCCCATCGTAATAAAATCCGCCCTGCAAACAATTGGTTTATTTTCAACAATGAGTTGGGCCCAGACTGAGCGTCAGCACTAAATCAGAGTGTTTGCTCAAATATGGGAAAATGGTTTCTCTCAAATTTATTTTGATGAGAAACCATTATTCTAGTCAAATATCAATTCTATACCTGGTGGAATAATTTTGATAGTAAATGGTATGACTGGAAATGATTTTTATAGTAAATGATATGATAAGAAATAACATAGAGACAGTTACTTATACACATTATAAGCAATCAAATACATTCTCCATTAGTTTTTTTTTTTTTTTTTTTTTAGAGACTTGCTTCTTGATTCCAGAGGTTTAACTCTGTTCAAACTTGGATCCACCAATGATTAAAAAAGAGAGTATAAACAATTGATCAGCCATGCACTTGGACAGTTTTTTAAACTTTATTCTAAAGTCGGCTTTTCTTATTAATTTTCTATCTTTATATATATAATATATATATATATATATATAATCTATAGGGATGGATTTTGCGGTCCATAGAAATCAGTTATATATATATATATATATATATATATATAGATGTGTATAAGAGACAGTAATAATATAGACAGGTATTAATCTATTTATCCATCCCTGGCAGATTATAGGCAGGCATGATTCATGACCATTGACGTGAGTGCCATTTATAGCAAGAAGCTAAAAAATTCATCAAATTACAAATTAAAATAAAATTGAACACCAAGTGTGACAAGTTAAATCTCGTATAAAATTAATTTAAAAAAATTAAATTTAATAATTAACGAAAAAAAATGATTTAATGCAATGTCTCTATTAACTAATTAGATTGCCCTTGATATTGTCTAAAAAATGAAATTTAGTGATGTTTAGTTGAGACCAAAAGATAATTATGTATTATTATTATTATTGACATACTGGAAAAGAAGAGACCACTAAATTAATCATATTTTGGTAATTCGTATGGAAAATCACTAAATCAGCGGAATTGAATACCTCATTTGACAAAAATTCCTTCATTTAATGCAATTAAGCTCTGACATTCAATTTCCAAGAAATAAAGCAAATTCATGTCAAATACCGAAGTTTGACCAATTATAATCACACATTTTAACACAATTAATTAGTCACAAATTAATACCACTCCCATAATTACTCTCGGTCCTTACACAGTACTATACAATATCACTAAATCCACGTGGCCCAATAATCTCCCAGAACTCACACAAGCAGACTAATTTATCCCGTCCTCCAATAAATAAAGAGAAATAATTCTAAAAAAAAAAAAAAAAAAATTCACCACCATTGTGTTGTAGTATAAACGATGGCTGCAGCTTTAGCTGCCCCTTTAGCTGTAAAAATGGCGAATTCAACTGCATCTCAGGCATATCTGGAGGGCTCAAGAGTTCAACAAACTAAAGGGCTGATTGCAGAGCTCTGCCGCCAGTTTTATAATCTGGGTTGGGTATCTGGAACTGGTGGCAGCATCACCATTATAGTCCATGATGACTCCATCCCCAAACCCCAACAGCTCATTGTCATGTCCCCTTCAGGTACAATAAAAGCTTCTTTTAATCTTTTATTTTTGTTTGAAAGCATCAGACATTTTTTGTGGGTTTTGTTGAAATCCATAAATATTATGTATATACAAAGAATCTTGCATTTTTTTGTGTTAAAGATATGATTTTTATGGGTTTTTGTTGATAAAAGGAATGATTTTTATGGGTCTAAAATGTTTTTTTTTTTGGTTTTTTTGGTGGCTTGATCGAATTGTTTTGGGGTGTATTGATAGGTGTGCAAAAGGAAAGAATGGTGGAGGAGGATATGTATGTGTTATCCCCAACTGGGTCTATTTTGTCTGCTCCATTGGCAAAGCCTTACCCTCATAAGCCTCCTAAATGTTCTGATTGTGCTCCTTTGTTCTTGAAGGTATGGACAATACAGAGGCATCATGATCTGCAATCAGTTAGCTTAAATAGTTGTGTTAAAGTTGAGTTCTTGAATATAAGGTAGTTGTATGTTTTCTTGTTTAGTTGTTTTATGCATTTTTCGTTGATGGAACATTAATAAACGAGTGGTGTCTAAGTTTTTTCTGTGTTGATTCTCTACTATTATCTCTAGTGATATTGTTTAAAACTTCCATTTATATATCTCTTTCAAGACTTTTTCTTTTCATGGTTTTTTGATGCTTAAATTGGTGCTAAATGAAATATTATGCAACTCCACATCTAATACAAGTGGTATGTGGAAATCTCAGTGACCATCATCAGCTTATTTTTCTTGGTTTTTTTGTATATTTTGTGAGACTTTGGATTTGACACCAAAGTGTAGAACTTTCTTATATCCGGAGAAGATGGCTTGCTTTTTCTGTTCCTTGGATTCTTGAAGAGAATATCTTGTCCTGTTGAAATGATTTACAAGTAGCAACTGTTTTTAGGATTTAACTAGTCTATACACATCTACTGTGCATATGCATTCCAACCAGGTATTTTCCCATATTTGAGACATAACAGTCTGATTTCTTTTAGTTGATGAATGAAAATGTAGAATTTCTCTTATAGCAGGAGATGTGCCTTCAAAAATTTTAGTACAAATTTGTGTGTTGCAAAGGATTCTTTGTGTGCTTCCTGGTTATGGAACTTTTATAAAAATTGAAGAGTTACCTCGATTGTAGTATTGGCAGCTTTCTGCTGAATGGGCATTGCATACTAATGGTTTATTTGTGGAATATGCTACTTTTTTCAGGCATATGATATGCGACATGCTGGTGCTGTAATCCATAGTCATGGAATGGAATCGTGTGTTGTAACGATGATCAATCCATTTTCGAAAGAATTTCGGGTAATTTGTTTGTTATCCTCTAATCATCATATTTTTTTCCTGATAATTGGTCAATCTTACATCATGTACATAGAGCTGAAACGTCACCATTTATTGTCTTTCTTGCACTTTGAGAACTGGTTTTGATGCTATGTTGGCTGCGGAAATGCATTAAAATTTATGATATGATTCACATGCACCAAATGTGTAGCCATAAAAGAATAAAAAATAAGAATCCAAATATAAGCAAGAGCTAATTAGTTGCATGACATCATCAGATTCATGTAACTGTACCAAGTTATGATGGAGCTTTTGATATCTTATGTTCCTCTTGATACTATCAAATCTGATTCTTTACATTTCTGATTTGATATACAGATCAGTACTATGGAAATGACATCAAAGTGTATCAAGAGACATGGTTATTATGATGAACTTGTTATTCCAATCATCGAGAACACCAGTACTGTATGAGGAAAGAACAGAACATAATAGCAGAAACTGTATTCTCTCTTCATTTCTTGCTTTTCCTCCAACTCTCTTTCTCTTTTTGAATTGTTTGTAAGGATGTGTATTGAATTTTATAGCTCACTCCTGCCTGCCTACCTTCCTGCATTTACTTTATCTATATTATTATGATCATATGATGGACATTTCAAGATCTCTCATCGTGTTACAGAAAGTTTAAAATGTGTGTTATTATGATGGCTCATGAGGAAACTTGCTACAGTTTAGATGTAGATATGTTTGATGCAATGCAGATCAGTACTACATCCATCATCATTAAATCGAGAGAAAAAAAAAATTAGTACTATGGTAAAAGATGCTATTTGCTCATGCATGCCCTAGGTTTTAATTCACTGCATGAGTTTTACCCCATGTGGCATATCAAAGATGTTTCAGCATTATGCTTACATGATTTGCATCTAAAGTGCGTGTCTGTACATTTATTTTCATTCTTCTTTCCTGTTTCCATTTGCACTGAATTGTTTATGTTGTAAATTCTTAATACGGTTGTATGTTCTAAATAACAATATTTTCTGTTGAATATTGATATTATCTAGATTAAAGCTTACCCAAAGATTCCATGGTGTCCTCAGTGAGGAAGCCTGGAATATATGAATGGGGAATTAATTGGTTCAGTGCTAAAACACAGGGTTGTCTGCTGCTGGCAGATTTTTGGTTTTCGTGGCCATTGATGTGACTGACACTTGTGTAGTTGCATCTTTACTTTAATTCTGCAATAGTTCAATAATGGATGTTAGCTTGTATGATGATAATAATTTTATTCGTGATATGAATTTTGTTTATTAGTTGTATCAGAAACCACTAGAGACAGATGCATACCCAATTAGTGCTCTTTATTATAAGTTTGGAAATGGAGATTATGCAAGAATACTACAAGTGCAGCAGTATTGAAATATATCTCTGCTACATGCGTGAAGCATACATGTTACAGACAATGAGAGCCAAATTTATTTCCGGTGGTTGTTATATTTATTTGCATTAGAGCCAAATTTATACTATTAATTCCAAGATTAGATTCCTAGTCCTCATAGATGAAGAGACACCACCTTGTTTGGAATGCTTCTTTTCTGACTTTAAACTTGATCTTCCAGGCTGAGTGTTATCACTATCTATTTGATGCTGCCATTAAACTTCACCAACTAGGATTGGATTGGTCAACCCCTACACACGGTTCCATTCGGAGTATTAATGGGGTTTTAGGTAATGGTCGAAGTGGTAAAACAACCTCAAAAGCAAGAAAAGTTGCTTCAAATAATGGTATTGAGCCATCAAGAGTAAGTTTTTTCAACTGTTTGTTATTATGTCTTAATTGAATTATGAGTTCATGGTAATGGGCTTTATAATTGAATCCCTTTACATTGAGGATCATTGTACTGCAGCGCTGCATTGTTCTAGACATCGAGGGGACGACCACGCCCATATCATTTGTCACAGATGTTCTCTTCCCATATGCTCGTGAGAGTGTGGGGAAACATTTAGATGCAACATATGAGACAGTGGAAACACAAGATGATATTAAGTTACTCCAAGCTCAAGTAGGTCAACACATTCTTACAACTGTCTTTAAAGGATATTGTCCTGTATGGAATGTTGTACATTTAAAGTTATAGCATGCCATTGAAAAATGCTAATCTATATTTCTTTTGAAAGGCAATTAATCTTTCTCCATCGGTGTAGATGCATGACACAATCATTTTTTATATTTTAAATATTACTTTTGTATAATGTGGCATGCATATGCACCCGATGGTGTAAAAAATTTTCAACACCATTAGTGTAGGAAAGATCAACTCTTCTGTTATGTCTGCATCTTCTGGATGACTGTGCATAGTAGAAGTGTTTGCAGCAAGACTTCCACATTATGTGCCAGTTGGTGTTGTAATGATACCTCCCTCACTCAGCATTCTTCCTGCAGGTAGAAGAAGATCTAGAAGAGGGCATTCCTGGTGCTGTGCCAATCCCTAACAATGATGCAGGGAAGCAGGAGGTAATTGCGGCATTGGTTACTAATGTGGGGGCAATGATTAAAGCTGACAGGAAGATCACTGCTTTGAAGCAATTACAAGTGAGTGGAGAGAGAATATGAAATGCTATTCATTTTTCGCACTTTGTTTCCCTTACTGAGATTGTGATCTTCACTACTTATTTTGGAAGCATTAGTTTCTTGACTTGACTATTTTTAACCATTCAGGGTCACATATGGCGTACTGGATTTGACAATAATGAGATAGAAGCAGTTGTTTTTGATGATGTACCAGAAGCACTCGAGAGGTGGAATGCTTTAGGCATCAAGGTTACTCACCCAACTTGAAAACTTCTATTTTGTCTGTGTTGTTTTACCTCTAGAGATGTTCTATGTACATCAGTCTTCACTCAAAGTACCTAATGGCTAATTGAGAGCAATTTGAGTTGTTAGATTATTATGTTTTCTCCGAACTGTTTTGGATCAAGAATATCTTGTATGTTTACTCGAGTTTCTGCTATTATGTTCTGTTCTTTTTTATTGTTTTTTTGGTAGAGTTTGGAGGTAGATTAATTTGGTTGTTGAATCCTATTACTGGCTAATTTTCCATATTATTAACATCGTAATCTCTTTTGTTTGCCTCAGGTGTACATATATTCCAGCGGAAGCAGATTAGCACAGAGACTTTTGTTTGGTTACACGAATTATGGAGATCTGCGAAAATACTTGTGTGGCTTCTTTGATACTACTGTTGGGTAAACTTATGCCTGCCAGACACTTATTAATTCAAGTATTCGTCATTCTTGTTTTGGATGCTCTATGATTTTTATCTCTTGTACTGGATGCAGGAACAAGGAGAGAAACAAAGAGTTACATTGAAATAACAGAGTCAGTTGGAGTAGATAACCCTTCAGAAATTTTGTTCATCACTGATGTCCATCAAGAAGCAACAGCTGCCAAAGCTGCAGGTAATTTGCACTTGTAGTTCTATTTAAGACAATGTACCACCACTCTTTTGGGATTGAAAACTCTCCCTACGCAAACAAATGATACACAATAACTGAAGTTGCATTTAACGTAGAGAACAGCTGGACACTTGCACAAATACATGTGCACGTCTGCGCAACACAACAAGAAACAGATATCCTCAAGTTGTTTTGCTGCATTGTTGTCGTTAAATTTTTGGACGGTGTTCACATTTCAGGTTTGGACGTGATAATTTCTATCCGGCCAGGAAATGGACCTCTTCCAGAGAATCATGGGTTCAGAACAGTCAAGTCCTTTTCAGAAATATAAGAAAAATTTTGTAACATGGTTGGAGGTAACCAAAGATATTCACAAGGATATTTTTTCATTCTGCAACCACCCCGTCTGGAGTCTTTAACCTGTAATTTAGGCATTGTTGCTTCAGTGGCATGTAGCTCAAAAGTTTATCATAAATAAAGGGGTTAGAAGACTCAGAACTCTGCAAGAAATGAATTCTTGACATGCCATGTACATATCTGCAGATTGATATAAGGGACAATAATATTTCTAATTTATGTATGCGCTTCTCTAATCATACGTAGGATTCATCTTATAAATCCATGACAAATATAACACAGTTTGTATCCTGTTCGGAATCTTGTTAGAGCATCAATAAACCAGAATATTTTCCCTAGTAAATATCTAAGAAAAATATAAAAATTGATCAACTTTTCTTGAATCTTGTTGTTACCTTGTGCTACAATGCTAACAATATTGTGCAAATCCTTGAACTAGAAATTGATCCATTTTTCTGAAACTAAGAGGAGATATTTACAAAGTAGTGATCAAAATTCAGCTGATATTATGTTTCGTGCACGTACCAATTATCAAAGTGATTGTGTCAGCTCTAATTCGTTACATTATAACAGAAATTTTATTTATATGGAAACAGAAATAAATCAGAGGGAAAGGTATCCCATTTTCTCTGCCTTTACTTAAGGAAAAGGATGGAAAAGGAAAACTTCTTTCTCAATCATCATCACATTCCCACTGTGGCTCAAAAGACCTCAAGTGCACATGTGTTCTCTCATTTCCCCAAACTGGTGCATATGACTCATGCCACATGCTGTCTCTTATACACATCTAATTTATTAAGAAAATCGAGCATTTTGTTAGTCGATATTTACTTAATAAAAAAAATAATTTTTTATGGTAGTCTTATTCAGCATCACTATCATTTCTTTTTTATTATGCTTGTATCGAACTTTCACTTGTGCAACAACAAAAAGGTGAAACAAACTTTTACCATTACTGTTAAGTAAATATTATTTGTTTTTACCATCAAGAAGAAAGAATTGGACTCATCTAATCATCAGGGTTCAATCTGTCCCTCCACAACCTTGCTTGCCAATTGTTTATTAGAAGAAAGAACAAAGAAAGTGAGTTTAGGTGATGCTTATCAAGTTAAAAGTCAAAAATATAGGCTGGTCTTTGATATTATCAGTCCTAAATGTAATAAAATATCTTCATAAGTGAACCATTTTTAGAGCTTAGTATATTTAGTACCTCAATAAACTTCCAAGATTTGTCTCTTAACACATCTAGATGTGTATAAGAGACAGGCCCTCAAATGAACCCCCACCAAGAAATCATCACACAGTAAAAGTGCTCTGCTGGTTGGGCCAGTGAAAGCTGCACAAAAATTCTTGCAAATCTTAGTCACTTTAATCATTTCTTGCTCACAAGTCACAAATCACAATCCAAGCCACCCTCCCTACCCTCCCTACCCTACCCTTTTACTGCTACCTGCTACCCTTCTGCTCACAAGTTACAAACACAAAATCAAAATTTTCTAATCACATTTAACAAATTCTCAGCTTATTCGGGCATTAGTCTTGTAAGCTAATAGTATTTCATATTACAGGAAATTAATTCTTGCCTTGAAAAAAAAAATATTGGTCTAGAGAAAAAACAAACCACAATAGTGCATGGGGTGATGCAAAAGTAAATCCGTGGATGAAGCACTCCATGACTATTTTCAGAAAATAAGCTATTTTAAGATGACGAATCCGTGAACCAAACGGACTAGTGTGTGTGTGTGTGTGTGTGTTTTTTATTTTTCAACATTGTGGATGAAAATGTACTAGCACGATAGAAGATCTTTCAAATGATAGTGTCCAGAAAGTATAAGAGACAGATACACACACACAATGTATTTATCAGTGTGTTGGTGCATATATGCCTAGAATATGAATTTGATCCTTCCCATCATCATCTAATATCTAGCTAATGAAAGCAAAGTTAGATGCCAATCAACAAACTTTTCTTGGTTGGAAATTTTAATTAGCATTGAAAGTAAAAAAATAAAAAAAGGAAACTAAAACAAGAACCTTCTCCTTCCTGTTATGGTAGTGTATTTACACAAAATGCAGCCATACTTGAAACATGAAAAACAAAGAAAAATCCAAAAGATGGAAACTTTATCATCTCAAGATGCTAAATATCAGTCAAAAGAGTAGAAAGAAGGACAACAAAACAAGAAAACTTAGAAAATGAGGTGCTATTTTTTTTTTTTTCCGCCCCTTGTCTTGAGACAATGGAATAAGAGAGAGATCAATTGTACATTATCAAGAAAAGGGTCGATCTCTACCTCTTGAAATACATCAACTCAGAATTTTCACAACATTTTGCTCAAGAAGAAGAGCCTGATACTCGAGGTGAAGTCAGTGGAAACAGAGGCAATAACTGAGGCTGAGAATCTCTAGGAGTTGTTGTTCTTGGTGAAACATGCAAATAGAATTTCTTTTCAGCAATGGCCTTTTCCTCTTCTGATGAAGAATTCCCCAAAGAAGGTGTTATAATGTATCTGTTAGAGCTGACACAATCACTGGTGTAACAGGACTAAGAACAAGTGAAGGAAAATCAAGAATACTCGGAGATAGGATCTCATGCTTTCGCGGCGAAAAGCTCGAATTTTGATGAGGAAAACCAGCAGATGGGATTAAAGGGCTGATCATTAGGCCATTCTTGAGTGAATTCCTTCTTTCATAAAGCTTAAACCCCTGTTTCTTTTGCCCTGTTCTGATTGGTGGGATGCTGCAGCCGCCTTTACTAGTGGGAATGGGATCTGGTTTTGAGGCTTGTTTAGCAGTTTCTGATGATCCAGTCAGATGACATCTGAACTACTTGTTTGAATGTTGTGGTGTCTGCCTGAACAAAGGTTGTTGGATATGGATTGGCTTCAGATCTTGAAGAGATAAGTTTTGGAGTGACTGGTCCTGATCCATTGCTGCTGTTGTTGCTACAACTTCCATTGCTGTTTGGGGAGTTATTTGGAGAAGGGTTCTCTTTTTCTTGAGGTTTTGAGCCAGTTTCCATTGAATATTTTGTGCAGACTTTTTATACAACCTGATCTCTCTAGTTTTGGTCCTTTTGGAGAGGAAAAAAAAGGGAGAGAAAGGAAATTTGGGTTGGATTGGTCTGGGTCTTAAGAAAAGATGAATATGTGTATACAAGAGACAGAAAGAATGGGATTGCACTATTTGCTTTTGTTTTGTTGTGCACTTGAGGTCTTTTGAGCCACACTTTCTCTCTCTCCTCCTTTTCCGAATTCCTGAACCTGTTCCTTTTCCTTTTCCTCCCTGTGTCTTGACTTGTTTTCTGTTGTCTTTCTCTCTCTTTTTCTGATTTATTTTGGTATTTTGTTTTCTTGGTGGGGGTTAGAGGGATTGATTGGCTAGCCAGAAAATGCAGCCCAACGGTCTTTAGATAAGGAAAAGAAAAAACAAAGGAGAAATTATAGTTCGTGGATCTCTTAATTATTAATAAAGAAGTCACAAAGGCATAATATTATGTTATATCACTTATATAAAATATGTTAATATTAAGAAAATATCACATCGACTTTTCTAACAAATACGAGATCTGATGTGTAAACTAAGAAAGAAAAAAAAAAGATCGTTTGGACTGTGATTTCATCAGCATCAACAACATGATCAATTCTTCAGCTGGCCTTTTTGCACAACTTTCTTTGCACTTTTGCTCTATGAGAGGAAATTCATTTTCAATTTCAATTTCAATTTCTACTTATTTGAGGGCATTGACTTCAGAGCCTGACTGCAGAGTGACTGTGCCGTGTGTGGCTGTTTGATTGGGATCGGAGATGTTAACATTTGATCATCAGTAAAATAGTACATACACCACATACATCAAATCTAATGAATTCCGCACTTTTAGCGCGTGTGTTTTACCCTTCAAGCAGACGATGATAAATCACAGTCATGGATAGACCCTACCTACTGCCTACTGCCTGTTTCTCTTCGGCACTGGTCTCTTCACTTTTTTTTATGCAAAATTAACTTTTTTTTTAATAGAACGATCAAATTATTAAAAAAAAATTATATTATAAAATTATTAACTTGTGAGCAGAAGGGTAGCAGGTAGCAGTAAAAGGGTAGGGTAAGTCATAAAAATTAATAATTTTAAGTTATAAATGATATTGTGACTTCTATTTACAAATCACAAATAATTTTTGTAAATTGTGAAACGGTGCCACACACTGAAATATAGGTCATATTTGAGTTTTGTGACTCTCAAAATATAGTCACCGTACAAAGTCTACAAACATTTCAAATTCATTCTTTCATCTAAATGCTGTCATTTCAATATACACATGTCTCACATACACATGACTCATAGATGTGTAATGAATTCAACATGCAATATAGTTGGTCTAATTTTAAATCTATCCAAAATTAAAATAGAAATTTGACCTGTCTCTTATACACATCTAAACAATGTAATGAGATTTGGGTTGAGAATTTGAAATCAAAATCTCAATCCAAAATCCATTTCGTGAAACGCGAATGAATGTTACACTATTATTTATGAGTTGAAATTATTAGTTTTTATAACTTTTAGTTTCACAAAATTATTACATTTGTGACATCAGTTACAAATTATTATTTTTCTTGTAGTGCTATAAATTTTACTTCACTTATTATCAATCTTTGTTAGTAAATAATTTGTAAGAATCATCATAAATCACTAATATACGTGTGACCGATTTGAATCCTTAACATATATATACCTTCCTTCTAAACTTTTTTTCTTTTCTTTTTTTTTTATACCACAAAAAAGAAAAAGAACCTAATTTCTTCCAAGTGTGTGTTACAGTGTTAGTGTTGTGTTAAACCACCTCAACTTCGCCAATCCCATTCACAATCCTATGTTTGTTTCAATGTTGTTTTCCTTTTTATGGTACATTAAACCCAAGTCTCCTAACAACTTTTTTGAGGAACATTATAAAGTACACTTGAAATCAAATGCTGGAATTTCAACTTTTAAGTTTTCAATTCCATGGTCGCAAGTAATGTGTGTTTTGGATTTTTTTGACTTGCGACCAGTTCTTTTAAAGCCAGTTGTACTATTAAATAGTTGAAGAGTCATGTAATGTGGAAAATCGTACAAATCCTTGTCCACTAAAATTCCAATCGATACCGATATAATATTTGCCTTTAAAGAAAGACGAAATCTATTTCTTAAGAAAGATTTCTTAAATGGAAAAGGCATTTTGCAGATTCAGCGCTTGTAACTATTAAAACTAGGACCGCCATTTAATGGATTTAACCTTTGATACTCAAGTTAATAGATTATTCGTCACACATGCATTATTAAGGAGGTATTTCGTTACGTCTTCGAAAATTAGAATCGAAATAGAAATTATAAATTTTATTATCAATATGAGTTTAATTATTTCTCTTTCGGTTCTGTCTCTTATACACATTTCAGATTATATTAATAAGTTCATTTGAAACCTATATTATAAGTGAAAAATGAAAGTGAACATTTTTTAACACTTTTATTCTCATAAAATGATTCCTATAGTAATTAACCAAATAACATCTATAAATATCTCTAATCTTGATTTTCATTCATTCCTCTCATACTCATAAATCAAGCACCTCCGAAGTATTGAAAAACAA
This sequence comes from Cinchona pubescens, assembly GCA_025175665.1. Classification (NCBI taxonomy): domain Eukaryota; kingdom Viridiplantae; phylum Streptophyta; class Magnoliopsida; order Gentianales; family Rubiaceae; genus Cinchona; species Cinchona pubescens. Next base: position 518,943 of record JANKKI010000509.1, on the reverse strand, counting down.
ATTAATTAAGATAAGCAAGATTTTAATTCTCTAATTTAGTTAGTTGAAGGTTGAGACATGAGAAATGAGAAGATGAGCTAGTACTACAACTCATGTCAACAAGAATTGGAATTAAAGAATCTTATTCCAAAATTACTTTATATATCCTCTTGGCACATTGATGGTATAAGATTCCATAAAACTAACGGCTGGGGAATCAAGTTACACACATCCAAGGATCTATCCCCGTGTCCTATTTGTTCTTTGCTCTTTGCTCTTTATCACTTCATGTAAATTGAGTATTCTAAATTATTTGATAATTAAAAAGTATTTGTATTTCTATTTTTTAATTATTTTACCGAATGATTATAAAATTACTTTATATTAGAAAGTGAGTAGTACAAATTTACTCTGTTTCATGCATGTTTCTTCTTAGTGGAAGTGTTCTAAGCTACTTCCACTTATTGTGTTGATATACAATGCACCAAAAATGTTAATAGATATATGTAAAGTGTATATTTGATTAGCATTGATTTAGTGTGATTGATTAGTCTTGTTTAGCAAGATATTTAATTTCTTTTTCTATATTGTACTCAAGTTTACATAAAAGTTTATTTGAATTATTAGTTAAGTACACAAAATACATACAAGTTTTTCTATTATTTGTGTCATAGTATCAGAGCCAGGTACACCTGTTCATGATCCAAATCTTTATCAGTTCATTGGCAATTTCGTACTATCTTAATATTACTCGTCCGAATTTTGCATATGCTGTCCATATTTTTATGGTTAGTTCTAGAAGTTCTTACTATGTAGCTATTTTTCGTATTATTCGATATCTTAAAATTATTAATTAATATGATTATCACTGTCTTTTCTACCAACTTGTCTCTTGAATTGCGTGCATATTCTGATGTTGATTAGGTGGGAGATGATAGATATCTTAATCTATAAATACGAATTTAATCTGTGCATAAATAATATCACAGAATATCAAATGCTCTTATACACATCTAGATGTGTATAAGAGACAGCCATTGATGTTGTTGGGTCACTGTTAATATCAAATTTACTCCATAAAATCGAGAAACGTATCCTAGATGTGTATAAGAGACAGGTATCAGATTGTCTAGATTTAGAAGTACCCAGAAAATTATTTTTCTATTTCTTATTTAATATGATCAAATAACATCTCTTATCACAATTGTAAAAATTATCACAATGTGATAATTATCACAAGAAGTCAAATTGATAAATATCAGAATTAAATATTGGATCAAATAATTAGAATTTCAAAAATAAAATCCGAAGAGGATAGGCATTAGGCAGTAGGTCTGTCTCTTATACACATCTAGATGTGTATAAGCGTGAACCTTCTCTCTATATCTATTCTTGATCGGACAAGTGATTTTCACCAAGGCACATCCTCCTGGACGCATCTTTGATTTATTTTCCACATTCAAGTTGGTTTCTGCATAACACCTTGAGTTTAAGATGTGTTAATGTATATACGTAAAGTGTATATTTGATTAACATTGATTTAGTGTGATTGATTAGTCTTGTTTAGCAAGATATTTAGTTTCCGCTTCTATATTGTACTCAAACCTATATAAAAACTTCTCGGTATTATTAGTCAAGTACACAAAATACATACAAAATTTTCTATTATTTGTGCAAAAAAAAAAAAAAAAAATGTTACTATTAAAGGTTTAATTAATAAAGCTGGTTGGTCCTAGTTTCAATCGCTACAAGCGGCTTCAATTCTATTCAATCTGTTGGAACTATTAAGAAACAAAAGACCATTTCAGATCATATATAATTAGAATAAGTCCTAATTAAACAATATTGCAAAAATGCATTTCTTTTTACACTTTTCGTATAGGTATCATTGTATACAATAATCATATTTTACGTATTCTACACTTAAACGTCGAGCTTGTCATTTGACAATTTCGGTACTTCTTTGACGAAAGCAGTTAGTTAATTTCCTATTTCGCCAGCAATATCAACGTAGGATTGAAGTTCTTATAAGACCTGTTTTATACTCAAAACACATCTAGATGTGTATAAGAGACAGCCGTGAATATCCATATTTTTAAAAAATTACATATTTTACCTACAAAAGTCGAACTACTCGAGTTCGAATTCAAGCTCGTTTTACTTATTTTCGAGCGAGCTCGAACTATGTCAAAATTTTCGAACTCGAGCTCGAGTTCGAGTATCAGAAAAAATTTCGAGTTCGAGTTCGAGTAGGGCACTATTCGTGCTCGATTTGACTCGTTTACACCCCTACTCTCAACTAATAGGAGCTCTTTATTTAGAATTTGTCCATTTTTTTAATAGGATGACCTCTTATTTTAAAAATATATATATCTGCACTCCAAATAGAGCTCTCATTGATTGAAAAGTAACTATTAGTCAATGTCTAATAGACACTCTTTATTGAAATAAAATTTTTCTTCTTTTTCGTTATTTGGCTTGTACTTCTATTTGGTTATCAAAAAGCCGTAATTAGGACAATAAAAACAGGATTTGGCTGCTCAAAGCACATAGAGTAAATTAAATGAAGAATGATTAGTGCATATTAAGGCAGAAGTACAATCGTCTTTTTAAAGGTTAATGAGCAAATTAAAGGAAGTTATAATAAGTGCATGTTGTTGGTTAAAAGTCCACTTATAGGATTGTTCTCACATGCATTTTTGTATAATGGAAAAAAGGCATAAATATAAAGACAAAAAAGGAATCGAATTCAATTCCCATTTATTTAGGATACTGAAAAAAAGACGGACAAGAGCAGGTGACCAATTGTCCTCATTGCACTAACATTACTCGATTACTCTCTCCTGCCCCTGATTCCGTTCATTCCATTTTTTATATGTTATTTTAGATAATTTATTTATTTTAAGAATTTTAAATTATATATCACTTTGAGAACTCAAAAAAAATATTGAATAATATTTTTTAACTTTATTCTTGTATAACAATCTAAAACGATAATTAAAATAGAATTGTATATATAGTACTTTCTTCCAATTCATTTTAATTATGCGAAGGGAATATCTTTAACATCTCTCTAATTAATCTAATGTGTATAAGAGACATTTCAAGATTTTTTGATTGAAGAAATTTGACTAAATTATATTATATAGATGAGGAATGATCCAAAGTGTTTTTGAAGAAATTACTCTTTAGTAATGTGCCTTGGTGAATTCCGCATTTGATATTAACAGTTTTATTTGGATAATATTCTGAGCAAATCTCAATGTATTTGGACATATCTTAGATGTGTATATGTGACATTCCCAACATATACCATCTAACACAAGTAAAAACAATAGCTTAATGGGCCAAAACTTTTTTTTGCTAACGCTTCCATAGTTTCTCTCTATTGTTTTTTTCTTCCACGGTAACCATTATGTACATGAAGAAAATTATCAAGCCGGCTTGAGCAAAAGTTCTCAAGAGATATATATATATATATATGTCGATATGAAAAATATCTACCTTTTCAAATACTATTTTTGGTACTTTTTATGATGGTTATAGTGACAATATGAGGTGTTTAAAGACTAAGAAAATGTTTTATCAGCTCATATCGTTTCCGTAGATTAAGCAGTTTAATTCCTAAATAAATTTGCAAGGCAAATGGGATGGACCAAGTCTAATAGTATCAGTTTCAGAACATGTCCAAGATTGCCGGATGCCTTCAATAGGAAATGTCCCAAATTGCAGTTTTAATTTACTTCTTATATTGAAATGTTTTTATGGGTTTGAATTGGTTGAATAACTTTTGAACATAAATAACAAATTTAAAATGTTTAAATGAAATTATTAGTAATTTATGATCAACGATATTTTAAACAATACATTATTTTCTCCCACTTTGATGTGAGACGGGACGTCACAGTTCCTGTATGCTAGAATTAGGATTCTAGTAAGTATGTGTATGTGCTACTCATCCAGCTTCTGCATGCTAGAATTAGGATTCTAGTACGTACTATTCATTTTGCAACATGAAATGAATATCACATTCATTGATATAACTAAAAAAATAAAAATTCTCATTATTTTTCAATCATCTAACGTTTTTCCTGCTTAAGAGAAAAAAAGGCAAGAAATTACCTTACATTGTGTTTGGAGAAGTAGATTTGGATTTGGATTTGGATTTGAGAATGAATTTAAAATGACTAGATTTTAGAGTAGATTTGAAATTTAAAATTTTTAGTAGTTAAAGACCATTTTAATTTTGGATGAATTTGAAATCGATCAACTAGTAGTAATTCACAAACAAAGCTAGATTTGGATTGAGGATTTGAAATCAAATCCACATATCCAAATAGGCTGTCAGCGAAAACACGAAGCAGTTCATGTAATTTTAAGATTTGGATTGAGGATTTAAAATAAAATCCACATATCCAAATATGCTGTAAGTGAAAATACAAAGCAGTTTCATGTAATTTTAAGATTTGAATTCAGGATTTAAAATCAAATCCACATATCCAAATAGACTGAGTCAGTGAAAACACAGAGCAGTTCATGTAATTTTAAGATTTGAATTGAGGATTTAAAATCAAATCCACATATTTAAATAGGCTGTCAATGAAAACACAGAACCGTTCGTGTAATTTTAAAATATAATGAAATATTAGTGTAATTATGACAAACCTCTCGAAACTAGTTGAATATGCCTACATATGTTAAATAAGCTTGTTGCCATTTCTTTCATATTCAGGGATTATAATGATAGAAAAGCAGCATGGTTAATTATGCTAAAACTAAGAAACTAGCAAAAACTAATTAAAACGATTACCACATCAAAGATTTTCTCTTATTGCAAATCTCGTGAATATTAGTCAAAAAAATAAAAAATAAAACTATGATTGTTTTGTGCGCTAAGAATTGAGTGGAATTTCGGAAGATATATCAAATTTATTTAGGTTAACAATTATGTAAATCGTGTTTTTATTATTTATTTTTAAATTAATTAACTTATCAACCACATAAACTTATACAAATAGTAAAATTTATAATTTTTATTATGATTTTAATTTTCAAATACGAACCCAACATCTCCTTAGTCTTTGAATTATAGTAGGTGTTTTGGTTGGATTCAATCATTTTCGGAAGATATCATTTTATGGATTAAGATATATATATATATATATATATATATATATATATATATATATATATATATTTTCTTTATATTTATGCCTTTTTTCCATTATACAAAAATATATATGTTAGTCAAATTTCTTCAATCAAAAAATTTTAATAATCTCCATATTACTTTTATTCTTCATTTTTTGTGTCACACCAAATTTACCTACTTTTTCAAACTCTTACCAGAAAATTCAAGCTAGTCAAAAAAAAAAAAAAAAAATTCAATTCGATTACGACGGAGTAATCTTTGACTATATTTACTTACAAATAAATAAATAAATCTTTGACTATATTTAATAGTTTTTGGGATGGTCCATTCCAACTGTTATTTTAGTTTTGGGACAATTTCACATTTATAAAATCGGATTTCAAAAAGAGCTGTCTCTTATACCATCTAGATGATACCAAGCATCAGGTGCATGAATTTTGAATAGTCCGCAGCAAAGAGCGTGCTCACATGGCTGGCGCCCTCTATTTTTTATGCTTCTTCTCTTTTGTGTTTTTTAGTAATTTTTTAATTAGTTAATAAAATAATAAGTCAGATATAAATTAATATTTCTGTGTTAGTAACAAATAAATAAATAAATATCAACTTACAAAAAACTAAATAAACAAATATCAATGTCAGTATCATACGAAGTTTCGTCCCCTAAAGGGGAAAAACTGCTGTTTTTTAGTCATTTTAAAATTACCCCAATATTTAAAAAAAATAAAAAATTATTTTACAATATCTGTTTGTCGGACCTGATTGGAGAAGGAGTTAGGTAGGCAAGCCCAATATTGCATTGCTGCTGCACGATCATGTAAAGTAACTTATAGTTCACTTCAACAATATTAATGTATTCAATTTTCATTTGGTATTCCTAACTTTTGAAACTGAAGTAAATGGGACATGAAGGGAAAGATTAACAAAAAAAAAAAGTAATCAATAACCAAAAAAAAAAAAGTAATCATTTACTTCATACTAATATTCTTGTAATTATCATTTATCCAAAATGGAAGCCCCAAGGAAGATTGCATACATAAATACCTGTCTTACAAGTGAACTTCAACATAAATTGTTCTTTTGTCTGAGGTATGGAGGAAAAAAAAAACTCCAGTGGCAGAATGGTATGTCTGTTCTGATGAATGTCACTTCCAAATCGAGAAGTTTGTTAGAGATATAACTGCTCACTATGAAACTCAACTTGATAATGATACATCACCGATCACAATTTCATAGCAATTTTGAGCAATTGAAATTCAGGACTGAGAAAAGATTATGCATATGCACAACCATAAGCAATGGTAAACCTCCCACTCAAAGAATATAAGGCATTGACAGAAGAAAACAAAAGTGAGACTACAAGGGATAGACTCTGAAACTCCATGGAACACTGCAAAACCACAGTGAACTCTATGATGCAATTTTGGCATTTCTATCAAAGCGCTCTGGCCACACTTTTGAATTCATTCAAACATGAGTGGAGTATTTTCTGACGTTTCTGAATGGATTCCCTTTCATTCTGAAGAATATCAATTGCTTCAGGAGCAACAAACATGTCCATAAATTTGTCGTCATTCACTGCAAATAATTCCAGTCCAAGTGCTACCATGAGCCTATCTCGACTGTGCACATGGCAAAAAAATTATCAAAAAATAATTATAGCTCATTGGTATAGATGGACAACACAACATGATAGCATGTATAAATTATGAACACAGATAACTACATGTAATACACAGTTCCACACACAGCGAAAGTAAGAGTAGTGTTCAGTTTTTGGGTTAACAAAAGCAATTATATCATTTGTAACTCAACTTGTGTTTTGTTATAGTGGAAGATGAGAATGGTGTGTGTTGGCTGGGGGATAACTTGAAAGCCAGAATTTGAGTGCCAAGGTGTCAATGGCTTACCAACAAATTGATGTGTTTATATACGGAGAAGCAGCCTAATAACTTACCAAGGGGTCAAGAAGCTGGAATTTAAAGTTGATGCCACACTCCGCTCAACCAGAACTTCACGCATCCGTGCAAAATGCAGTGCAGCTGATGAGCAAACCTCTGAGTAGGCTGAACCTGATTTGGAAATAACATCACCATTTCCATATGGAAAGCCACCATTGTTCTGCCCTCTCAAATGGTCACAATTTCTGGTGTTGCCTGTTACTCTTGAATGGCGTTTCCTTGCTCCAATCTCAATGCAGTTTCCAAGTTCCTTTTTGACTGCATAACCATCAATTGGCTGGTCAGGAGATGGGGTCTCAGGTACAGTCATTTGGCATTCTCGGAGAGCTTCTCTAGCTTCTTCACCTTTTCCGGGTGTGGTTTCCCGTGCATTCTTCTCTGGGGGAATGTTTTCTTGATCTTTTACAAGTGCGTTGCAAGTAGAAGGTGCTGCATCAGATAACTCAAGGCAAAAGAACCAGCTGAAGCTTGGTAAATTTCGAATTTGAATTTATGGCTGAACCAGAAGTTCCAAAGAGGTCACTCTCATATATAGACATGAGAATATATTTATTGTAACTGAATCAAGATGGTGTCTCTTATAATTGCTAGCATGTTTGGCAAGATCATGGACAAAGCGACTGTATGAGTGCCTCAAAGCAGCATGAAAGCGGGACATATCCATCCATATTCCCGATGTCATGCCATCTGTCCTCATAAAATGGCAGTTCTGGTCCAAATGCGTAATGCTTGTCATTCTTGTATTTTACTTCTATCATTGAATACCTGTTTAAGAACCATTACGTACCATTAAGAGTAGAGAGATAGATAGGGATTATTAAAATATAGGATATGATTATGTGATCTTATTGAATATACATACACACATCTGTCATAACTTCAATTCAGATTTTAACGCGTTCATAACCAGGTCTCCAGTTGAGCCAATTGGCAAATACGAGCAGAAAAGCTAGACATGTTGAAAATTGTAAGATAATGAACCACTCAAGAGCCAATCGTGTGTTTTGCTATAAGATGTCAATGTTCAACATGCCATGCATTTATGTTTATACTACAGGGTCATAAACTGGGTAAGGCATTGCTTGGCAAGGATGTCAGGAAGAATTATCAGAATAAATTCCAAGGTATAAATTTCCTACTCAACTGGAGGTTATCCAAGCATATCTCTTGCCCCTGCATGGGAGATTAAAATATACAAGTCAAAATGTGATCCTGGTATGAAACCAATATCACCTAAAGGAGGAAATTTCAGAATGATGAACAATTTCTTCTAAATCACAAGGATGTAAATCTTACATTCAGTTTCACGGCGGTGATTTCTCTCAACAGCAAGATCAAAAAGTTTGCCCAAAACAAAAGCAAGCCGATCACTGACATGCTGTGTCAAGAAGAGGAGCCAGCCATGATCGTGCAGCAGCACGTGCAATCTCTGCAGCTGCCTCTGTAACTCCTCTACTCCCACCTCGGCCAGCATGAGCAAGTAATATGTTTGCAACCTAGACATGATTTACAAAACAAGTTCTAATTTTACTAGCCAACTCACCTACTCTCAGTATGAGTATGCATTGCACTAGATAAAGTTACCTTTTCCCTAGATACCGGGGGACATTCAATGGAATATGTAGCACATCGAAATTCATGCATCACCCATGTGGTATGAATTAAAGATAAATTTTGATCCATATAAAAATTTATCCAGTCTAACAACAAGTTGAAGTTCAAATCTCAAATAAAGCAAACTAAAAGTTATTAAACAGAAAAATTCAATGAAATCTTTAATTCATACCACATGGTTGCATATAGAAGCAATGTGCAACATGGAAGATCTTCGAAGATGAGCAACATCAGAAGTGGCTTGTATTTTGGAATCCATTCTTGCTAATTCAGCAGTGACTTCACTGCAGCGTTGTTCAAGCAAAGCTAGTGTAGCTGGTGCAGCTTCCTTGTATCTCTTCTGAAGTTCAGATTTTTTCTGGAATCTATAACTATCTAGATAATTTTTGTGCAAGTTGAGTTACAGACTTTTCTTCATGGTCTGTCTCTTATACACATCTAGATGTGTATAAGAGACAGATCTGTATATGATATTTGTCTAGCTAAATTGTCTTTGAAACTGAGCTCATAATTATTTGGCAAGGCTATGAAAAAAGGTCTTATACACATCTAGATGTGTATAAGAGACAGGGCTACCTTATGGGATTCAGGTCGTGGTCTGGAGTCAGATGAAGGGTAGTACCAAATAATCATAATAAATTTCTAACTGAGAAATAAGGGGAACATTGATCACCAGCAAAACTCTAAAAACATTCCAGTCAAAGAGTTTCCAATAATATAACACAAATGACCATTTATTGAACATCCAAGTCACTTTAGTCCTTGTATACAAATAAAATATAGAACTTGTTCCAGTAAGAATTGCTCCACATTACATTAGTCGAGTAAATTTCAACAGTTTCAGTTAAAGAACAAAACTTATCCAAAACCATTGCAAAAGTCAATGTGTCAAAGTACAGCAAAAGAACTTGCACCATGCTTCAACGCAACAGAATTAATAGCAACGTATTTAAATGAAATAATAGCACGATGACAGAAATAACAAGTGCCACTAGCATATGGGCTTATGTACCTTCAGCCGGTTATCAAATTTTGAGACAACAATCACAGTCCTCCTAAAGGTTGGATCAATTTCTCGAACAGAATCCAACCACAACGGTGGCTTTCCATTGTACACTGCTCTGTTCCTTGAACAAAGAGTATACGATGAGGAGGACTAGCTAGTGATTTCACCATTGACAGAATCTCGTCCGGTGTATTTTCTGGTTCGCCCTTCTTTGCCTGTCAGCACAAGTCATCAGTCACATAAGAAGTGTGATGAGCCAAAATTGCTGCATTAAATTTAAAAATAAGAAAAAAACATAACTTCATCTTCACATACGCATTCATTTCCAGATAACTTACCTTGAGGACAAAACCCGGGGTGTCAATGATGGTGAGATTAGGACAATGTGCATATTCTGCTCTCATAACAATTGGGTTAGACGAAACAGCAGTTTTGTTCAGTTTCAGATGTGCCTCTGTCCGAAGCTTTATGGTATCTGCTATTGCAGACGCTGAACAAATTGGACTTCCATATTCTTCTGAATCCTCCTCCTAAATCATCATTATCAAATTTTAGAACTCCCTTTACTTATCTTTCAATATAATTGGAGAAAGTTTAAAAATATCTATATTGAATCAACAATAATTTATTTTTTTATCTTTAAATTCTCAAATACAAATATCCTAAAACATAAAATGCTAAGAATTCTTGCTCTCATAATATCAGATGCTATAAAGGTTACATTTTTCAACTGATCATATAAACAAGAAAAAAAATGCCCTAATTTCCAATATTTAGCATTTCCAACTAATCTAAAACGTTAATTACTCAAAATCATAAAAAATACGCTAATTAAAACCACTAATTTCTAATCAAAATAACCTGAAAGCGGCAACGGGGCTCCAAAGCGGTGGGATCATTGACCATTTGGAGAATGAGAGGGCGTCGGGTCCCCATTTCGACTTCCCGGACATTGAACCGGAAACCGAGAAGTGCTTCAAGGAGAGAGCTTCTCCCATCGGTTGACTGGCCACCTAGGGCAACAATTTCGGGAATGGGGAGTTTTTCCCCAAAGGCAACAGCGGCGGCCTGGAGGCGATTGTAAGCTTCGAGATCTGGACTTGAAGTCAGATCGGGTCCGGGATGATGTGGAGTCCATTAAGTGGTGGTGCTGCCGTTTGGAAATGGAGGAGGTAGTGGCGGTGATGGTGGATTTATCGGCGGTTGCCGGAGTTTTGGTTGGGGTGGTTAGGAGGGTGGTTGAATTGGTGGTGGTCGCCATTGGAGAGGGTATTTTTCACGGTGGAAAGGGGCGGGGGTTTTGAAGGATTTGAATTTGAATTTAATGGCAACTGAGAGCCGTTGAGTTATTTAATGGACTGGACTTGTTGGGCTCAATTCACTCGTACGTACTAGTTGGGCTTAATCCACTCGTACGTCATGAGATATAAGATTTTTGTATACATTTGTTTGTTTGAGTAGTAGTTGCATGACTGGATAAATTTTTATATGGATCAAAATTTACGTATGCTGCGTCAATTATGGGTCAACATGGGATCTACATTGAATCCTACATAAATTATATATTTTTGTATTCTGGTACATTTGAATCTTATTATGCATGTAAATCTTAGTTAAATGCAGAATAAACACGTTATTAAATTAAATGCATTATATAGAATGCACCCTAAGTTGAATCAAATAATACTTTTGAGAGTTTCACTATTGAAAAGAAAGGAAAAGGAAGAGTTTTATCTCCTATGAGAGCTTCAAGACAAAAGAGAAGGAATGGAAGTGATTTAGAAATAGTTTCACTTTCAAAAGATTGCAATGGAGAGGAAGGTTTTTGATTCAATGGGAGTTTCTAAGACAAAAGAAAATGAAAGAACTGAAATGATTTAGAAATAGAAGTTTGAGTGCATAATACTCAAAATTCTACAAGAATTCCAGAAGAATACAAAGCACGTATGAAAAATAGTAGCTTCTGTATTTAGCTAGCATACCATGCCCAACTTTGTTGAATGAGAATTTCTTTGGTTGCTTCAAGTTACCATCACCAACAAAAGCAAAACCAAGCTTGGTTAGGAGCAAATTTTACCTCACATGAAACTCCAATAGACAAATTCACATAAAGAAACACCATCATGATGGCATAGAAATGAACACATAGCTAGATGCATTGCAAGACTACTGAAATTGTCACCATATGGATGTTTATCAGAGTAAACAAAATATGGTAGACAATTTGAAACTGAATCATACACTTATGGTGTCTCCTGTTGATCTGTCTCTTATGAATCTAGTTATCTGGAAAATGAATATATCTAGAATTACTAGGGAGATAGAGAGAAGAAAAAAGGGCCCAACTGAAATTTGCAGCTTAAGCTTAAGCATTGCAGTTCATGAAATAAGAGGAAAAGGAACTTCAAGAAATTTCACTGCTATACAATATTTTCCAAAATTTTTCAGGTCAACCGGGCTAAGAACCAGAAATTTCATGAAATAAGAGGAAAAGGAACTTCAAGAAATTTCACTGCTATACAATTATTTTCCAAAAATTTTCAGGTCTACCGGGCTGAGAACCAGAAACTTGTACCAGATTGTTTCCAGATGAACAACTCCTAACACAAAAAGATGAATTTGCTACTTTTTTTTAAAAAAAATATGGAATCCTTCCAATGGTTTTGACGGGCATTTCAAGGATACACAAACTTGGAAACTACCAGTGCCACGACCAGAATCCCATAAAAAGGAAAACCAAAAATATAACAAAAATAAAGGTGACACCTTACAATTGGTACATAAAATGAAAACAACTCCAACGTAGCATCAATAACCAAAGGCCACCGAGAGACAGACACAAAAGAGAACACAGGATGTATGGTAGCTCACTTTTCTTCAAGTAGCTTTGGCCATGCTCTTATTCTGAAGTTGTATGAAAAATTTCTATTTGTATGCCAATTTTGAAAAGTGTTCTATATCTATGCCTATATGAAAGCTGGTTTCCAAAAGGGTGGAACTCGCATTCTCCGAATGCGAGTTCCAAATAATTTTTTTAAAAAAATAAAAAATAAAAACTTTACGATTTCCGAGGAGGAGCAAGAGGAGGAGGAGGTCGAGGAGGAGGAGGAAGGAGGAGGGGGCTTGACCTCGCGAAGATCATCCCCAATTCCCCAAGTCCCCAAAGTCCACCGCCCTCCTTCCTCCTCCCCCTCCTCCTTCCTCCTCCTCCTCATCCTCCTCCTATCATGGTCCTCCTCCTCCTCCTCCCCACCACCATCTATTTCCTTGACTCTACAACAATCACCATCTCCATTACACCACCACCAACAACACAACCACCGCCACCACAACCCACCACCAAAATATTTCAGGTACATTTAATTTTTTTATGGAGTCCAATAATTTTAATTAATATATTTTTTTAATTTTGTTTAAATAATTAATTTTGTTAATGTAAATGTTTTATAAATATATTTTGTGTAGGTAGTTTATATTTTTTATGTTTTTGTATTTTAAATTAACTTATAACGTGCCATGCCTATATCAGATATTTACTTTCCTCTACTGAGAAATATAACCCTTGTCTCGGGATACACATTGTAGATGTGATTTCTGTTGACAGCGGTAAAATGCATGAGAGACATCATTGGCCGTTAACCATACACCCCTACATGTTATTGTATTTTTTGTAGTACTTGTCGGGCATATATTACTTGTAACCCTTACGGGTTATTACATTGGTCGTAACCCTTGTCGGGCATGTATTAGTTATAAGTGTTGCCTATTTGTTGTGTTGTTTGTAACCCTTATTGGGTATGACCGGCGTTACAGGGAATCTTAAAGATATAGAGGAACTCTGTTAAATTTTTTTTTAAAAAAAAATGTCTCGTATCGAAAATAGATGTGTATAAGAGACAGGTCATAGGTGATAGAAAATGGCATTTGATAGACCCGTCACATTCTCCTTTATGGGGAGGAGAAATAACCTATGAAGGCGGTACTATGTCCTACCGGCCAATGATGAGCAAGAAACTATTCCGAATAAATCAACGGATTAGTTTTGTTGACTTAGTTGACAAGATGATACGAATTCATGGAGGTTGATAGGGAGCAGATGAAATTGAATATTGTGTTTAGGCACATAGTTAGTCGTGGTGTTTACTCTGGCATTACATTGACAGATGATGTATGGTGTGGACAGCACTTACCCGACTTGCCCCGTTGCTTTCAAAGTACATGTTTGTCTTTGAATTGTTCTTTGACTTCTCTTGAAATCTCCGCAGTACATGTAAGCAACAATGTAGGGTGTATGGTATGGGGCCAATGATGTCTCTCATGCATTCGACCATGGACGACCAGCCGTTGCAGTCCAATGCGCAGACTCTTTTTGAACATCCGTGGTCGTTTGAGTTTTACAACCAAACTTGTTCGTTTTCAATGTCAAACTCAATGCAATCTGATCAAGCTATTGGGGCGCAGTATAATAGAGACACTATAGCAGGTGAAGGCCCAAGTACCATGCAATATCAACATATGGAGAAAGGCCTCGTAGACGAGGGTTTGTCAGCGGATAGTGGTAATAGTGACTCGTCATGGCATGCATTAGCGAGGATTACGAGTCCGGTTCGGACTCGGAAGACATATCGGATGATGATTCGACGAGAATTTGGGGACAAATAACGATGAATGTCATACACAAGAGGATGTTCACCTTATCAACCTAGGGGATGGCTTTTTCAATGATCTTGGTAACTCACGGTAAAGTACGATCCCATGGACCGTAGTGATAAAGATGGTGATTTATTAGAATGAAGAAAAAATGATATTGATTGCACATGTACTTTGAAAGTAAGGAGCAAGTTACTAAAGGCAGTTACAATGTGGTCTATAGCTCAACAACGAGAATTCAAAGTCATAGAGAGTCGGAAGAGAACATGGGTGCTAAATGCAAGGCTGCGTCCTCCGTGATTAGCGGTGGATGTTGTGATAAGAGTATCAGATCTAAATGAATCTCTTACTGTGTGGAAGGTCACAAAATGGGTAAAAGATCACGTATGTCTATCAGTGAAAGCTGCGGTAACAACAACAGAAATCTTATCATCCACAGTCATTGCTAATCAAATTATGCACTTAATTGAAAATGATCATGGGCACAAGTGTCTAACAAATTCAGGCATATGTGTCGGCATAGTTTGAAGGTTGACATAACTGTACACAAAAGCTTGGTATGCTGGAGTATGTGCTTGGTGTGGATGTCGAATGTAAGCGTGACCAAATATGTATGCATAATATCTGACCGGTATTGGGGCATCATAGCATGCTATGAGTGAGTCCCCTTTATGGCAGGAACCATTTGCATATCATAGATTCTGTCTGCGTCACGTTCGGAGTAATTTGATGACTAAATACAAGAATGTAGAAGTGAAGAAGTTGTGTTGGTCTCTTGGTGTCAAGTTACAGAGGCGGAAATGGAATTTGCACCAACATACGATACAGCTGCAATATCCAGAGGCGTGGAGATATCTAGTACATATTGGGCTTGACCGGTGATGCCTTGCTCACGATGGAAATCGTAGGTGGGGAATACATGGTACAAATTCTTCCAAGAGCTACAATAACGTGTTGCGCGGAATTAGACTACTTCCGATAAAGGCTATAATTGATAGTACATTCCATCGGTGCGTAAAATTATTTGTTGATAATAGTGCACGGGGTGCACACTGTCGCACGTCAATTACGCAAAAAAATTGGAATAGGTTGTTGTTAGCAGACAAAAAAGGTGCAGGACACACATCATGGTTTTGATCGATCCAGGGTGTGAATTAAAACACCTCGTCGTGTCACTAGTAATCAAACCTACAACATATATCCCTGTCTCTTATAGCAGACATGTACTTGTGGTACAGGGTATAGGTATGTGATCCCAAAAAGTCCCATCACAACGCTTAACCTGTAATGTGGAATCATGAATAAGACCGTCAAAAATAGATCTAGCCCTATGCGGCGTCATAGGTGACGTTAATATCATGTACATATGGTGCTGTCTCTTATACACATCTAGATGTGTATAAGAGACAGGATTACAGTGATGACAATATGTCATTGAACGCAGGCGGAGTCGGGTGCGTGCGAGACGCATGAAACGACATCATTACGGATCCCCAAGAATCTAGGCGATGTACAATTGTCATGAACATATGTAATAATCGCAGGAGTTGCCCTTCACGACAATAATGATTTGTCTTTATATTTTGTTGTCTACATACTCATTTTTTAAAAGAGTTGTATTATATGAAAATAGTTTATTATCAAAAAATATTTGTCTGATCATTGATTACCATACAAAACATATCGTACAATCATTACATTCTTTCCAAAAAATTTATTTAGGTATGGATGATCAGACAGCAGAGCTTGTCCATCCTGGACCATATGTACATGATATTATATCACCTATGACGCCGCATAGGGCTAGATCTATTTTTGACGGTCTTATCGATGATTCCACATTACAGGTTAAGCGTTGTGATGGGACTTTTTGGGATCACATGCCTATACGCGGGTATGGCATTATATTTGTTTGGCGAGTTTCGAGGCGTCGCATCTTTAGGACGCATTTCGGTGGATCATGCTTTGATCACCGATCTTGTTGAGCGATGGCGACCGAGACACATTCTTTTCATCGCCCATTGGAGAGGCCACTATCACGTTACGGGATGTAGAGGTCCTGTGGGGTTTACACTTCAACGGCACACAGTGGTTGAGCATCATGACCACACATCATTCCTCAGTATTACTTGGAGCCAACTATGCATGGAGTTATTGGGTTTCACCAGCCTGTCTCTTCACACATCTAGATGTGTATAAGAGACAGAAAGACTCATGACAATGTCTGCGGCCATGAAAATCGTCCACACCCAATGATAACACCATGTAATGTGTCGACAGATGGCACGTACATATGCTGCTTGTACTTATTGGAGACATTTTATTTCCGGATAGGACGCAGTGTCGGCATACTCTTGTATCTTGATTGCTTAGGGACTTGGAGATGTGGGCCTTTATAGTTGGGGATCAATGTTTTAGGCACACCGTATCGCAATTTCGTAATGCCACTTCACCAACAACTAGAACTATTTGCGGTCCAGACTATTAGTACGGTATATTTAAATGGTTTATATGCATATAATTTTTACTAGTACTTCATCTTCATTTATTTGTATACGATTATGGGCTTGGGAGCGTATGCCGACACTGCGTCCTATCCGGTTAGAGCCCGCACAGGAGCATCACGGAGCATATGTGCGATCTCGGTACATATGTTTTGTTGAACTGTTTAATTACATATGTTAACATTGGATTTGATATTCATTAATTTTTATTGCAGGTGGGATGTTGGATTTGATCTGCGCAATGCTCCTCGGCATGTTTTATCAAATTTCGAGATCAGTTACATACTTTGCGACCCAATGAGGTACATCAGTCGATTTCATTTCTTGTGCACATTGTTGTCCTCGAATTTCGTTAATTTACTAACTTTTGTAGACTTCTTTGGTATTAGTTTATATGGCAGCCATTTTCTGATGAGCTGCTTGATATGCTTCCCCATTAGTCGGTCTGTATAGAGATTTGGGGTGCAAGAGACACCATCGCCGAGGTTGGTCTACCATGTGTTGATACTACACATGCATCGGGTGATTACATGCAATGTACCGAGCGAGGACGGTGATGTACATATCCAATCCTAGTCAACGCCCTACTTTTGCAGAAGGCTACCTCGGCGATGGTGCACGTGCATATCGTCGGCGTCGTCGAGTTCCATCCCCGCGACCCCATGTAGATGCCGAATCCCTCATGTTAACATACCATTTGAGGCGATACTTCACACGTACTTTCGCCAATTAGCACTCCGGTGGGACCATCATCTTTCGGACGGTCGTCACTGCGCGATCCATGAACATACTGGTCCAAGCATTTCAGATGAAGAACATGAACACGAACAAAGCATACCTTCGCAGGCGGAAATTGCTCACCATACTCAACAGCAAGACACTCCTTTATTTTATGTCCGTCGATCAAAAAGGGTGCCTAAACCTAGACAATGAGGGAGAATGTTCGTAAAATAGGGGAGGTTCTGTCAAAATTTTATCAAAAATACGATAAATTAATAAATTAACGGGTTTACACATTTCATTCGCGTACTATTTCGTTAATGTTATAGTTTATGATTTAAATATAATAGTTTATAATTTACGATTTACTATTTAAATGATTTTATCTTACAGTCAAATCCTTCATTTTTTTATTTTTTTAATAGTGCACAATTTCCATTCGCAATATACATAGTCAAATTTTCGAAATCTTTCATTTTTTCTATTTTTGTAATAGTGCACGATTTCTATTTGCAATATACATAGTCAAATTTGCTAAATTCTAAAAAATAATATATATATATATATATATATATATATATATAGACAAATTAGCTATAACCAAAACAAAAAAAAAAACATAAATTCATTACAACGGATTTTTTGGCTTCAAAAAAAAAAAAAAATAGGACCTAAACCCTAAATCCTAAAAACAAAAAAAAAAAAAAAAAAAGGATT
This sequence comes from Cinchona pubescens, assembly GCA_025175665.1. Classification (NCBI taxonomy): domain Eukaryota; kingdom Viridiplantae; phylum Streptophyta; class Magnoliopsida; order Gentianales; family Rubiaceae; genus Cinchona; species Cinchona pubescens. Next base: position 500,643 of record JANKKI010000509.1, on the reverse strand, counting down.
TCTCGCATTCAAGGAATGCGAGGTCAGTCATTCCAAATTTTTTTTTTTTATATCTGTCCTATGCGCTCGATGAAAGATAAAGTGATGCGGGTATCTGTCTCTTATACAAATCTAGATGTGTATAAGAGACAAATTTATAAAATAGGCACAAATTTAGAATTTTCTCGAAGTTGTATACATCACTCATGTTGTAGTCAAACCTCTCCATTATATACCCAGGAATCTTATCCATCATGCGTACATTAGTCTCCAGGGTTTTAACAAAATACTGAAAATGTCTCCAAATATGCTGCAACAAGTAAAGCCAAGATCAGAAGATTCATCCCTATTATCTATCTGATAAACACCCATAGCACAACCTGTTGCCATCATAACAACAACCCAATAAATCAAGCCATACAAGTCCTGACTTCCTTTTACTCTACGAAGTAATAGTAAGAAATGTAAGCTATAAAACAATCCAAAACGTTCTAACAATAGCATATAAATTGACAGGTGAAAGATAAGGATCGAACAGAAATACCTCCAACCATTGTCGTCATCGTCGTCGACGTCATCGTCTGCTCCGTTTGCTATCATTGGTAGGCACTTCTAAGCACTAAAACCTCACTATGATGGTGTAGTTTCTGAAGGAAATAATTTTGTGTTTAGGGATCCTTAACCAATATATCCTATTTATATACATCTCCCATCAAGATGTGGACTGATATTCTGCTATGGGTAGTTCCAAAATATGGGGGATTAACAAATCATGGAGGACATGAATTGTTTGGTGGTTCCGATTTTCACGGACCACAATCACACAACGTTCATTTGAACGTTGCTGCTGACATTCTCCCACTTGGTCCATATACACAATACCCAAAATCGATGAAAATTCATGCTTAAGAAGAGAAACACGATACATGAATCATGGCGATAGGTTCTCTAAAAACGAGTAGTATCTTCTATGTATCACATGTATCATGTGTCTGGACATTAACCCAAAATTCTTTATAAATAAACCCAATGTTTATTCTTTCCCAATTGGTCCGAAATTAACAATATTTCTCAAATGAATAAATGTGTACACAAGAAAATTAATCATGAGAAACAATTATAGATAGAGTTTCATAATAACATCCGTTCTAATAAATGAAATTACATACTGGAACCAAGTCCCATTCTAGCTACATGATCCTTGAATTTTAATACTGGCATGCCCTTAGTCAAAGGATCAGTTATCTTCAATTCAGTACTATTATGTTCAACAACCACTTTCTTTTCTTTAACATGTTCTCTTATGGCCAGATATTTAATGTCGATATGTTTGCTTCGACTACTATTTCTATTATTCTTAGCCTTGAAAACAGCAACTGAATTATCACAGTATATTTTTAATGGCCTAGAAATTGAATCTACAAATTTAAAACCCATAAATGAAACTCTTCAACCATACACCTTGTGAGGTAACCTCAAAACAAGATACGAACTCAGCTTCCATAGTGGAAGTAGCAGTCAGAGTCTGCTTCGCACTCCTCCAAGATATAGCTCCACCGGCAATCATAAATATGTATCCTGATGTTGATTTTTTGTGAATCAACACAGCTAGCAAAGTCTGAATCAGAGTAGCCAGTAACATCCAAATTATCAGTTCGTCTGTATATAAGCATATAATCTTTGGATCCTTTAAGATATCTCAATACTTTCTTTGCAGCTCTCTAGTGGTCAATGCCTGGATTACTCTGATATCTTCCCAACATTCTAACAACAAATACAATATCAGGCCTTGTGCAAACCTGAGCATATTCCAACAACAGAAGCATATGAAATATTTTTCATTCGTTCCCTTTCAAGATCATTCCTCGGGAATTGGTTCAAACTGAACCTATTACCCTTCACAATGGGAGCTACACTTGGTGCACAATCTTTCATCTGAAATCTCACTAAGATTTTGTTAATATAGATTTCTTTAGACAGACATCTGCCTTGATACTTAGAGATGAATCTTAATACTTATGACATAAGATGTGTAACCCATATCTAGATGTCAAATTGTTAGAGAAAATTGTTTCACCTCATATAGCAATCCCTTATCATTGGCTGCAAGTAAAATGTCATCCACATATAGAATAAGGAAACAAATTTTACTCCCACTAACCTTCTGGTGTACATATTGATCCATAATATTCTTAACAAAACCAAATGAAAAGATAGCTTCATGGAATTTTAAATACCACTGACGGGAGGCTTGTTTCAATCCATATCTGGATTTTTTTAACTTGCATACCAAATGCTCATCATCACTAGAAGAAAATCCTTTTGGTTGTTTCATATAAACCTTTTCTTCCAAATTTCTATTAAGAAAGACTGTTTTCACATCCATTTGTTACAACTCTAGATCAAAATGGGCTACCAATACCAAAATGATTCGTAGGGAATCATTTTTGGATATAGGAGAAAAGGTCTCTGTGTAATCGATTCCTTCCTTTTGAGTGAATCCCTTAGCAACGAGTCTTGCCTTGTATCTCTCAATGTTGCCTAATGAGTCCTTTTTTTTATTTTAAAAACCCATTTACATCTAATGGCTTTTGCATCATCAGGCAACTCAACAAGATCCCAAACATCGTTACTGTTCATAGAATCCATTTCGTCTTTCATAGCATTGTACCATAGTTCTGTTTCTCTGCAACTCATGGCTTGTATAAAAGGATTCAGGATCATTTTCGGCTCCAATGTTATAGTAAGATTCTTGTAAATACACAATGTAAGATTAGGAATTGCTGATTTTCTTTTATACAGATCTAGATGTGTATAAGAGACATCTCTCTGAGGATTATGTTGTTGTTCAACTGGTTGTTCAACAATTTTTGGAATTTCTTAAACAATTTGATTTACTGGAATGTTGTCAGCAACTTGTAGAGTTTCAGTGATTGGTTGTTAAACACCTATTGTTACTTGAGGGGATGTTGTGTATAATAACCAATCTATCATTTGAAGTAGAAGATTCATCTATAGCAGAAGTTATATTCTGAAATTGAACACTCCCACCAATGGCTCATTCTCAAGAAATTTTGCATTCCTTGATTCCACAAGCCTAGTGCTATGAGATGGACAATAGAATCTGTACCTTTTAGACCTTTCAGCATATCTAATGAAATACCCACTAATAGTTCTTGGGTCCAATTTCTTTTCTTGTGGATTGTAAACTCTTACTTCAGACGGGCATCCCCATACACGTATTTATCGCAAACTTGGTTTCCAACCTTTGAATAACTCAAAAGGCGTCTTTGGAATAGCCTTGGTTGGAACTCGATTCAATATATACGCAGCTATTTTAAGAACTTCAATCCACAAGGATTTGGGTAGCTTAGAGCTGCCGAGCATACTACACACCATATCCATTAAAGTTCAGTTTCTTCTTTCTGTTACACCATTTTGGTTTAGAGAATCAGGCATAGTATATTGGGCAACTATCCCATTTTCTTGAAGAAACTTCACAAATGGACTCGGTGCTTGTCCATCTTCAGTGTATCTACCATAATACTCTCCACTTCTATTAGTTCTGTTCACGATCTTAATTTGTTTTTTACATTATTTCTCTACTTCAGCCTTGAAAACTTTAAAGGCGTCAAGTGCTTCGTTCTTATTATGAAGCATGTAGAGATACATATATCGTGAATAATCATCTATGAAGGGGATAAATATTCCTGACCATATGTGTCCATGTTTGGACAACAAATATATGAATGTATGATTTCTAATGTGTTAGAACTCATCTTGGCACCTTTCTTTCATTTGTTAGTCTGCTTGCCTTTAATGCAGTCTATAAAAGTATCAAAATTAGTAAAATCTAAAGTACTAAGTACTCCGTCATTTACTAATCTTTTAATTCTCTTTATAGAGATATTCCTAATCTCCGATGCCACAAAATAGAAGAATCTTTATTTATAGCACATCGTTTAGTACCAGTTTGAACATGCACAGCGTTATAAGTGGCATTATTTTGTAAATTAAGAGAGAAAATATCATCAGACAATGTACATTTCCCAATAAGTTCAGATTTATAAAATATAATTGAACGAAATGTCTGAAAAATTAATGGAATAACCTAAGGATACAAGTTTTGAAACTGAAATTAAATTTCTAGAAAATCCTGGAACATAAAATGTTTTTTCTAATTTCAAAATAAAACCACTACTTAAAACTAAATTGCAGTTCCCTATGGCCTCCACATGCGAACACATCTTGTTTCCTGTATAGATGTATTGCTTAGTTCCCACTGATTTCCTTAGATTTCGCAAACCCTATAAGGAATTTGAAATATGAATTGTAAAACCAGAATCAATCCACCATGTATTATTATTAATATCAACCATATTAAATTCATAACAAACAAATGAGATTAGACTACCTTTCTTCTCAAGCCATTTCTGAAACTTGACACAATCCTTTTTCATGTGTCTCTTCCTTTTGTAGAAGAAACACTTGGATTTCTTTTTTATGTCAGTTTTGGGAGGTATTTTCACTTTCCCTTCTGTTTGGCTTAATTCTTGTTCTTTCCTTGTGTTGCTATAAATGCACCTCTCTCCCAGTGCTATTATCAACCTTCCTTCCTCTTGAACACACATGGTCAAGAGTTCATTAATTTACCACTTATCCTTATGTGTGTTGTAAGAGATTTTGAAATGTCCATATTGCTGTAGAAGAGTGTTCAATATGTAGTGCACCAGGAAAGATTCAGACATCTAAACCTCAAGTCTTTGCAGTTGAACCGCAATGTCCCTCATTTGCATTATGTGCTCACGCACACCTTTCACACTGGTGAGCCTTAGGGTTGATAACTTCATAATTAGGGTACTGGCAAGTGCCTTATTTGACGTCTCAAATTGTTCATCAATAGCCTTCAGCAATACCTTGACATTGTCATGCTGGTCGATTGAATCACGAATACTAACAGAGATTTTGGTCTTGATAAACATAACACTGAGGCGATTATATCGCTCCCATAGTTCATGAAGAGCAACCTCAACTGGAGTGCCGGTATTAGTAATACATGGTTCGTCTTTCCTAATAGCATAAACAATGTCCTTAGGATGCACCCTAGGTAAAGAAGAATTCTCTCATTCCAAATCTTATAGTTATCACCCATCAACTCGGGAATATCATTCTTGATATCAGAGTAATTTGTAGGTGTAAAAACTGCAAACATAAATGTATATGTATATGCTTATTAATAAAATACGAGGCAAATGAACAAATAACATGCTTTACCAATGTAAATCATGGAAAAATTGAATCCAATGACATAAAATTTGCCTGCGGGCCAAAATTTTAATTCAATTTTATTCATATTTTATGATAGACTATCAAATTATGTACTTAATTCATAGCATTATGAGGTCAATTTGACATTCTATTCTTATCATTATGACTTAATACTAATCGAGGCTCAGTGTCTGTCTCTTATACACATCTAGATGTGTATTTAATACTTTGTCCTAATCAATTATGTAAATATAAAATTTATTATATTATATATAATTAATCACAACTAATGTCTATAATTTCTCTATGGGATTTAATGTATAATTATATTTATATTAAAGATGTTGTGGCTAATCCCTAATTAAATAAGATTATATGGATCACTAGACATTAACAAGGAATTTTATTCAAATTTAGTTTCTGATTCCAATATGCTAAATAAAAGAACAAATTTTATGTGCTAAATACTTTTCCTGTACAAGAAAGTTGAGTAATATATATATATATAATTATAGGACATAATAATTTATACGTGCACTTTAACCATCAGGTATGTAGATGGTCAGATTGTTAAGGCTTGGCCTTATGCTGGCGGGTTGTCCAGGTTCGAAGCCTCCGCAGCCCATATGTCCCCTCCTCCTTTTTTTTTTTTTTAAAGATAAGGACCACAAGAAGGAATGTCCATTGGGCTTGATGTGGGTATCCATCCAGCCCAGCAAACTCATCATAGCCTGAGAGATGAGAGTATACATTAGGCTTGACATGCTGGAATCGGGCCTGCTCTCATCAAGCAACCCAAACCACCTTTTTTTTTTTCTTTGTTTTGTTTTGGATAGTTATACAAAACAACACAACAGTCATCTTTCAATTGAGGTCTCCAGCCACCAAACAAAGTTTTAATTAACACAGAAATGCTACAAATTCAGTTTCTTTATCATTCATGACATTATTTTGCATCAAAATAAATATTTAGAATATGAAACATATGAACACGTCATTTCAGAAGGTTGCAGCAGATTGAAATATACAAGGCAGAGGTTAACTGAGGTTTTGATACCAAATGAAAGTTCTAAAACGATCCAGAACGTTTTGACAATAGCATATAAATTGACAGCTGAAAGATAAGGATCGAACAAAATACCTCCGGTCATTGTCGTCATCGTCTGCTCCATTTGCTATTACGGGTTGGCACTTCTAAGCACTAAACCTCACTATGATGGTGTAGTTTCTGAAAGAAATAATTTTGTACTTAGAGAGCTTAATTAACATATCCTATTTATATATATCTTCCATCAAGATGTTGTTGGACTATATACTGCTATAGATAGTTCCAAAATATAGGAGTATTCACAAATCATGGAGGACATGATTTGTTTGGTGGTTCGGATTTTCACGAACCACAATCACGCGACAAGAAAAACTCCAACACATAGCTTTTGGCATAATTAGGAACTGTATTATAGCAAAGATATATCTGGACATATGTCAATATATAGACGTGCAAAAACTCACACACACCCAATACAAGTAGTATATCTTGACATTCAAAACTACAAAGGATTACTAAACATATCTAGATATTCACATATGTATCTGCATGCATATACATAATTATTGGAAACTCTTCCCATCTTTATGAACTGCATACCGATTCATGCGTATTGAAACGTGATTCATTTGCATACCGAAATATGGCGTTTCACGTTTCAGAACGTTAAAAGTAGTGAATGCTTATTTATTGAGAAAATGAGAAAATATTCTATAAATCTACCTAATTAGAACTATTTAGTAATGGATTGAGAATAATAGTTCTTGAAAGTTGAACATTTTCTTTTTTCTAGTCACTAAATAAGGCTCACACATTTCAATATTTATTAGAAATTTAATACTATATACTATCAACTACTTTTTTATCCCTATAATGTAGCAATTTTTTTTAAAAAGTGGCATATCGCGATGTATCAACTAAACCAACCCCTACATATCCGATATTTTAAAAAATGGTGAATCGTGTCCCGTACTCGTACCATATTTCCTAACGTACTACGTTTCTAGTAACTATAATTTTTTTCCTTTCAAATATAATGAGTTGCTGAAAGCCTAAGTATATCATGTCATCAACTCATCCAAATGAAATTCCATATCTTTTAGCTCATATAAAATACATATATAGCGAAGCATGCAACTTATGAGTCCCGAGATTAGTTACACTCTTGAAGTCAAACATTCACTAACAGTATAGAGAGTTTTCTCACCCATCTAGGCAGGGGTATTCATCGGTCGGTGTTCGGTTATTCGGTGCAAAAAATTCGGTTAATATTCGGTTATTTACCAAAAAATTCATATCCAGTTCTAATCCATTTTAAACTTGGCCGGTTATATAACTGTCTCTTATACACATCTAGATGTGTATAAGAGGTATTAATGCCGTCTAAAAATTAGCCGAATAAATTAAAAAAAAAAAGAAATTCTAACTTTTCAATTTTCACAACTTTCAATCTTTCACCAATCTTGACAAAAAAAAAAATTAAAACTACCCAATTCTGTAATTACTTAAAAAAAATTATCAAAAAAGTTTAAAACTACCCAATTCTTTAATTACTTAAAGAAAATTATCTCTTAAATTTATTTTAAAAAATCTTTCTATTTTAACAATATTGAATTGTTTAATTAAAGTTATATTTACATTTTTTTTAAATGACACAAAGATAGAGTGTCTTAAATCACTAGTAGTAAATTATAACTAAAGAATTATCTTATTAATTATTGTATTTTTCGGCCGGTTATATCCAATCACCGAATATCCAATTACTGAATAAAACTTCGACCGATTATTCGGTATTTCGATTGTTGAAATTCATAATCCAATTCCGAAACTATTTTATCCAATATTTGAATTTAGATATTAATTGGATAAATCGATATCCAATTTACCGAACACCGATATCCAAAATAAAACAAGTCGGTCGATTTGTTCAATTTATCCAAACTGTGAACACCCCTACACCTAGGGTCTCTCCAAATGCTGTCAAAATGGCAGTGGGGTGTTATTTAGAGGGTTGCATTAAGATAACCAGCCACAACAAAGTAACAGCATTGCGTATCCGGAAGCATGAAAAACACAGCAGAGAATGCCAAATAATGCTAGGAGTGCAAAATTACCGATCCTTTCTGTTGATTTAAACCACCATTAGCCTCGATAAGTATTAAGTGATATTAACATAAACCTCCGCTGAAGTTTATAAAATTATCCCCAAAAACAATAGAAGTCGAAACACTATCTTGAGTTCCCTAGATGTCTTATTAAACCAAAAGATTGTAAAGAGACACTGCTCAAACCGGTTTGCTATGGAAATTTTACTAACTTGCTGTTTAATAAGTTTTAATTAGACAATTCATAAAACAAATGGTTCTATCAAAACTGACTGGGAATCAATTCAAGAGATCAATACAAGGTAAAGAAAATTCTATTAATGTAATAACATTTCTTAAATATCTGCATTCTATTTGGTTTTACGTTAATTTATTGGATGTACATGTTCTTCAAATCAGCACTTTTGTAGAGCAGTTGAATTATATTATTTGGTTTTTATAAATTTGTTGCATCTCTATATTGTTTATGGTTATGGTTAGGCGTGTTCATGAATAGGGGTACTCGATCCATAAACTAAAAAAAGTATCCAACCTTCACTGACCAAGTCAAGAAAATTCTAATTCTCTATCCGTATATATTGTATAGGGTAAAATACCTATTAAAAATTATGATTCGAGTATCCTCTTTTTTCGATTCAAATCAGATTGATTTAAGAGGTTTTTTGGATTAGCAAATCAGGATAAACACCCCTAATTATGGCATACTTTTCTCTCATTAGGGGAAAAAAATATGCTTTTATAGTTGAGTCAGTCAAAATAGTTTTTAAATATTCCACAATTAAATCTACTCCCAGTCTAGAAAAAAAAATAGACATGGCCATATACATGTAGATACATGGCCAACGAGATTAATTTATTTTATTATATATATATTTAAAAACTGGAGACATGAGCATCACTTATTATTTCTTTGATCGGGGTTGAGAAACTGGCATTAGATTAATTTAGAAAAATTAGGGACGAGTTTAATTTGTAAAATAATTATAGTGGAAACATAGCCTTCCACCATTAGTTATACACCGTTTTTTTAAAGGTGTATACCGCTTTTTATATTTTTTTTTGGACTAATTCTATTTTGCGTTCCTTAACTTATATACAATTCTTACCTTATACTCCAAATTCTCAAATTCGTCTCACTTTAGTTTGTGTTTTTAACATCGTCACCAAACTTAAAGATCTGTTATTTTTGTGCCCAAAAATTTATTGCAACATTGTTGCTTATACACATCTAAATTTGTATTAGACGTAAGAAATTTTGTTAATTTTTGATACACATTAATAAATGTGTATAAGAGACAGGGATGCTAAAAATCTGAAGTGTAAAATGTTCAAACTCACAAAATTTAAAAACAAAGTCAGAATCAGGTATAAGTTGGGTTACACAATAAAATTAGTCCTTTCGATTTTGCTCAATCTATCATTTAATGCAGCAGAATACGCTAAACAATCTTAGTTCCACTTATTCGGGAGAAATGATGCTTTTGTTTTTCCAACTTTACAAGGTTGAGTTTGAACATTCTCTTTTTTAGAGAATTGAAGATCTTAGACTTATTGGCTTATTGACGAGGCAAAAGTATATATTAGAAATTGAAATGATTAAAAAATTATCCACTTCAGTCTTATAAATGATGTGGCATGCATTTATTTGTGTGAAGAAGTCAAATTTTTGTATAAATATGTATGCAAGGTCAAAACATAACACACGATTGCAAACTTTTTTCTAAAGTATGTTCAAATATTTTAAATCTTCATCTTTTAAGTGTTTCCCTCTACTTTCTAATTCTCCCAAATCATTCAATCAAAATACGATTGATACTTTTGGAAAATACTATTAATCAGATTACAATAATGTTATCAATTTTATTATGTTCGATTTGAAAATAAATTTATACTCGTGTGGATTACAAACTAATTTAGTAGTATTAACAACTCAGAAAACTTTCTCCTAAAAAACCTTCACTTTTTTTCATTTAACATGATCAAGAAACGAAAGATTGAATCTTTGTCTAGTATAAGCAACCTTCCTGATGATGTTTTGACACGAGTAATCTCCTTCACTCAAGTTTTATCACTTAAATAGTTAGAACATCACTTAAATAGTTAGAATTTTGGCAAACGCAAAAATATTAAATTTTTAAGGTTATGATTCAAATAGGAATTCATCAAGTTTGTTCGTTACACACTCTTACTACATCGTTCCAAACTCCACACATGTACACTAACTTGCGAGAAATATTGAAATCTTGAATTTTCAAGATTCTGATTTCAATTTTAACATGAACATCATCATATTTGTTTACTGTACAAGGTCTCCTCCAACTTTCATCAAAGTTGCAAAATACTCTTTTCAACAATTTTAATAGGTATTTTACACCTGACCAATTTTCATCCAAAAAAAAATTTCTAATATTTAACTTATTTGAACAAAAATACCCTTAAGACTAAAAGCAAAATGCCCCTTAAACTTGAGTTGCAAAATGCCCCTTGAACTTAAGTTGCAAAATGCCCCAATAATTTTAATAGACAAATTCATAAATTAAAAAAAAATAACAACGACTAAGATGGCCCATCTAATCCTGCTAAATAACTTTACAAGTAATATGACTAGGTAATTTAATTTATAAAATAAATATATTTTATATTACCAGCAACACATTTTTATTTTAATATACAGTTTATGATTATTTATTGATGATATACTGTATAAACAAATCAACTACAACAAAACAAAGTATTGAGTACAAATTTTTTTTTTTTAAAATCTCTCTTAACATTCACAAAAATTATAGAATGAGAACTCATGTAGAACTTTTTATTTTTGGCATGGTGATATATATACAAAATTTGAAATATAAAATCTACTAATAAACAATATATTTATGTGTTTATTACTAGTGAGGGCTCGGTCTATTATACAATTCTTTCAGATTCGATTAATTATTTAAAATATTTTTAAGGTACCCAACACTTAGTTTTCTTTTATATTCATTATATTGCAAACTTTTTTAGAAATCTATAGTTTTCGTTAAATGAGCTAGATAACATATGTAGTATGTCTTATAAATAATTAATATTCTAAATAAAAAGTACAAATATAGAAATCTTCCTTCTAACATCAATATGAACAAAGTAGAATTTTAAAATTTTCATCAATTATAAATTATATTTATAGAATTATGAATTTATATGTCTAACAATTGAATAATGTATAATAAACTGGTCAAAAGTGAAATTTAATTTATGTGACTAAGCATGACTAACTTGAACTAATGAAGTTATTTAATTTTATTAGAGGCTTGCATATGTAAACATTAAATTTTTTCCATACTTCAAAAATAGTTAGATCTCTGACTTGAGGGCATGTTAAGAGACGTATGGGATTCAGCAAGATTTCGAAATGCGCCTTTTGCGACAACATGGAGTTTTTAGAGCATGTGCTGGTCCTTTGTGCGGACTCAAGGACAGCTTTTTGTTTACTTTGCTTATTTGTGCAGACTCCAGATGTTGTCCATTGAAGCTTCAATTATGGTGATGTCAATCGAGTCAGAGGCGGTTCAACTATTTTCAATCACAATTTCTTGAGAACTATGAAAAGCTAGTAATGCAGCATCGTCCTATGATTCAATTGTAATATCTCAAAGTAGCTTTACCGTAATATCATCTTCTGTTTTGTCTATAAAACTTCACTCAGTCATCCCTTTAGTTAGCTCTTGTTGATCTGTCGTTTCATTTTCGAAACTCCGAAACATGTTACAAGGATTTTTCAGATCCTAAAATGGACAAAACTGCCTAGAGACTATGGACAACTGAACATGGTATAATAATTCTATAGATCACTAAACCTTCACCCACACAAACAAAGCCTACACGATTCTCTTTAAATTTGAAAGAGAACACATAAATGCATAAATATCACAGAGTAAAAGCAGAAATTCAGAAGCCAAAAACGAGGGATAATAAATTCGGTAGAGATTCTACTCTACACAACGTACCGTTGTTAATATTGCGTATTGCAGCAATTGTACCTCACTTTGCAACGGAGAACATTCCAGTACCGCTTAAACTGAGACATCTCTGCCAATAATTTATTTTGAAGTTATTAGTCAAAACTTGATACTTAATTTAACCAACAAAGGCAGTTGTTTCTAATTAACATTACAAACTGGCTCATCATCTACCACCATTATGAGTTTTGAGTCCAAACTTATAATAGGTGCTGATAATGCTGTCGAGCTTAAAAATTTCTAGATTCAATTTGATAATTTAAGTCTACTTATACAGATCTAATCACTCGCAACCACCAAACAAAATCCTTTGTTTGCTGTGACCTCTAAAGAGTATTATAACTTAGAGAAGATAGTTATATCCAACTGCTATTAGCAGAACTACCACCAAAACGGCGGGAGCAGCCCACATCCAGTAGTTTGTTGCCTTCTTGCGTTGCAGCAAAACTTTTGGAAGTGAATTAGAACCCCTGCCACGGGTTCTGTGCCTAATAGCATTCTCCTTCCGATCTTTATTCTTTGGAGGCACTGGAGTTTCAACGGTTTCCTCTACCTTTTCTGGTTCAACTACCTCAACAGCAGCTTCAGTTTGTTCCTCAGGCTCCTCGGCAGCAAAAGAAGCCCCAGCCTTCTTCCTTGCCCTCTTTTCACGATCCTGCAGTAAAGTAAAACCAAATTGATCAGTTCACAGTTCATCTGAGATCCTAACTCCTAATTTTGAACAGACAAATGGAATCTGAAAGATTCCTCTGAGTTTCATCTAGATCTGATATAAGCTCTAGATAGCGGCTTTAGCTTTTGCTTTTTCTGATAGCTTTGTTAAGAGACCTTTCCATTGAGTGGCTTAAGCTTAAGCAGATACATTCTTTTTATCTCCTTCAGTTTCAGCTCATCAATTTCATTCACCTTTGAAGGAGGATCTTTTTGTTTCTTTTCAGACACATAGAATTCCTCTTCATCCACCGAGTTGACGGGATTGGTGGAACTTTCCTTAGTTCTGTTAATTGCCTCTTTCTGCTGTTTCGCACTCTTCTCCATTGGAGCTTTCTCGACAGGGGTGGCATCAGGTTTTGAAGAACTGGAGTCTTCATTTGGCTGTTTCACATTTGTTTTAGGTACTACAGTCAGTCACAGGTGGAGTTACTACTTCAGCTACCACAAGAGGTTTCTCGTCAGGATTCCTCATCCGTCCATCCCTACTCAATTGTCGATTGTCAAGAGCGGGTAAAATCCTCCTCTCATAATCTTCTCTAAAGGCCTTACCACCCCACAGAGAAATAAACTTAGTCAACCTAATCAAGGAAAAGATGAAAGAGTTAAATTCTTTCAAAGAATTGTATAATAGACAGAGCAAAGGATCCAACCAACCTCTGTTTCCGAAAGTTCTTTTAGGGCTTCAACATCCTTCTTCTCTGCAAGGCCTCTGGCTTTGTTCAACAGAGAACGGTTTTGGTAAAAGCGGAGTTCTGAAATTTTAGAGGTTCAACATCATCGAAAAATTGTCGAGATATGCATTATAGAAAGTTCATATTCCAGGAATGAAAAGAATTTCAAATTATTAGATGAAGACAAAAATATCAATCCAAAAGTTCAGATAAAAAGTCTTTAGAGTAACATCTACTGATACATGTGAAAAGATGAAAGAAACACACTTAAGGTGGTTAGGTCATGTGTTGAGACGACCAGTAGAAGTACCTGTCAAGCAAGTAGATTTGAGAGAGAGTAGTCAACATAAGAGGGATAGAGGAAGACCAAAAAAGACTTGGTGGATAACTTGTAGGAAAGATATAACCCATCTAGAAATTGAAGAGGATATGGTCCATGATAGAATGCAATGGCGTAGCAGGATTCATGCAACCGACCTACTTAGTGGAATTAAGTCTTGGTTTATTTGTTTGTTTGTTTGTTTGTTATTCTTTGTTCCATCAAATTGCTGAGAATTTCTCAATTCTCAGCAAGATGCAAACAGGGGAGCAGTGGCTTTGCATAGGCATGCTTCAGAGGAGATAGTTTGTAACTTCTTTCTTCCACAAGTAGATGACTCTTTTTATTTTGTCATAATTGGAAACACACAGTCTCGTACAATTTTAAGACTGTAAATTGTTTGATAATATGTTAGCATCTTCAATCATTAAACCATTTTGAATATAATACAAACACTTTCCCAACACAAGTTTTTATTTTGTAAGAGAATAATTGAAAATTCCATCGACTTAGCAAACGATGTGGCAAAGTAATTCCATCATGAATGACATTAAAACTTAGCCTTGCAACACCAAAATATTGTAAAACAACAGAGACAAATCAGACGATAAAAGCATATTATTGTGCTTGACACTAACAAAATGCATGATATGAGAGAAATATAATTATTATGTGGAAAATACCAAACTTGCATACCCCTTCTTCACGTTGTTTTCTCAATTCCTGAATACTTTCAAAAGTTTTGTCTCTTTTCTGTGTCACTGCAGTCAATTCCTCCTCTAAAGATTTGATCACCTTTTCAATAGTTTCCTTCTCTTCTTCAAGTTGCTTACGCTTAGCGAAAACCACTTGCTGATCCTTTCGCACTCCATCCATATCAACTCTTAAAAGCTACAACAAAGTTAAACAGATTGCAATTTATCAGCAGAGTAACCACTAAAATGCTTGACATAGTAAACAATTGTATAAAGCAAAGTACTCTACAAAATAGACCTTCGGTATCAAAAGGGAACTTACTTTCATCTGGTCTTCAAGGGCTTCTTTTTCACCCATTGATTCCTGAATCTTAGCCCTCAGAGCAGCATTAGCTATAACCTTCTCTCTTGTCCCTTCAAGCTGTTTAATTTCCCTAAGGATTTGCTTCTCCTCATTGAGGGTAATACTTTCATGTTGAATGTGATATTGCAAACTTTTGATCTATATCAAAAAATACAAGGGAAAGTAAGGCAAATCATTTCTGATATGTTAAGTTGCAGCTAACCAAAAAGTGATGATGCTAAAAGGAGGAAACAAGTTGTTGGAGACTGGAAAAGGAGCAATTAGTAAGCAGCAATCAGTAAGAAAATTAAAAAGGTAAAGCAACAAAGCTTAAGAAAATTAAAAAGGTAAAGCAACAAAGCTTAAGAAAATTAAAAAGGTAAAACAACAAAGCTTATACACGATGATTAAGCTCTTCCTCAGATGAACATATACCAGATCCCCTGTCTCTGCCTCCATGTAACTGGCCCAAGGCCTGCTGCAAAGGTTCCCTTTCTTTTTTCTTCTCATCTATCATAGTCCTATACTGCCTATTCTCTTCATTTAGAGCCTTCAATAAAGAAATTTTTTGTGCTCGATCAGCCTGCAGGAGAAAGAACAGACTCGATAAGTATCTCGTCTATAACAACTCAAAACAACAAACTTGTGTCATCACTGGCTGCTAAAACAGAATTTCCACTAACCTTTTGTTTCCTAAGTTTTTCAATGAGCTGGGATCGAGCTTGATTCTTCCTCTGCAGCTCAGTGTCAACCTGATCCAATTTGGCTTTCAGTTTCTGATCTTCATGTAACCTATACTTCACAAAATAGAAAGAATGTATCTGCTTAGGTGCAGGCCACTCATCAACTGCATCCCTTGGGAAGTTGACTTCAGCAACTTTATTACTTTCCCCTTTCACATGGTTCATCCATACCATGGGATCCAAATTTTATTGGTTCGGTGAGCCCCATTACTTCACTTATTTTCCCGTTTTCCTTCAACAAGTTGTTTTCTTCACCTGTAGTTTCCCCAGAAACATGGGCCAACTTGGATTCCACAACCTCTACACCCATTAGTTCAACACAAGCTTAACACACAAAGTGTGTTAAAATCTCGAATCCTGACAAAAGGTACAGATAGTTGTCGAAGAATTCTCAGTTTTCAAAAGAGCCAAGGAAACAAACAAATAAAGGTTAACTTGTTTAATGGAGGTATCATGTCAAAATCCATCAGCTAAAAGTATCTCATAACTAAATCAATGAAATATGAAAAGGTTACAATCCCAGATTCTAACAAGATTATTTATGAATACATTTACCAAAAAAAAAAAAAAAAAAAAAATC
Organism: Cinchona pubescens; assembly: GCA_025175665.1. Taxonomy (NCBI): domain Eukaryota; kingdom Viridiplantae; phylum Streptophyta; class Magnoliopsida; order Gentianales; family Rubiaceae; genus Cinchona; species Cinchona pubescens. The sequence goes on along the minus strand of JANKKI010000509.1, from coordinate 484,174 downwards.
CCTAGCTAGGCCTATAAATGCTAAAATACTTTGGAACCATTTGGCTATTCTAAGCTGCAGAATATCATCTAACAATACCGATCAATTCCAACTTTATTAATCATCACCCAATAGATTTTCAAATCAGATAAACAAATCAACAAAAAGAACAGCCATGCAACCTATTTGGAACAGTAAAAGACTCCAAGATCATTCACAAATACGAATAAAATAAGACATAAGCAACAATAAAAAATCAAATTTGAGACAGAAAAAGCTTTATAAATCATTATAATTTTCATTTAGAAAAAAAAAATTAAAAAGTTAGGCAATTAATGAAAGATCAAAAACACAAAATTGATCTATCAATAGAACAAATTCATTGAACAAAGACCGAAAAGTTCATTGTTTTTTACTTACTTCAATCCTTGTATTAGTTAAAAAGATCAAATTTTTGACTCAAATACAATAATAATTCACGGAACAGAATATCCCAATTGATTCTTCCGACCTCCTTCTATTCATTAGTCAAAACAAGGATTGAAGTAAGTAAAAAACAATGAACTTTTCGGTCTTTGTTCCCAAAAAAAAACTACACATCTAGATGTGTACTAATCACAACTAGTTGCTTTACCGAGATTAATTTAGATCAAACAATTCAGCATGAGCCCAAAAAATCAAAAGAAAAAAAAAAAAACCATATTTCCTCTTTGCAAAAGAAATAAGACCATTCAATAAAAATAAAAAAAATCAGAAGTAGTAAAAAAAGCGGGCATTAAATAAAGAAAAAGCAGAAAAGGTGGAAACTTTACTTACTCTGAGAAATTGAGATATTTCTGAGGAGACCCCTTCTTTGACAAAAGAGGGCTCTTTCAAGACCAAGAACTTTTGAGAGATACAAAGTAGAGAAAAAGAAGTCAGACCCCAGATCTCTCTCCTTGTAATCCAACCCAGTCTAATGAGAGAGAAAAATGAAATAAAATTACGAGTGGTAGAAAAAACAAATTTTTAAAATTATTTATTTAAAATTTTAAGGATAACTATTACTAGCAATTTAAAAAAAAAAAAAAAAAACAAAAGTACTCAAGTATGTATTTAACTTATCAAAGATTACCTATTTAGAGACAGGTTAACAAAAAAAAAAAAACAAAAGTACTCAAGTATGTATTTAACTTATCAAAGATTACCTCTTTATTAACAAAAAAAAAAAAAAAATACCTCTTTAAATTTTTTTAATAAATATACTTATACACCTATATACTACAATTTTTATTATTAATTAAATAATTTATTTGAAAAAGCAAACAGATCTTTAACAATATTAAATTAATGTAATTTAATATATATTTTTTTAATTTTATATATTTGAATGTCACAATTTGAATAAAATAGATGGAGTAGTAAATATATTTTTTTAACGCTAACAAGACAACGAACAACGTTAATGTTCGTGATGGATTAAAAAACATTTCAGTTGTGGTACGACTTAAATAAATTAAATTCTAGTAATTAATTTTAGCCAAATTTGCTGTGCCACTTCAGATTTTAAGAAAACCATGATACATTGTCGTATTTGTTGGTAAGTATTTATCAAAAATATATTATCAATTAGTATATGTTTTTCCCTTTTTTAAAAGATAACTTAGAAATTACTTGTGATTTTGTGTATTTGTATCTAATATTTTTTTAGATTAATATTGATAAAAAGGAAAAAAAATAAATTGATGGATTTTTTTATTATTATGAAGATTTAACATGATATTTCTTATTATCTTGATTAATTAATTTATTTATAAACAATTATTTTGACATCTTGGTGCTCAATAATTTATACTAGTGTGTGAGACACACTCTATTGTGTGCAACTATTAAAAATTAATAAGAAAAAAAAATTGTATGCAAGTTATTGATAATTAGGGTTAATGGTAGTTAGGATGTAATAAGAAATTTATGAGGTCATATACAGTAAAAAGCTACTCATGTTTTATATATAGTAAGATAAAGAGCAAGTATTGACTATTAAATTTGCAATATAGAGTAGACGTGAAAACAAGTAAAATGATTGAAAAGCAAATAAATTTTATAATTTTTTAATTTTCAATCATTTAACGATTTGTAATATCCATTCAGAATGAATAATAAATCTGAATTTTCATAAAATAAGATATGCGATTAAATATGGTTTGATCGGTAATTTTGAAGTTTTAACAGCCATAGTTACAATAACACAAAAATAATTTTCCATATCAAGCCTTTTTGTTAAGAGAAAAAATCATCAAATTATTTTTTTGGTAATTAACAAAATATTCTCAATATTCGATAAAATCTTTTTGTTTGTATTTTCATTAGCATACAAATTTCCCTGTGCAATTGGATATAAAACGACGAAGTTCGCCTGCAATGGAAGAACTGCAAAGTGGTGCCGTTTGATTTGTCCGTTAGTACGGTGTCTAAAAACACGTGTTGGACACTTGGACCTGAATATGCTGACTTCTTTTAAATCAGGCACGTCACTCCGACGTTTACGAGGACAACTTCATAAGATGTTAAAGTACATTAATACCCTCTTATCTACATCAATTTATCATTTTTATATTTTATTTCCATTTTTTTTGAAGAAACCAAAATAAGGAATACTCTAATTCACGTTGCAGCAAATTCTTTCTTACTCATTTCATATCGCAAAATAAGTATTATAAATTATTAAATAATTAAAAAATTCTCTACTTTTTAATTGTGTTAAAAGACTATTATACTCACTCGCATCATTCTCTATTTCATTTCATGTAACATAAAAAAAAAAAAATCATGAAAATTCAATGAAAATATTCAAAATTCACATCTCAAACATTTGCAAATGAAAGCAAATGAATGTGTATTGCATGCCACCTAGATTGATGTAATAAATATCCTAGGTCTTAAGTTCGTCAATATAGTCTATGAATTTTATGGACATAGTAACATCTTTTTAATGTTGACTTTGGTTTACTACGTGTTGTTTTGTTCTTTGTTACATTTTATATTGTCCATTAATTACACAAATGGAGAGAGGAAGGTGAGCAATAAACTAAGAGATTAGGGAGTAATAAAATAGCAAAGCATGAATAGATGTAATGTATGAACTGATTTAGTTTATTTGTGCACGTTGTACTTTACAGAGTCTAAATAAGAATTATATAGATTAAGTAATGTATATTAATGATCGACTTTAAAAAGTTAATATATTTCTTGTTTTAAATACAAAGTTCAGAAGCAAAAGGATCGTCAAAGACCGGGTCAATACAAGAAAAGATAAACCTACATTAAGTTGATTTAATGTGTTTTAGTTTTACACATTAAGCAATCACAGTATTAATAGTAGTTACTTGTTTATGTAACTTTAAATAATTATACAATTAGTATATATTTAGACTCCACTGATATTACAAGTAGGAAAGGTTTAGATTATACCTTATAGTTTGACAAATGAAAAAAAAAAAAAAAGAAGGAAAAATGGGCATTTTACTAATTCACTATTCACTTAGATTGATAGATGGTATGACTATAATTTAAAAAAAAAAAAAAAAAAAAAAAAGCATATCTAAATAAGCCATAGTTTATTCAATATTCATTTAGATTAAACCTATAGTTTGACCAAAAAAAAAAAAAATAAATAAATAAAATAACTTTAGCACTTGGACATTACAAACATGAAGATTCCTTCACTTTTGGGCTTGAATTTGATGTCGTAGCATAGCACATTGGAGGTATAATGATCTATCTATACTATATATACACCAAAAATTCTTTTTGGTGTGATATCATTATTTGAACTTTCAAATTTACCCTCCTATAATAAATAAAATTATCACATTAGCCCATTAATAAACAATAACTACCACGTAGAACTGTCAAGAAAGGAGCCTTGCCTTCATTATGGGATTTATAGAGAACGATGGGAATCTAGGAATGAACTTACTTTTGTGTACTCTGGGGAAGTAAAGATATTCCTACTTTTGTCATGTGAAAATTCTACAATTTGTTTTAGAAAATCATTTCTTTGTATTTTACAGTATAATACTATATGCTTTAAGAGTTTGTACTATACAAACTTTCAAAACCAAGAGGACAAACTCTTAAAGCATATAGTATTCACTGTAAAATACAAAGAAATGATTTTCTAAAACAAATTGTAGATGTGTTATAAGAGACAGAATATATTATTGTCAAAATTAAATTTTATAAAATTTTACTAGTATTATTTATATCAATTAATATATTTAATTAATAATAAAAATTGTAGTATATAGGTGTATAAGTATATTTATATAATTTCTAATAAGAAGAATGGGTTTTGTTTGGACGGTTATATCGAATAATATAGAATTATTCGATATAAGTTGTATATCAATTTTTTGTATGTGATATGATCGTATAAAAGGAAAATTAGAAAACGTGTTATAAAATAATTATAAAATATTATTTGAAAGATAATAGACATTGTTTACTATCCAAAATAGAGACAATATAATATCTATTCTCAGTGCTTCTTTTTTTTTTTTCCTAAAAATTTGGCATTGCCATTTAATACATTAAATTTATTTGACTAGGCACTACTATTTAATAGTAATATTTCAGTTAGTCTAGCTAGTACTTTCTTTTTTGTTTCACAAGATGTTGTCACCCTTTAAAAGACAATAAATTTTATGAAATAAATTTATTGCAAAGTGTACAATAAATTGACTTTTTACAAACAAAATATCACAAATGACGCTCGAGAAAATAGTGAGTATTAAAATGGCTTTCCATGTAGGGAATGAAGTTGCTAACTTTGTTTTAAATATTTTATTCAGCTCATTATATTTTAATTCTTGTAGATGTTTTCTTTCGAATAAATCTCAATTACATAGCTGGAATCAAAAGTTCATCCCAAGATTAAGTATTGATTAGTTGAACTTGCTTGAATTTTTATCTCTTTACGAGTCGATCTCAAACATATATCTATTATGTTGGAGTGCTTGTCAAATTTTTTGGGCATGTATATAATTTTTTTGTTATATGTAAAATTAGTAAAATGTCTATAATCTTTAGAGAAAATTACATATTTTACTTACAAAAAAATTAAACTACTCGAATTGAAGTTGGTTTTATTTATTTTCAAACGAACTCGAGCTCTATTAAATTTTTTGAACTCAAATTCGAGCTCAATTTTTAAATCTTGTTCGAGCTCAAGTCCTCATAAAAAAATTCAAGCAAGCATATGTATACTATACTTGATTGCTTGTTGAATTTTTTGAGCAAGTATATAATTTTTTTAATTTTTGTTATATATAAAATTATTAAAATGTTTATAATCTTTAGAGAAAATTACATATTTTACATACGAAAAAGTCGAAGTATTCGAATTGGAGTTCGTTTTACTTATTTTCAAACGAATCCGAATTGGAGCTCAATTTTTAAAACTTGTTCAAACTCAAGTTTTTATAAAAATTTTAAGTTCAAGTTCAAGGAAGGTATGATTCGTGTTCGACTTTACTCGTTTACACTACTAGTTACATATATTTACAAAAGGGGGACGGGGAAAAAGGTGGGAGAATTAATTTTTGGGAAAAAAACTAATTTAGTCCCTTATTTTTGGAGTATCGACCAATGTGCTCATTGAAATGATGGACAAATTAATAGATCAAGTCACGTGATAATCAGGTGGCTATTAACTTGCAATATATGTATTGTTAAGAATTCTGTTAGTTTTATATAATTTCTATCATAAGCTTTAAATTAATTAATTTTTTTAAGGATGAAAAATTAAAATTAATCTTTTTAATATATAAAAGACCAAATTAATCGATACTTTAAAGATGTATGGACCAAATTAATGTGTATAGAGAAAAATGTCAATATTTCAAGCAAAATGTACTTAGTTTTCAATTCAGAGAAACGTCCTAGAAAAGAAAATAATAAAAAACTTCAATTAGCAAACATAATTCTTCTCTAAACCAAATTTGGGGCTTAATTTACTATAGAATTAGTTTTGTCATTAATTGATTGAGACACGTTCCTAGGACTAGGAAGCTTTTACCACAAACTAACTATCTCTTTCTAGAGATTTCTCCATTCCTATATAAAGCCATTTTAAACGCAGAAAAACCAACCCCAGAACTTGGTCAAAAAAATAGATTTGGGGTCGAAATAATTTGGTGTTGAAATATTTACAGAAATAATCCGACCAGACAAAGAAGTCACTCTCACTCTCGTTGAAAAGTAGTTCGTTGATTTTTCAATAACTTGACAATTGAGCTAAAAAAATTAGATATCCGACCAGTTCAATTATAATTCATCGAATTGTTGATAGAAGAGATGTCTCAAAAAATGCTCCATCTTGTTTAGTATGGATTGAATCCCATTACATTCCATGCAAAATAAATTAATTGAGTTTTTAGTAGACTAAGAATTTGAAAAAATTATTTTATAGATTTAAGATAAAAGATATCCTCTTAGATAGCCACTAACTTAAAAAAATATATATATATATATTTAAATTAATTCCTATATTCACAAATAAAAAAATAATATTTTGTCTTTTATACACAACAAAATGTGTAATTCACAAAATATTGTACCACTAAAATTTTGTGAATGAAATATATTATAAAAAATCTAAACAAACAAGCTTTTTAATCTAAATATAATATTATAGTAAAATCATCATTTAATAAATAATGAAAATATCAACATTTTCTATACATTTGTTCATATTAAAATTACTTGTATAATAACTTAAAATTAAATAAAGTATTTTCATATAGTAATTATAACTTTTTGCTAAATTATTCATAATTAATTTATAATTAACTAAAAGTTGATACGACATAATTTATCAATATTTTCATTTTAAAGTATTATATATTAATAAAATAATATATTTTAGTGATTTATGCGTACAATCTGAATGTGTATAAGAGACAGAAGTGAATGTATAAATTATTGAAGCATCAAGTTCTTACTTGAGTCGGATTTAATACTTATAGATTTATGACTCAATTTATAAATTTTATAATATAAAATAAATAATATTAATTGATATAAATAATACTAGTAAAATTTTATAAAATTTAATTTTGACAATAATATATCTACATCTACATGTGAGTTCAAAATTATATTTTCCAGTTGGTGGCATAAAAGACGTGAAACTACGGGCTGTCGGCGTAAATAATTGACGGTACGTAAATGTTAGACTGTGGTGCGACACTGAACCCCACTAATTTACATTGGACCCACTTAATTGAATGTCCCCAACAACATTAAGGCCCAAATTCTTCTCATATTACAGTACATCTCACCACATGATGAACGTATACAAAGATCATTTAATTATAAGATCAATCTTATAAGGTTGACGCAATCAATTATTGAATTTGTGACGTTATCACCCGATTGAATCTCTCGAACCGCGAACCTCGTACATAATTTAAGTGGTTTTAGTCCATTTAAAACATAAATTGATATGTACTCCAATTTGCCTAAATTTTTAATGTTTTACAAATATTAATATTATTATGACCTCTTTGAGAAATCTGTAACATTTATTGTATTACTAAATTAAAATTATTTTAATTGGTAGTAATTTTCTCGAGCGTCATTAAATAGGACGTTTCTCTGATTTATGATAATAAAATCTTCAAACATATACACATCTAGATGTGTATAAGAAACAGAGTAGATGGTCTTGCCGCATCAAATTTCTGTTAAATGACAATACTACCCCTATCAAGTTAAGATCTCGAGTCTTCTTTTCATCCTTGCCCTCACAATACTGGACGACTACACCAGGATAATTTTGAGAGATAAGAATTCTTCGTTGAAGAAGATAATATCAATCCAATTGTTGAGATCCTTGGTGGAGCTTCCAAGAGGAATTATTATTTTCTTTATTTTTTCTAAATTAGTTGGAGGTAGAAGGGATACATCTGATCTTTCTATTACTTTTTCATGTTCAATTCTGGTTGCGATAACCTTTATGGATATGCAGGTGTATCTGTGAGTGGCTAATACTGTGAGTGAGAATGACAAGAGGCCAGTTGGGCCAAGCATAAACGGCTCAAATCAGCCTACCTCCATTTGCAAATTACGCACACTGCATTGCCAGACGACAGTCTGCCTAGCCGACGTGCAGGCCAGTTGGGCCAAGTATGCACGCAGGCTTGCTGACGAGTAAAATCATGCCAAGGGGCTAACACTCAATGGATGATGGGAGCAAGAAAGACTTGAAGGGTAGTTTTGTCATTCGATGAAAATTTACTATGACAATAAGATTTTTGTTGTGCAATGTCATTGCCCTTGAATTTGTTGTAGATTTTGACGTTTTTAATAATGGAAACAACTTTTTTTTCCAATTTTGAAGTAAAAGTTAAAAGTCAATGGAAATGTTGAAAGATTTGATATAAGTGAACTTGATGGGTAAAATTCAGTCTGACTAATGACATTGAGTGTATAAGACCAAGTTTATTATGCAAGAAAAAAGTAGTCGCAGTTATATTCTATGCAGTGTACCTGGAATTTAAAAGTTAAATGGAGTAGTGAATTAAAATTTACATAATATTATCTATATTGTATATAAAACAAAATTTTTTCGTACTGTATAATTATTTGTTTTGTTTATTTTATTTTTGATAATTTTGAAATTTTGTGACATAACCATTCTTAAAACTTCTCCCTCGTTTTTAGTAAATAATTTTTACAATTACTTACACACATTGGGGTGTGTTTTGCCCACTAATCGTGAATAGTAGTTATTTTGATAGAGGATCATGAATCTATCCATCTTTTTGCAATACTTTTTTAAATTTTTTTTTTTCATTCTAAAAGTTAGTGTTATAGACATTAATTCCATGAACTAGAAAGTGTAAATAGAGGAGTATCCAATTCTGTTCAAATAATAACGTGGGTTGGTAATTTCTCCCCCAAAACCAAAAGGGTGTTTATATGAATAAGGAAAACTACATCTTAAAAAAAAAAAAAAAAAAGCGAATCATACATGGAATAATAATATAATAGTATAATGGCTTTGACATCTTGTGATCGAAAAACCATATTTAATTTAAGGTTGCATTTGGATGGGTGAATTTGAATTAAATGAAATATTTGAAATGAATGAATTTGAATTGAATGGATTTGAAATGATATGAAATTTTGGTGCATTTCAAATTTATTCAAATTGTATTTATATGTGTAGATTTGAATTGAATGACGAATGTTTGAAATGAATGACTTTAAATTGGGTAGATTTGTCTAATATACAATTCTAGGTGAATTTATAATCCACTCATTTAACCATTCAATTTATACTCTCACTTATTGATGGATTTCAAATGTACAACTAAATAAAATAACTTATTTGAATAATTTAATATAAATTTATATTTCAAACCAAATTCACCCAAATCCTTCTATCCAAACACAATGTCGTTTAATCATTAAAATTATACTCTTACAGCTTACTTGTTGATAAATTTCAAATCCACAACTAAATTAATTAATTTATTTAAATAACTTATTATAAATTAAAATTTTAAATCAATTCCAACTAAATCCTTTCGTCCAAACATAACGTAAGATCCATAAAAGAGTAGGTAGTTACATCTCCATTGGCCAAAAAGCATGCATCCGTTTCATTCTTGTGGATAACAAATTAATATAATCTAAATCACTTCATTTAAGCTGACAGATCTCATTAAAGATTAAAGGATTAATCAAAATATTCAATTAAAATTATGGAAATCGAGATCCCCCTTCTCCCCAAAAAAAAAAGAAAAAAATTACAATACTAAATTTGAGATATGTAGAAATTAATAAAGGATACTTTAAGAAAAGAAAATATGTTTTATTAGTAATGCATGTGATAAATTTTGCTTTGAATTTTATACATATTACTAAAGGAAAGGGACAGAGAATTTATATACTTTGCTGTAATAGATGGTTCTTCATTAATGTTTTGCCACATAGAAGATTTCTTCTTGAATTTGATTGAATACTGAACAGATACACAATTAATATTCATAGAAGTATTCAAAGAGGTAAGATTTACCATTGAATTTATAATGTCATATATTGCAAGTTTTACCTTACAATCAATGCATGTAACTTCATATTTTAATATTACATATTGAAAAATTAATGTATGTAACTTAAATCGGCAATGCTTTCATACTTTACGAATATTTTTTTTAGTGCATTCACACTCTTATTTTTGTGCTAATGGGCAAATGAATAGATCGTTTGAAAGAAATAAAATACTATCCCCAAAATTTCATATTTTTACTCAAATTTTTCTTAAAAAAAAAAAATCTGTTCGTAAAAAAAAAAAATTGTGTCATGCTTAAAAAGTGGTAAATACTCTATATCACTTATTTATGTACAAATTCAACGACTAAAAATAGTTAAAAATATAACTAAATCTGAATTACAAAATCCAATCCCTTTTAAATTTTTTGCTTTTAGAACCCCCACTCCATCAAGTAGTCTAGTACTATCTATGGACTCAAGAATCTCGGAAGGAAAAAATTTTTTTTTTCTTATTTTAGTAAAATTTATAAATTATTAAATAATTAAAAATTAATAAAATTAACTTATTTTTAATTATTTTAACCGTTGTCAAATTCATTAGGAGGAATTTATGAGTAAAGACTTGAAAAGGTGGTCAATCTTTCCTCCTCTACTTTCTCCACCCCTTCCTCCTCTCCTCCGCCAATCTCATCAAATTCTCCCCTTTAATAAATCCTGTAACAGATTTCCATTCCGATAACCCCAAACCCAATAAACCATTAACCCCTTTCCTTTTTTTTTTTTTTTTAATTATTTCTTTTTCCTCCAAAGATACCATTTTTATTTTTATAAACAAAAATACATCATTTTTTGCATTCTCCACCTTTCTTTGTTCTGATACACACAAAAAATATGTAAGCTTTTTCTCTTCGTCTTTACTGCGTTGATGCAAAAAAAGGAGGCTAAAAAGGTACGAAACGTTAATCATCAACAAATTTGTTCTCTTTTCACACACAAAAATATACACGCGTACGTTGTCGATAAGGACACGTAACTGATCCCATTAATCTTTGTTAAACAGTAGTTATGATTCTGTTTCTGTATGTATTTGTTCATTCTGTAAATGGGTTCATGTCTTTTTTTTTTTTAGTTAGATGATGATCTTTGAAGTTCTAGTTCTAGTTTTAGTTTTCTTGCAAGATTTTGCTGAATTGTTGGATGTTATGTTGACCCTTTTACATGAACTGAATTTAAGGTTTAACTTTTTTGTTGGATTTCATCCAATTTAGTTGCTAGTAAAACAAATTTCTTGTTGCTAATATTTTGTCAGTTTTCTGGGGTTTTAATTTTAGTTATGAATATATATTACTGGTATTTTCTTTATGGTGTTTGGGATATTTTCTTGTTTGATTCGAGAAAAAAATGGATTAAAAAATTTATGTAAATGAGCTGTTACATGATAAGTTTGTGGCGTTATTGATTACTCTGTTGTTTGATATGCATTCCCTTGTATTCCATTCCTGATGTAATGATTCCTGTCTTTTTCTGCTTAATAATTTACTCAACCATGAACTCTCCGTGTGCAAATTGATTATCCTTGAAGATTATTGTCTAGTATATTTTAACTTGTGGTCATAATAGTTTTGTTCCAATATCTTGTTAATTGTTTATGGATTCCGTCCTTGGGTTTTTGAATCCGGGTAATTAGTGTATTCGGCTGAGACTGAAGTTTTGTTATTTATTTGTGATTGAATCAGCAATTTTTGGAGATTACAAATTACCGAACCCATTGGAAGACGGCATTGATCCCTCTTTGAACATTTGTAGTAGATTCCAATAAAAACCATTACGACCCTACCAAGTACATATTAGTGTGAATGGAAGAAAAGTGAGGCCATGTGAGATGTGAGGATCCTTCACTGTGACTCATGATAAACTTGAGTAATGTCTCTTATAACATCTAGACGAAAAGATGGGTTTTTCCTCTTGCAGTCAGTTCACTAGTATGCTTTGTCTTTTTTGCCACCTTCTTCAGTATGGGGATGGTTTCATCAGTGGGAAGCATCATAAGTTCAATCTTCTCAATTTTCCGGTCTCGTGCTATGATTAATGAAACGAGCCAATATCTTGTTGAAGCAAAGATTCAGCAATCTCCACCCCCTCCAGCTGCTCCACCCGTTCCGCGTTTTGCTTACCTGATATCAGGATCAAGAGGTGATCTAGAAAAGCTTTGGAGAACCCTCCGGTCATTATATCAGACCCACGGAATTATTATGTTGTCCATTTGGACCTGGAATCTCCCTCAGAGGAGAGGCTGGAGTTTGCTTCTCGGGTTGAGAAGGATCCCATATTTGCTAAGGTTGGGAATGTGTTTATGATTGCAAAGGCTAATATGGTTACTTATAGAGGTCCCACCATGGTTTCTAATACTCTTCATGCATGTGCCATTCTTCTCAAGAGATACAAGGATTGGGATTGGTTTATTAATCTAAGTGCTTCAGATTATCCATTGGTGACTCAAGATGGTTAGTTCTGTTCTTAATTTCTCGTTTGGTATCAAAGGATATGTGCTTGAGATCTCTATAATTGTTACTTCATTTCATCAAAGTTCTCGATTTCTTTAATTTTTCGTTGCAGATCTTCTGCATACCTTTTCAGCTTTAAAGCGAGATTTGAATTTCATCGAACACACTAGCCGATTGGGCTGGAAAGAGTAATCTCTGTTTGTGTGTTTTTGTTCGGTTCATTCATAAGTGCATAATTGAACTTTTAGCACCTTATGCCATTTTATTTGTTTCTGCTACAGGGCCCAAAGGGCAATGCCTTTGAGTGTAGACCCGGGCTTTACCAGATCAATAAGTCTAGATATTTTGGGTCACACCTCAAAGAACTTTACCCACTGCATTCAATGTTTACTGGTAAAGTTTTCTGCTTGCAAATTTTATTGATTTACTGAATACATGTGCTGATGTACTGTGCCAAAATAAACACCCACCATCCCCCTACCTGCCAAAGAAGAGGACCCAAAAAACTGTCTTTCAGTTACCATAGCCTACTAGTTTGATGAAAAAACTTTCGAATTTTGTCACAGTTGTCTCAGCATTTAGGTAAATTGTCTTTATATTATCTCCTTTCCTCCTTTACTCTGCATATTTGCTTTTTCTGACTATGAGCATTTTGAGTTAGCTAGATGTCTGATGACAAGTTGAGTTGCATTCATGGCAATATGAGATACTTTCTCTTAATATGGACTGAACTTAACTATGAATGTGAAATGTAATTGAATGTTGATTGATCATTGCAATTAGTGTTAAACTTAATCCTTAAACTGAAAAGGCATGACTACAAAATGGATTTCGTATAACGCCTAAATCTTTTCCAACAGTTCTGCAACCACTTTATTTTGCTTACTTATTGTCATATATTTGTCTGAACTGTTTTCTTTGAGCCTCTATGAGTGATAATTTCAATATCTGCAAACAGGATTTGGTATCCTGACAAGTTGACACTGTTGAATTCACATGTTGAAATTGCTGATTACCATTGTTCCCTTCTAACAGCCTTATTCAAAGGAACAAGAACGGAAAATTACAAAAAGTAAAATGTTGCAAATGTTCTTGCTTTGTCAAACTTCTATTGCTTTGGACTGTCATGAAACATGAAAGGAATTGTTAGTAAATAGTACATTGGGTAAATGACTGAGGTTGACAACGAAACGAGTTTTCTGTCTCTGCTGTCACCTATTTTTCTAGTGTTTAAGAGTTCTCTTGCTTGTTTTGACGTATAGTCCATTCTTCACAGGTTCTGCATGGATGGTCCTGTCGCGTGCATTTGTGGAGTACACCATTTGGGGTTGGGATAACCTTCCTAGAACCTTACTCATGTATTATTCAAATTTTGTGTCCTCTCCTGAAGGCTACTTTCAGACTGTGTTGTGCAATGCTCCAGAATTTGTACCAACTGTTGTCAACCATGACATGCACTTCATATCTTGGGATATTCCTCCAAAACAGCATCCGCATACCCTGAACCTCAATGACACAGCTAAAATGATTGCAAGTGGTGCTCCATTTGCTCGTAAATTCAAGCACAATGATCCTGTATTGGATGAAATAGATAAGGAATTCCTCTGTCGAAAAAATGGTACTTTCTCACCTGGTGGTTGGTGCCGTGGTAACCCTCCTTGCTCCAAGGTTGGAAATCCCACTAAGCTGAAACCAGGTCCAGGTGCTCAACGGTTACGCCGTCTTGTAGCTGATCTAGTATTTCGTTCCAATCCCCAAAATTTAGTCAGAATCAATGTAAGTAGATTTTAGTGTATCATTCTTACTTGCAGATGAAAAATGGCAAATTTAGTTCTCTCATGAACCCAACAATTCTTTGTTGGAAATTGGAATCTTGTATCAAAGACACAGCACAGTAAACACCATTTTTGTTTATTTTATAATTCTATAATGCAGCAAAAGAGTTGGCTTTTTTGATCTTCAGAAGTAAGCTGGCCTCTAGCATCACAGCACTATTCATGTTCCCAGTATCCTTGTGCAAAGGTTCATATATGGAGGATCTAGTTGCCAACTTCTACCCATTCTAGAAGTCCAATATGATAAATTTTTATGATCATTTATTTTTTCCTCTGCAGAACCTTATTATTATTGTTATTATTATTATTATTATTATTTTGGGGATTTTGCGTTTTCAATATTGAGTGTTATGGTTAATAGGTATTAGATAAGAGAGACTCTACACTCCCGTAAAATAATTACTATTTCTAAAAGCAATTACCATGCTTCTCGAATAAATTGTTTTCTTTAACATTCTGGCATAAAGGGATCTTTAACATTGCCGACCAAGATTTCCCTTCCAAGTAAAATGATACCAACACTTCTCTTTAGTTGCATTTAGATTTCTCATTCGCAACTCCAACCATAGAACTTACCAACAGGCTGCAAATAATTCAAGATTATACAAAATGATTACATTTTTTAAAAAAAAAGGGTTAAAAGGACTGTAAGAATTGCAGGAATATACATATAAAAATTGTTTTTACACTTTGTTTTTGGCTCTTCTAATTCTCATCTACAATACACTTGATGAACAAATCTCAATGTTCCAATTAACTCATCCGCTATGAACTAAGACAAAAATTTGTTTTCAAGCCATTTGATGTTTCTACTTTCTAGTGACTTCAACCTTCAGTGGAGCAGGCCTTACCGGAAGCTCCTTGGGCATAAGCCACTCTTTTAAATGCTTGTGCTAACATATCTTTGTTTCAACATCAACGATTCCACTCCTCTTATTTCTGTCACATTCCCTGATAGAATCAGCCAAGCATCCTTGGTTACCAACTAGGTCAAACCATCTCCAACAACTTGATATTTCCCGTGGAATTAGCAGCAACTAAGGTGGATGATTGACCACGCCAACAAACTGAGGAGATAAACTGAGCACCGTCATCCACTTCATCACCAGAAATCGGGTCTGTGATGTTAAATTTATACGAAACTGCAGGCATAGGGAGGGCTTTGTGGTATACAAAAACCTGTAACCAGAAAAGGAAAGGGAGACGAACAATAGCCAGGTAAACTTTCACAACTGAACAAAATGAACAAAGTAACTTCACCATAGAAGATCTTTCTCAAGGGAGAGGAAAGAGTATGCAGAGACAAAGATGGAATGCAAAAATAGCCAGGCAATTCCAAAATGCATCAATTTCACCTTATAATTATCACATGCATGTATACAGAAGGGCGGGCTAGGCAATAGATGTTCAAACTGACTTTTTCCACACAAAAGGCAAATGCGAACTAATATTCCAAAAGACCAGAAAAGGTATTTCCTCTAGATGGAATATACACATCTAATGTAATTATGACTGGACATTCAATAAAATACAAACCAGACAACCTGGAAACCTTTATCTACAGGGTACTCTTTTTCCTGTCCCTCCCCAGGAAAAATGGAGTAAAAAGATATTATCATCAAAATTAACTCTTTATTGTGATCAGGACAAGGAATAGACACAACTTAAATGGCCATTATTGTGCAGAGCATAGGGATTAGTCCACTGACAACTACTCAATCACTTCTATCCACAAAGTTTAGATACCTGTATTCAGCTGGATGATATTTCAATCCGGTGCTGGCTTGTCTTCTATTTATAATTAGAAAGGAGGGGAATTTATGTTCAAGTAAAATGAGAACAATTCCTGTACGCAATCAATAAATTGTTAACATAGAATTCGAGTCTAAGCCAGCCACATAATGATGTTGCCTAGATAGATACACACGAATTCAAAAAGCCATCCCAAGATCAGCTTAAAACAGTAGAGAGTAGCTGAGTAGCTATTACAAGTATAGCCCTCCCACTAAAAGCCCCCTCTTTCTTCTTTCTTTTCCTTACATTTTTATTGGTCAATTCCTCTACGCTCTTTAGTTTGCAGGTGAGTGGATAGGACAGGGCTAATCAGTTTCAGTTAACCATTTTCACTAGGCAAAAGATGAGGAACTATTAACACCACCAAAGTTCATGATTCATAGGATCAGTAATGCGTGAATATTGAATTCATATTTTCAAACTTCAGTTTGATGGATATGAGATACCTCATTTGTCTCTGACCCCGTTGCAATGTAACCATCAGATACAGACAAGCCAACGAAGTTCTGAAATAAAGATGGATCATCATTAGGTAAACAAAATAGATAGTTCTGCCTGAAGAATCTGGGTCTACCTCTATTTAGGAAATACTTATAAATAAAGGAACAGAAAGATTCTATCACTGTAAATTAAAATTCCACAAGAAAATCTCTTATACAACATCTAGATGTGTATAAGAGACAGAGAGATATGATGTACAACATTGAAGTACCAAAAAACATCTCTTTACAGATTTCAGTTCTTGCTATCTAATAAATATATGAAATTACAGAACACAATTAGAATTTTTATCAATCGTAGGTGGCACAGCTACTCGAAGAGAATTTTAAATCGTATTTGAGAAATGCAATTCATATCATTTGAATAAAATATTTCATTATTCCTCTCTCTTTTCACTACCTTATCTCCTTCCCTAATGTTTATATATTAATCAATTTGATTACATCAACTGTCCAGAATTTATTATCACTCTTTTTTTTTTTTTTTCTTTGTATAGGTTGGAAGAGATGCCAATAATCACAGTGGTATAGGTTTTTTTTCTCACAGTGAAATCATTAATCTCTAAAGAAAACTGATCATTTTAAAAAAACTTAACTCTTGCATTTTAACTTATGCTATATGGCTTACATCTAATTGTCTCAAA
This sequence comes from Cinchona pubescens, assembly GCA_025175665.1. Taxonomy (NCBI): domain Eukaryota; kingdom Viridiplantae; phylum Streptophyta; class Magnoliopsida; order Gentianales; family Rubiaceae; genus Cinchona; species Cinchona pubescens. The sequence goes on along the minus strand of JANKKI010000509.1, from coordinate 466,874 downwards.
AAAAATTGCAAATTCATGTTAAAGATGTACATGCTTTGTAACACTTACATAGTGAAAGATCACTTACAATAAACTTGAGTTTGTTATTACCTATTTTGCTTCCCTACTCAGGCTTGGAATCTTTATCTTTTTGAATTATAAACATCAAATTTTATTCCCATATTTTACGGCATGAATCTAGTTGAATTGATAGAGGACCTTGAATTGAGAGATTTCTGTAGTGTCTATATGCTAAAATGATTATCTTACAAGAAGCTTAGAAATGCATAAATGCAAGCTAAACATAGCAGGTTGGAAATCAATCATTGGAACCAACCTTGGATTGTGTCCAAGTTACTTAACCAGTTAATTAAATGATCAAGCTATAATTTTTTAAATAGTATACACTCTCGAGCAGTGGAGAAGAAATAATACCTTTACATTGGGGTGCCCCGTGAATGACTGAAGGGGACAATCAAGAACCCGTGCTGCGCACATTGATAGATCCCAAAGCTTTAACGTGTTATCTGTAGATCTGCAGACACAAGTGTTGTTGAATCTATGAACTTGACGTAGCTCACAGTCTTGTTGTGTCCAACCAGTGTGCAGAGCGGCATCTTAGAATTACGTAGATCATAATAGTAAATCCTATGATCTGCTGATCCAAATGCAAGGCAACGACCAGATTCAACGGGGAACTGAACACAACATACATTTGCCTTTGTCTTAATGGTACCAACACTTACTCCCTGCAGTAGCAACCCACGTAAGAAAAGCTTATTACACATCCAGAACCCAACGTACTGAACGATGATAATTAAATGACTTTAGTACGTTTAGTTTCAAAGCTGACATCCACCAAGTGCAAAAATATAATTGCCTGATTGATATTCCAGAGCTTAATGGAACCATCATCACTCCCGCTAGCCAGCAATGTTGGATCAGCTACTGAGTAGTCTACGGACCAGACACGCCTTTCATGCTCCCTCATTTCCATGAAGACTTGACTTCTTGTAACATCCCATACCTGGAAATATTGTTAAGCAGAAAATTTATTTTTTCTCAGTAAGTTCTTTTATTAGAATAGCAACAAAATTTCAAGTTTCTCACTTTACCTGCACCACACCTTCAAAGTTACTTGAAGCAATCTGGCTCTTGATATATCCATTCCAACATATGCTGCTTAGCTTGGATCTGCTGGCCATGTTCAACAACAGGATAATGGATATCACGGTCTTCATTTAGAATTGAATTATATTCAAAAACTTTGATCTTCTTATTCACACCAGCAGTTGCGAAAAATTCTCCATCACGGTCAAAACTTAGGGAGCATACAAGGTTGGAAGAATTTAAAAGATCCCCTTGCTTCAAGTCTGCCTTCACCTTTAACTTACTGAATGATAAATACTTGCATAGACCATCAAGAAATGAATTTATCCATCCACTTTGTCTATCCTCGTTATATTGATCTTTTGATAACAAGTTACTGAATGTACTTCTTTCAGTCGCTACAACCGATACTCTTGCAGATGATGCTAAGAGAAGTTACTTCTGGTGAATCTTTTCCCAATGGTATCCCTTATCACTGTCTAGTTATAAAATTAATGTTGACTTCAAGAGAAAGTTCTTCATCAGTCGGGAACTTTTAGAAAGGATACACCTCTAGAAGATCTATCTGACTTATTCTCTTCAGGAAGATCATCAAGATTCCTCTGCACTAAGGATGTGTGTATAAGGCCTGCATCGCTTTCTGGATCCTGAACTACCAGAATCACCATCATGCATAGTATTCAGCTGATGGGGCAAGTGAAGCTGAGAGGAACGTGAGGGGGAGGTTTTTTAGTTTTTTTTTTTTGAAGGGCTGTTTGCAACTTTGTGACTTCTTCTATATCAGAAGTTAAAAAGGACACCTTTTCATGCAAGTGATCTGCTGCATCCTGTTTCCTTTGCTTTAGTAGTAATAGAAATTCCAGCAACAACTCTTGTTCGTCTATTTTTTCTCTAAGTTCTATTGCTGCCTCACGTTCCTCTATGTTGTCTCTTGGTTCATTAAGAAATTCACTTTGCAACAACTCCCTGCATCATTATTGAGGAGAATATGAGGATGAGAATGAAATCCAACTATAGAATTTGATCTAGATGTGTAGAGAGAACAGTATACAAAGAGTCATGAATGTGTATCTAAGAATATGCTTTGCCACAAAGACTAAGAGAGGTAGCATCTCAGTGTTGAATGAGAATCCTACAGAAGTCTCAATTTCTAGGGTAGAAATAAACTGAGAACTGATGGAGTGGTTGTCAATACTACTAATGAACTGATGGAGCAGGAAAATTCTTATCTTTATGCCCAAGAGTAGTCCTACAGGGTTGCCTGTTCATTTCCTTCTCTATAAATCTTTGGCAAAGTCTGAGAAAAGAATTACATTTCCCTAGCGGCAAAAAATCCGGACGAAAGAAGAAAATAACATCAGAGACATCACAAAAGATTTAGTGAGCAAGAGATGTTAGCAGTATTTTTCAAGTTCATAAGCCGTAGTAGGTGTGTAAGTTTTTGATTTTTATTAGACTAAAGCTGTGTCTCTTATACACATCTAGACTGTAGGCATTACTCTCACTAGGCTATTAGCATGGACTAGACAGAATATAACATAGCCTGTGTATATATATTTGTGTCATGAGAGAGAGAGAGAGAGAGAGAGAATCAACCTCTTGACAGATTACATCTACCACCAAACTAAGAAAACGTCATTAACTCAAGTAGAAGGACAGGCCCAAATTAAGAGAAGTGACAATGATTAAAAAAAATGCAGTAAACCTCACCCCATTTTCGGCCGACTAAGTGGCTCAGGGTGCAGCAACCACAGGCAAAATGAAGCTTCTTTAGGCCACTTTAAGAGCAACTGAGGAGGGAGAACACGATGTCTTAGATTAGACATAGTTGTCCTTTTCTCTTCTGCTGAGCTAAATGTGCAGAACAACTGTTCATCAGCAAAATGATCTATTTATCAGAAAGGGAAGGGATGACAAATAAGGTTATCTTTTATCCGAAAAAATTCTGGACTTTGGAGACCTTTATGACAGTAATCATCATATTACAACTGATACTGACCTCAAAGAGGAGAACCCCAAGTCGATATATGTCGGAAGCACAAGAACTGGGGGAACCAGCAACTTCTTCCGGACTACAATACCAATTATTCTCCATGGACAATATATGTTTCATTGGGAAGGAATGATTCTTTTCCTCTGTCTGGTCGTCATTAGTAGCTACCTTAGCCTGTCCAGTACTTGAACCAAGGCAACTTGCCTCAGATATTAGTCGAGGTGCATTTGAAGGATTCGTCTCAAGTCGCATGCTTTCAGTTGCTAACTGACTTCCTCGTTCGGGCAAGTCTGGAGGCAAAAGTGAAGATGAACCCTTAAAGTCAGCCGTCTGGCTGTCTGTTCCATCCTCAAGCGAATCTGAACCCGAATCCGAGCAAGAAGCAGATTCAATGAAAGATGAGCACACACGGTTAAGTGAGGACATGACAAAGCAAGAGGGCCGCACATTATGCACAATTAATCCCTGAGATTGAGCTAGGTTAACAATATTTACAATTTGAGTAAATATATGTAAGCACTCTAGAGCATCAACTGTTCTTTCTGCGTTGTCTAACCATTGTCTCAGACTGATGTCATTAGATTCTATGGAGAAAACAACTGGGTCCAGTGCTACTCCACCCTCAGAGCCCCCGGTATAGGTTTTAAACTGATTTGTTTGAGGTAACACAATCCTATCCCTCACTTTTCTTCCTGCAGGTCTAAAGCCAAAATCACTTGATGTCTCTGCTGAGGACCTGATAGTGTTGGCACGAACAAATCGAGGATTCCTCTCCAAGACTGAAGAAGAATTCAAACCCCTAGAGCTATCTGACCTCTGCCAGCCAGATTCAGATGAGCCTTCCATTAATATCTATATCCACCTCGAGCAGGCTCTAGCCCAAGAAACCCAATAAAATGAAGACTATCTCAGACTTGTAACACATTCTTTAACTTCCACAGCTGCCATTGTAGAATCAATAACAGATCTTAACCACAAAAACCACCTAGAACTGTTCATATTAGGAAGCCTAAGATGTGTTCATAAGACCAAAATGTTCCTGCAGAACATAAAAGCATGTAGAAATGAGCATAAAGCACCCAACTTTCCACATTAAAGAAGTGAAACACCATCTACAAATAAAACCCTTTGAACAAAAAGAAATGCTGAAAAGAATATTTCACATGGCCCAGAAATAGTAACCATGCACTGATGGTTATGCATTCAAAATCTTATGTAAAAACACAGCAAGATAGATAGATACACACATACATACACAAACATATAAATACAGATAAAGAGAGAGATGGAGAGGGTGCAAGCTAGATAGAGAAGTTGGAGATAAAGCAACCTACCAGAGTTTATCACCAAAGGGAATGTCTGAAAGAGAGAAAAGAAGCTGAGCCAGTTTTGAAGTTTCAGCTTGGAAGCAAAAGCAAACAAAAGTACTCGAACCACACAATGGATTCTTTTAACAGAACACAAAACAGGTGTGCTTTTTCCAAAGGAAACACCACAGCCTCACAAAATTCCCAGGTCTTTTTCTCTCCAATAGTAGGAGTAAAGAATAAAAAATAATGGAAGGAAAAAGGAAGCCCACATCACAATTATTATTTGAATACTAGTTAAAAAAAAATTTCAAAAAAAAAAAAACTAAAAAACCTCCCCCTCAAAAAACTCAGACCATGATGTGCATGAGATATATAAATGCCCATATCTTACAATATTACAGTCATACAACAAAATACTTCCTTACTTCCTTTATTAGGTAAACTAAGTAATATATTTGCTTGCTTATTTGTTTAAATGTGTTGTTTTTTGTTTTGGAAAACCTAGGGCCACTTGTTATCTACAACTATACAAGTGATTCTGCATCTGTTTCATCTTGTGGACGTGGCTCATTTACATCCTCAAACTCTCGCCAAAAGCAGAAGTCTTCTTCTACTTAGTGTCAAGATCTTAATGCAACATAATTGAATTGGGTCTATGAATCTAAGAAATTAGTTTTTATTTGTTTTGTTGTAAAATGGATGATTAAAGATATAAGGGTAAGAGTAATAGTAACCAAAATCAAATTCTGAGCAGCCCCTGAAGGATCTTCAATTTCCAACGAGCCATACTACTGATCAATAGTCCTGTTCAAGGAATTAGCTTTAAAACATTTGTATATAAGAAAAATATTTAGATAAATTTGATTTTTGATTTTTGATTTTATCTGTAGAGCCTGTGAAGAATTAAATATTAAAAAATTTTACTTACATCAACTGATGTCATAAATTTTATAAAGTTTAGTGACACTACGGGTCAAAGACCGGGTCTACAATATTTGCCTAGTATATAATACAAAATTTAAACATATTCTAATATTGTATCATATAATTTTACAAGAAAATTTTTCAATGGATTGGATTTATAACATAATATAAGAAAATTCTACAGACCCTTATAGGGAACCATTCCCTTGTACTTTAAATATTTGTACAATACAACACTATGTATTTCTACTTATTGGGAAGTATAAACGACACTGAATTAATGGAGTGACGGTAAAATTCTGCTGATCTTATAATAGATCTTTTAGTTCAAAAAAAATACATCACCCAATTAGATGATATGTTTCTTTATAAATAAAAGGATCTATTACACTATTTTTGTGTGATATGAATTTATGTAAAAAAAATTCTAATTTTTAAAAATGATTATGTGATTTAGAATATTTTTAATTTTTTTAAAGGTTATAACTATCTCTTATTCTCCATAATTAATATAATAGATATTCTAGTATCCTTTAGGAACCATTTGTCAACTAGGTTAAACTAATGTGCGAAAGTAACATTAAAAACCTTGAGACAGATGAATATTAAATAAGATAATTACTAAAAATAGGCAACTTACCTTTACACCCCCACATCTGTCGTCGAGATCGCCTCCTTTTTGCTTTCTTTGCCTTGTGAAAAGTAAAAACCCTAAAAGTAACAACTTGGAACATAAAAATCAGTTAAAATTCTCGATTATCGAAACTTTAGAATTGAATTTTTTACTCATTTAAATAACTGTTGTAAAAAATTACAAAGGAATGCATGATCTCGGAGTGAACGGCAACGTATTAAAGATCGTAACTTGATGACGTATGGAGGTTGAAATTTGAGTGTGCGGCAACCGCAGTTTTGTGATAATTAATAAACAAATAGTCATTACTCCCTTGTTTGTTTGTGTGTGTGAGAGAGAGCGATGGTGGCGAGGCGGCGGTGATAGGCGGAGTCAAGGGTGGCGGAAGCTGAGTAGTTTTTTAAAATTATTTTATTGGAGAATCTAAACTACGTGACTCTAAAAAATTTATAGAGTATTAGCGATCTAGACACACTCTATATATGTATAACTAGTACAAAATCATACTATCCTAAAAAAGAATAATTATTTGTTTATCTATTTGAACACTTAATGTAATTATTTTAACTTAGTGTAATTTTTAAAGTTGTATTATAAAAGTGACTTATATATTACACATAAATATTTTGGAAACTAAATAATGTAGAACGATAATGATCGGCAAATATAATGATCTAAATTTGGACAATATATTTTAGGGAAAATCGTCAAAATAATCCCTCAATTTTTACACTTTAGCCAGAATAGTCCCTCAACTTTTTTTTTAGCCAGAATAGTCCTTCAACTTTTTTTTTAGCCAGAATAGTCCTTTAACTTTTATTTTTTTAGCCAAAAAAGTCCTTTTATAGTGTAGTCACCATAATTTTTTTTTTTTTTATAAATTTCACATGAAATGACTATCTTGGCTAAAAAATAAAAGTTGGAGGACCATTTTGGCTACAAAAAAAGTTAAGGGACTATTCTAGCTAAAGTACAAAAGTTGAGAGACTATTTCAGCGATTTTCCCTATATTTTATTATATCTTCTTTTAGCAACAGGAGTTTACTCCACATATTTATTCAACAACTTGATTGATTGAGTATTTGATGAAATGATTGCTTCTTCTTCCAATAAAAGATAACTGAGGAAGCAAATCACAGAAAAATTCAACAGTTAGTATAAGGAAGCAAATGACAAGTAAATTGTACAGTTCTTTATAGGGAATTATTTTAACTGTTTGTATTAATATAATATAATATTATGTGATTTAAAATTTTATATTATATAAATTTTTAAAATTAAAAAAATAATTTTCTGAAAAAATTGTAAAATTTTTCAAATGATAATGTAGTATAAAAGATTTTAAAGAACTACAGAATTGTGAATATTCCTTAATTATTATTGGTAGATGAGAAACGTGATTAGACTATAAGGGAATTTTATAATTATTTTTAGGAATTATTTCCTTGATTTTAAAAATTTATACAGTATAAATTTTTAAAATTATATTATACAAACATTTAAAATATAAGGAAATGATTATTAAGGGACAATAGAATCTTTCCTAGATTAGAGATTTGAATTTATTTGCTAATTAATAATATTTGTTAGGTTCGTCCCAGTGAGTAAAAAAGATTAACAATTATAATTTTATCCTATTTGAATCTCAATTTCGTTTTCGATGGCTAAAATAAAAAGATTATTTTCATAATCAAATAAAGTTGGAAATGTCCCTCTCACCAACTTCACTTGTTTGTATCCAGAGAGACAGAGTAATTTCAATAATAAAATAAGAAATTACCGCAATTAAATTAAGCCTAAAAGATATCATTGTAAGCATGCTTTTAATTTTTTAATCTTGTAAATGTGGAATCTTTCCTGATTGGGGCCAATTCCAATAGACTTATTGGAGGGTCCCATTAGGCAGTGAAAAAATAGCTAAGATGGTTATAGAAACCCTTTTTCCTCTGCCACCTGATGTCATGTGAAACTGTTTGATAGCATTAAGTTAACTCTTCAATTTAAATTAATGTATAATTTTTTAAGAAGTTTAATATAGGATAAAGAGAGTAATTCTTGACTATTCATTTTTTTTAATACGGAGTAAGTATAATTATTAGTAAAAAAATTAAAAAATAAATAAATATAATAATTTTTTAACCATTTAACTATTTGTAATAATTCTTCCTCACTCAAAAATAAGTAATAAAGAATTTTCATTTCCTCACAAAAGCAAACATCATGTTATCCACAAAGATGACACTGACAAGCTTTTCATGAAAATAAATAAATAAATAATTGATGCTTTATCAAAGATGTGGGTGCCTCGTATATTGACTAAAATAGACAAAGTATCCCAATTTTGATCATGTTTGGATAAAGTATAATATTTCTTTTGTTGCCATAATTAGAGTAGAGTAGAGGAGCATTGCTCAAATTAATTCACGATAGCATAGACTACTACAGAAAATAACTGTTTCAACTGTTATTTACTACCACAGCCCAATGATCTTCAATTTTCACAGATGCAGCAAACAGGGTAATTAGCCTTTTGCAAATTTACATATGTGACAGATACACTGCACCCGACAATGAAATATAACTTAGATTGTAAAACGCTTTTTTATAATGTATTGATCATGAAATTGAATTATTAGGATAAGGGAAAAAAGAATTACAGTTCACCCATAAACTTGCTGCATTTATCAACATTTCAAACCGAGTATTAGTACATTGTTTCTGAATTCTAAGTAATTCACAAGGCTGCAAGGCCGAAGTCGATATGAGAACTGATAATCAAGCTCTATAAGAATTGCCAGTACTGTTTGATTACAGAGTTATTGAGCTACAATAAAATATTTCCTATTTACTTCTACAACTGGCCAAAAATGGCCCCCAGCCATATTCATGGAACAATCCCTATACAACTCATCCCACTGACCCAAAAACAATTTTACAACAGAATCACCAATGAATTCCTGTGGTGGCCTCTTCTCATATTTTTGCAGTATAGTTTGCCTAGTACCAACTCAACGACCAGAAACAAATAATGAATTGATTGATAACTGGTTTCCCTCAACCTGTGCTTTTCATCATTGTTTGTCAGCTGTCCAAGCGTGCTCGTCTTACAGCTTCTTGGACTTGGCGATCATGATCTTTCATTATCTGGTCCATTTTGCCTGATGGAACTATTAGCGGTCCAGAGTAGTGAATTTTATTTCCTTTCGACCCGTAACCAAGCTAAATAGATAAAGCAAGACAGCTGTGAGCACTTGAACGTGTTGAAATCAAGAACTTTAACCATGAGTAGTAGTAATGAATTAGAGGGTAAATGAATAACATGTATGAGAATTAGGATGCGTTTCCTGACTGCATAAAGTAGAATTCAGAAGGTGCATATCAGTACAGTACTTACAAGAACAGGGTCATGGTTGCCGGCTCTTCCATCCTCACATCTTTCTGATAAGATCCTGCGACCACGTGCTTCTTTTGATCTTGCTTCATCATGGAATTTGAAGACTCCTTGAAAGATCCAGGAAATCTCGCAAACAGTTTGGGAACATCCTGCTGAGAAGAACAAGATTTCTCCTTGCGTTCCTCAGATAGCATACTCCTCCTTGCAGCAACTAAACCAGACATTGCCGACAAGTCAGGCCCATCTGATATCTTAGGAGCATCTTCCATATTCTTTCCAGCTTTTGCCCAGGCAGCCCGGTGTACCAGTGGACCAGAATGGGAACCTCTCTTGTGGATATTACTCTGGGGATCATTGGTTGCTTCTTCCGCAGCTTGAGATGGTCTAGGTGGGTCAATGGGAAAACCAGAAGCAACTTCTTCCTGATGAGAGTTGAACATCTCACTTCTGCTCTTGGAATTAGCCTGACCTTGTCTTTTCTGGATCATCAATTCACCACATAAATGGGACTATCGTCTTGCAGCAAATGCAGGGAGGGTCATTTGCAAAAGATATTCTCAGTCATTACCTGCATTGATAAGACTAATTCAGCATTGGCATCAGGTGCTGGAACTGCACGTGATTCTCTTGTCCCTCTCCTTTCTTGATCATACTTGTGACCCATGCTTCCTGCTGCTACATGTCTGTGAATTCACAGCATGAAAGGAAGTTGTGAATTTACAGCATGAAAGCAAGTTATCAGTTAAAGACCTAACTTCGTTTTTTGGTTAGAACACTTGAGGACCTAAATTCACCATTTTAAAAGTTGTTCAAGAACAAAGCGAAAATTGCATGGCCATTTACGTGCTATTAAAAGTCAAACAGCTTACATGCTTTAAGTCACACACATCCACATACAGGGTGATTGTTTACAAGGAATTTAATATATGAACATAATATATGAATTGATTTTAATGTGCCTTATTTACCTTCTAGCTTCTTCATCCCGAACTTTTGCATCAAACTCTTTACTGGGAGGATACTTTGGCAAGCTTGAAGGATCAACTTCAAGGAAGTGGTTTTGTTATAAAGAACTGCAAAAAATTATACAGGCAAGCAAGAAATTCAACAATTAAAGAATTGGGATGCTCTTTGAGGTGTAACTATCAGGTGATGAAATTGTTGATGCAAGTCTAGAAACATGTATCATACATATAACAAAAGGAACAGGCATATAGGCTAACAAAATAAGATTACAAATTTCATTTCAACCCCCAACTGTGAATCAAATATAAATGATGCATAGAATACACGATCCTGGTTAGCTACAAATACCTATTTTTCTTCCAAAAGATAAGTGTAAGAATAAACAGATTATAGATGTTACTGGGACAAAATAGCCAAACCTTATGTAAGTCTTTTTTGGAGGAAGTACATAAACGTGTTCTCCGGAAAAAAAAAATGTGAAAAACACAAGCAGGGATAAAAAGCAGATCCTCATAATCAAAGACACTTTCTAACTACAATATGAAAATAACATCATGCTTCGGAGCCTGGGCTTATAATCCTTGATGTTGATATTAATTTTTAACTGGGAAAAAGATTCAGTTACAGTGATCATCAAGAAATTATTTAATTGCCACCTTTTAAAACCGACCAACTTCACCTTTCTAATGATAGCACTCAACTGTTAATCCCTGAAAGATCCTTTCTTCTATAACCTTCATTTCAGCTGTCTTGTTTGGGACTGCTCCTTTGTCCACTTCCATATTTTCCTCTTTTTTTTGTTTCTCTTTTGTTTTTTAGCCTTTTCTTTCTGGAGGGGGAGAGAGAGAGACAGAGACAGAGACAGAGACAGAGAGAGAGATCTTTTTCAACATGAAATAAAAAGATCTCGTCTGTGATAAGCTTTATACCTCGCTCTGGAGAGCAGAGGTTGCAGATCCACGATCAGCAGGATCTATAGCTAGTAGAACCTCCATCAGTGCTAATGCAGGTGCAGGAAAGTCTTTGAACGTTTCTGCAACACAGCGATTATAAGGTTGCTGGGGTTTAAAAATTGTTGCATGAGGTAACTTTGATTTTCTCCCAATACTCCTCAGAGGGTGAACCACAAAGCTTGAAGATTTTATGTAACTGCTCAACCTACAATGCAAATTATTGTACATTTCTGTTAAAATTCATGATGCTCCTAGAAAGGGCAAAGGCAAAGGTCATACAACAATTTATGACTAATTATCATCAATTTCAGATTTAATTGCAGAATGCAGAACAACAGGGTGTCACTAAGAGTAATACTTCTTGTTTAATTTCCTCAGAAAAATTCAATAAGGGTACATATATTGCAGTTTTTTACTTTTCTATTTTTATTTTTTTTTTAAAAAGATACAATAATCACAAGATAGAACTCAGTACCCAGATCCCGAGGGGCTTCCTTCATGGTTGCATATCAATCCAAACAAACATACCTCAGTTCGTCCAGGCATGATAGGCTTGCCAGCATAAAGTTCAGCTAGTATGCAACCAGTACTCCACAAATCCACAGCAGCGCCATAATAAGTTGCTCCAAGTAGAAGTTCAGGTGGCCGGTACCACCTCAAAGAGTCACAACACGGCTTGTTAAGGGCTGGCTCTGATGAGGGTCAAAAAAACTTGCCTGTCCAAAGTCAGCTATCTTCAGGATGCCATAAGAGACTAGAAAAGATTAGTGAATTGGGTGATTGGTTTGAGGTGAAATTTTGGGATAAATGACGATGACAGTGATCAAGTCCGCGTACAAGTTGCTGCCTGTAGCTTATAACCATGAAGATGTAAGTTAGACGTCATGTTCTGCCCAGCAACCAAACAAACTATTTTTACTTGGGAACCCTGAATAGGACTTTTGAGTAATCATGTGGAGCTGAATGTGAGTACCTGTGATTCAGTAAATTTAAGGCCTGGGTGTGATGCAAGACCTGCTAGGTCATGCTCCATGTACTCGAAAACAAGGTACAAGCTGCACGACATCCGGGATGTAACTAGACCTTCCAACTTGATTATATTAGGATGATCAAGCCTACGCAGAATGTGAATTTCCCTAGCCATGAAGCGAACACTCTCAGGCTCCAGATTGAATGTCAAACCTTACTTTCTTTAGCGCCACAATCTTGCCTTGATCAAGATCTCGAGCTCGGTAAACATTGCTGTAAGTGCCCTGACCAATCTATGAACAAAAGAAGGGAAAAATGATACACCCAAAACCCATATCAGTAACTGGTATTAACAACTAAAGAAGATAGGCTATGAATATGCCACTTTCATGCTCTTTAATACAGTAACGACAATAAATATTCTGCAACTTTTTCAACTCTAGCAACCAGCAGAATTTTGTTTCATTCTCTTGTGAGCCCCTACTGACCCTTTCTACAAAAAACATTATCCTACAATCTGAAGCTTATCCCAGCAAACAAAATATGACAGTGTATTGTTACTTTTATGCTGAAAGAGATGATCAAACATCCATTTTTTGTTGCCAATTAATGGAAGACCCTGAGAGTTGTCGGCGAAAATGGAAGCTGTAGATAATTTTCCCAATAGGCAAGTCAAAAGTTTAGCGACTCACATCAGACACATAATAACATAGACATAAAAAAAAAGGTATATCTTATACACATGAATAGCCTCTGTATTTTTTGGGGGGGGGGTTAAACTAGAGTGATATAGTAACTACATCTTATAGTTTAACAGTATGACTTTTTTAACTTTTAACAACCATCTTGAATCATCTCCCAAATCCATCAATCTTTTCTGATGAAGTATAACACTTGTGTTCCATTATAACTCATTCTAGCAATGTCACAACAGACATCTGAATAGAGAAAAAATTTACTTCCCAAGTGTATTGCATATGAAAAAGGTATCAGAAAAGTATAAGTTTTCAATGTCTGAGATCCAGCAACTCAGAAAGCTGCATATATCGACCGGTATAAACGAGAAAACGAAAACTTAAGTTTGACTCATGGTTCTTTCATGCACCTAGCAATGTATTTTGCAATAAGACTCCCAAAGAAAGTTTAACTCAACAAAGGCAAGTGTGTCATTGTGGAGGTCATATAGAACAATAAAAAGTTTACAGTCCAAAATTCTATAAGATCAAATTAAGAGCTTCAAGCATTGAATTAAAAGAATCAATTTGACTAAAATGCCACCTAATAGCCAATGAAAATTGATGTTTGAATTTTAAAACAGTTCCAAGTACTTTATGGAACATAACTTAGACCACAACCATACAGACAACAAAAGCTAGACCACAACCATACAGACAACAAAAGCTAAGGAGAAAAAGCCAATGCAGTACTGTTCAATATGGAATGCTCACTGATGAAGCAGAAATTTAAATCCATCTTTATTAGCAGCAGATGTCCTCTTCCCCAGCTTTTCTGATCAATTGGAGGTCTTACAGTGACTAAGCCATCAGGAAGAGTCAAATGACTCTGCTTCTTGGAAGAAGATTACATGTATAATGCACGGGCATTGCAAAAGAATAAGAAAGACTTTTTGGTCAGCGTTAGAACTGTAGTGCGGCAATAGCAAGATCAAGAAAGCATGAGAAATCATAAGTTCTGGTTTAAAAGGGTGTGGAGGGTGGGACGTAAGTTTGGAGTTGTGCCATCTGATTCCGCTTTTCGAGCAGCTGGGTCAGTAACCATCTTATTATTTGCACAAATGAGAGTGTCAATTCACACTTATCGAACTAATGAGAACTCAATCTCAGGAGCATAATAGGAGTTCTATTAAATGCAATTATTAACATTAACCTAAGTAAGTGAATTCACAATTTTTATCCATTAAGAAATAAAGAAAAAAATTTAAATTCAAATGATCTACTTATCTTTTAAACCATATTGTAGCCAAATAAATGTAAATTAATACTCAAGGCAAGAAAGGAACATACTTTATCCAACTTCTCATTGAATCGGCACGCCTAGGCATCCATCCTCTGATAGCTTCACCAGCCACATTAGCCTAGCCAGGGTGGCCATCCAGCAGCAACCTGCTACCCCTCTATAGCTCTTGGAATCCTGCCCATTCCAGGATGGTGGGAGGTGACAATATATTCCGTCTTCTCCCTTTTCCTCTCAAGACTATCACTATGCAACTTGGCTGAACCATTAATCTGCTTATCAATTAAAACCACCCTCCCCTCATTATTCTCCACCCGATCTTTCACTCTATATCCTTCTTCTCTCCTAGATGAAACCGCCCTCGGAACCCGCAAATCTGAACTGGCAAGTTACTGGATATCCTCTCCCTTGGACTCTCCTTAGGACTCTCCTTACTATCTTCAATAGCAGAGGGCTTACAGCAAACACTTCCCATTCTATTCTAAAATGACACAAACCCACAAAATCCCACCTCCAAAAATCACATTTTTACACAAAAAAACACCAATTTTTTTTTCACATTAATTGCTCTTCTTCCATTATCTCATCATAATCCAAAAATATCCTCCAAGAAACCAACTTTATCCCAAAATTTCACCTCAAACCAATACCCAATTCACATAATCACCAATCTTTCTCGTAAATTCACAAAATTATTCAAAACCCAACTTCAAAAAAAAACAACCAAAATAAAATGCCATTCGGTTTTCAAAACATAAACAACCATAAAAATAAGCCAATTTTGCAAGAAAACTGAAATGGGCTCAGCATAAAAGTACCTTAAAATGGATATCTGGTGAGGGTAGCTGACAGTCTGAAATTGTGTATAACTGCAGCTAGGAGCTAGAATCCAGTATGGAGACTGTAGAGTTTGTTAGAGGGGGAAAAAAAAAAGTACGGGAGGATCTAGGGCTCAATTGGATTGTAGATACTGTGAGGGAGTTAAAATGTTTGTACAGTTTTTTTTTTTACTCTATATAATTCTGACGGCTGGTGCAGCTTTTTATTAAAGCTTTCAGGACAGAGACAGGGAGAAAGGTAGTAAAAATGTGTTCAGTTGGCGACATTCTCCTTCTTCTCACTCAGGTCTCTACTCTCTACCATCCACGCGCAAAAGCAGTTGAGTGATTGTAATTTGGCGTGCACTAATCCCATGATTATAGCTTAATGCTAATATATTGCTAGCTGCTTGTTGCTACTTTTACACGATCTAGATATATGAAAGTTTTACCCTGTGCATATATTTTTTTATATTTTAAAAATTTATATAATATAATATTATATATTTTAAAAATTTATACAATACAAATTTTTAAAATTAAAAAAATAATTCTCTCAAGAGAACGGTAAAATTTCTTATAGATATAAACGTGTAAATAGTATTTGGACAGTCAATAATTTTTATTTTTCTCACGTTTGTTAATTATTTTTTTAAACAATTATATCCAATCAAAAAAAATTATTACAATACTTTTATAAAAAAAAATTCAAAAATAATAATTATCTAAACAATACTATTAAGTCTTACTTCATTTGTCTTTTTAACTTGTGGTCAGTGCAAGTTTATATTAACGATTATATTAAAGAAAAATCATATCGATTGTGATTTAATTGTTTATATAATATAGTATTACAAATGTTGTAAAAGTCACTAAAATGTAGAGTTGTAACGAACTTACAAATTCTTTAGTAACTAAAAAATTAAATATAATTTAAATTTAAATCTTAATAATTTAATTATTTTCTAATTATTACAGTCAATAGATGTGTATAAGAGAGGGATTATATGCCTCTGATACACATGCACATGTTTATATACTCCAAGTAAACAGTAGGTAGAGATTACGGGTAAAAAAGCAAGCAGCTAGAAAGAATTGATTAGCGAATTTATACTTGTTTGGGCTCCACAGTCTACGCAGCGGGCTAATATAACCCAGCT
Source organism: Cinchona pubescens (assembly GCA_025175665.1). Lineage (NCBI taxonomy): Eukaryota > Viridiplantae > Streptophyta > Magnoliopsida > Gentianales > Rubiaceae > Cinchona > Cinchona pubescens. The sequence goes on along the minus strand of JANKKI010000509.1, from coordinate 450,690 downwards.
AGATGGTTGACTCGATTCGTATCATTAAGAAATTTTTATATAAATTCGATATATAATACAGTGTAATAAATTTATTGATTCTGTAAACAAGTTTTACCCAACCGCCCAACGTACAACAAAGAAAGATATAGACCTCTATGGCAGTTTGCCAGTCACAGCCCACAGGTAAATTGGAAGTAAAAATCCAGGGGACTCTTTTTATGGTTTAACTTGAGGCTGTTAAAATAATCCACAGTTCAATTCGTTTATTTGTGAACTTAAAAAGATTTAGTTTAAATTCATTATTTTTTAAATAATATTTTATAATCATTTTTAAATACTATTTTATTTTATATTGCAAAAATTATTACAGTATTTAAATAATATCACGAATAATATAGTTGTGGAAACGAAACTACTACAGTATTAGAAAAGGAGGCAAATGAATGTTGCAGGAGTGTGCATTGAAGATTTAGTTTGGCCACTGTTTCTGCATGAAGAAAGTAAAAGATGTTAGTGGTAACACTTTGTAGGTGGAAAAATATTTAAGTAGATCCGATCTTTGATTCTACTTGTAAATTATGTGGTCAGGATTAAATTTTAAAAAATCTTGTTTACATCATCTGATATCATAGTTTTTTTAAAATTTAATCTACACTACAGAATTTATAAGTAAGATCAAAGTTCGAATCTACCTAAATCTTTTACCTTGTAAGTGATATAATATAATAGAAAGTTGAAGCTGGATTTTTTTCATGGCTTTACTAGTCTGCAATTCAATAAATATGGTTAGATGAATAGAATTAGCAGTCGAGGTCAACAATAAGACCTTTTAACTATCTGTTAGTCTTTTTCTCCCTTTTCTTTTTGGGAAATCATACCTTTTTTCTTAGTTTGGTTCCACTTGATTTTGATGGTTCTTTTATTTTGTAACAAATCTTTTATACATCAAGAAAAGTACTTTAAAGCATGTTTTAGCATGCCACAAAAGTGCAAGATATAATTAAAAATTACCCGTTTTATATTGATATCAAGTTTTTGCATTATCCAAATTTATTTTTTGCATTAAGACTTTCAAAGTTGATTTTTGGTACCCAATAGATTCTTTTTATTGATTATGCAAATTGTTTTTTTTTTTTTTTTTTAAATCAAATACTACTAGAAAACAAATAGGCCCTTAATTAGTTTCTGTTTGATGGCGACGGGATCTAGATTATTTAGGTCAAAATATTGCGTCGGATAAGGCAATGATCCAGACAAAAGCTGCTCCTATTTTTATTTTTATGGTTCAAATTGCAATTTTGATTTTTTTTTTTCCCCTATTTTTCCTACTGAAGATAAATTTGGGTTTCTCATGTAGGTTTTATACTTGGACTCATAAGAATTTAAGAGAATTTTATAATTTTTTTTAGAAAATCATTCTCTTAATTTTAAAATTTTGTCTCTTATACACATCTAAAACACTGTAGTATTGTACTATATAAATATTTAAAGTACAAAAAAATAGTTTCCTAAAAGCATTGTAGAATTTTCTAATAATTTATATCTCAAACTTGACTAAACTTCGTTGGAATGTCCTAGGAATAAAGACAAACACAATTATGGAAACTTGTATAAGTGTATGAGTATCAAAAATTGTACATGGATTTTATTTAAAATGTCAAGATTATTATAAAACTATAGTTGAAACAGCAAGAGTTCTACTCTCCATGCATTTAGTCCAATAAAATTTTAAATGTTTGTTTAATTTAGGTAAAAGAAAATGGATAATGAAGTTTATTTAATCATGTAAAATTAGTTATTACATTGTGTTTGGATGGGTAGATTTAATTTGAAGGAATGATTTGAAATATAGATCCTATGAATTTAAATTGGGTGAATTTGAAATGACATTAAATTTGAGATTGTGTTTGGTTGGAGGAATATGAATGGATTTGATTTGAAATCTTAATTTATAATAAGTTATCCAAACAAGTTATTTAATTTAGTTGTATATTTGAAATATCAATAGTATGATTTTAATAGTTAAATGAATAGATTTAAAATTCACTCAAATTTCATGTCATTTCAAATCCACTCAATTTAAGTTCATTCATTTTAAATAATTTCTTCAATTCAAATCTATCCAACCAAACAATACTGTGTTTGGATGGAGAGATTTGAAATCCTAATCTATGTTAAGTTATCTAAATAAGGTAATTGATTCAATTGCGGATTTGAAATCCACCAACAAGTGGGAGTGTAATCTTAATAATAAAATGATGTGTTTTGAGATTAACTCAAATTTCATGTCATTTCAAATTCACTTAATTCAATTGGATTCATTTTAAATACTTCCTTCAATTTAAATCCACCTATCCCAGACATGAATTTCAACTCTACTCATTTAACTATTAAAATCACACTCCCATTTGTTAGTGAATTTCAAATCCACAACTAAATAAATTACTTTGTTTGGATAACTTATTATTGATTAGAATTTCAAATCTGTCTCCATTCAAATCTGATCCATCCAAATACAATATTAAACTATGTAACATTGTGTTCGGATGATGTGGATTTGAATTTGAGAATAAATTTGAAATGAAAGGATTTGAAATGATTAAATTTTGGAGTAGATTTGAAATTCAAGATTTTTAATAGTTGAAATTCATTTCAATTTTGGATGAATTTAAAACTTGGCTAACTAATATTTTTTTCCAAAGAATGGAAAACATTTGAGTTGAATATTTGAAATCAAATCTACCTATCCAAACAGATCGTAAAATGATTTACTATTTAAGGTAGATTCTTATGTGGAACTAGTCCTTATAATAGTACATAAATTCTTTAATTTTAAATTAACCACATCACTTGAATATGTGATAGCTGTAATTAATTTAGAATTTAACAGGTTCATAATATAGTGTAATTTACTGGGTCAATTTTAAAATTTCCTGTATTTAACTATGAGCATTTCATTGGAATATCGAAATAATGTCTGCTAGATGATAGTCAAACCATTGACAAAAGTATGCTTGGCTTTGTGTCCAAAATTGTCATTCAGCTGAGAAGAAAAATAAACATTCAACAAATCCTAAAGCATAAGAATGTGAGTAATGCATAATAGAAGTATATGATACGAACTCCACAAGGACAGAAAAATCCCAACAAAATGTGACCTATTCATTAAATTATAACAGTTGTCCATATAATAAAGCATGCATGAAATTTAAAGCTATGCCTTCATTTTCAGGGACACAAGAACGAGGGTGCAGGACCCATATACTAAGGACAAAGATTTAGGTAGAATCGGTATTTGATCCCATTTATAAATTTTGTGGTGTGAATTAAATTTTAGAGAATTTATGATATCAGCTGATGTAAGCAAGATTTTTTAAAATTTAATACTGACCACAAGATCTACAGATGAGATCAAAGACCGAATCTACCTAAATATTTTCCTATACTTAGTACTAATATCCTAAGTGTATAATTACTACACAATACATCATTTTAACTAAGTTTTTAATGTGGCATAAATCCACCAACATCCCCTCTACAGTATACATCACTTCAGTTACATTGTGTTTGAATAGGTGAATTTGATTTGAAGGAAGAGTTTGAAAACATGAATTTGAATTGGATAAATTTGAAATGTTATGAAATTTGGGTGAATTTCAAATCTATTCATTTAATCATTAAAATCACACTTCTGTTTATTAGTGGATTTCAAATCCACAACTAAATCAATTACTTTGTTTAGATAACTTATTATAAATTAGAATTTCAAATCAAATCCACCCAAATCCCTCTATTAAAACACAATATTTGATATTTGAAATTTTTTTTTTTTCGAATTTACTATACTTTTCAATTCGTATTTTATATAATCAACGTTGTAACTACGTCGGTTGTATTTACTATTATATAGTTATTTCTTAAACATATTTTTTAATTACCTTCCATTCAAATATATAACACATCAAGAAGTTGTTAGAATACTTTTAATTATATGATAAATAATAACAGTCCAAATAAAATATGACTCTACTATTCTTTCAATTGGAATTATGGTACGAAGTTGGGTCCTTAGAGAATGGAAGTAGTATGATACTATCTATATTTGGTGAAAATTTTTTATTACTCACTTTGCAGTACGAAGTGGATATATTACATACAATAGAATGATTAAAAAATTATGAGATTTACTTGCTTTTCAATTATCTCAACGTCTATCGTACACATTCTACATTGCGGAGAATTATGAGATTTACTTGCTTTTCAATTATCTCAACGTCTATCGTACACATTCTACATTGCGGAGTGAGTAGTCAACACTTATTCCTATGTTAGGATACTAAGGAAATAATTCTGCATGATCAGCACTTTTTTTGGTAGTTAAATTATGTCTGTATATGATTACGTACTTAGCAAAGGTTTGCAAATAATCCTAAAAAAAAATAATTATGGTTGCTATATTAGGATACTAATCAAATAACCATGATGCATGATCAACGGTATTTGTTGGGTATGCATCTCTAATTCTCTACAGGCGTTTGACATAATTTTTGCTTCATGAAAGAATGTCTCCCAGCAACCAAAGTATAATTTTGAACCTTTCAAGGCGTGGTCGGCATAACCATATGGATTAGGAAACTAAGTAGCAATCATTAACAATAATACTATTAATAAACTGAATCAAAACAATTTACAATATTCCAAGTTCAAGTTGCAATAATTAATGTTTTTTTTGGTAGGAACATTAATTATTAATGTATATTTATCCTCCCTATGTGCTAGTTCATGTGGTGTATTGTACTATATTTTCATCTACCTGTGGAAAAGAAATTTTATGACAATATAGTAAATGGATGTGTATAATGAACTAGATTAAATCTTAAACAAGTACTCAATAACTTAAATAGAAAGTTAAACTTAGCTGCTCTAATTTCATGAAAAGGTAAATACCAAAATTGATAATCCGTTTTGAATTTCAATTGTGCAACATTTTTTCAAAATGAAAAATTTTATTTGACACGTTATTTAATTACTTTTTTTTTTTCCATCATGTTATACAATTGAAATAAAACATGTACCTGTTTGGATTAATATTTGGGTTTTGATTTTAATAGTTTTTGAAAATAACATTAATTTTCAAAATAAAAAATAATTATTTAAATACGAATTAATATTTCAAAATAACCATCTGGATTACAAATAATAAATGCCTATTATTAGATTTTTCTTTTTTTAACTATAAAAAATTTCAAATTATAATAATTGGATATTGTGGACCATTAATTTGACTTGGGATTAAAACATAATAATTTTACATTTCTGTATTAGATTTGAAAAGTTCGGAGAGCTGAACGACTTATTTATAATCCGAACGATACCTTCTGAACTCATAAAAATCCTTTTTGGTAAGAGTTAGGTTGACAAGTGTTCAGCAGTTGAACTTCTTCTACACAAGTTCTTGTACACATCTTATCAATATGTACAGTAGATGAACTCATTCCCGTCTTATTAAAATGTTTATCATTCAAGAAATTGTACAAATATAAATAACAAATTTAGAAAATAATCTGAAAGAATTTACTTTGGATATTTTACCTATGAGATATTTTTTAATATCTACTATGTTCCTTCATACCAAAAAAGATTACAATTTGTCAACGTAATAAGAAAATGTGTTGATGTGAATTTGTTTTAAAAGAAGACTAGAATCAAAACTAAACACATGATTGAACAATATAAGATGCATTAAATACCAAAATACGTCTAAATAATAAAGTCAAAATAGTTAATAGAAGTATGATGGACTTCAATTGAACCTCCACTCTTCGATAAATTTATGTACTGTTCTGGAGCTTCATCGACCCCTCTCTTGAGCCTCTTTACCTCTTCTCGAAATAGTAAATCTTGGCTATTCATTATACAATGTGAAATGTAGGTTTGATAATTCTTGAAATGACTGAAAAGTATGAGAATTTCATTACTTTTCAATCATCCAACGCTCTGCAATAAAGGAGTGAGTAACAAATTTTTTTTTTCTATTGACGATTGCTTCCTTTTTCATGACAAATGTAGTGTAGATTTTGTAAGGGTTTTAAGTGGAAATTTGTATTTTGTAGTGCTAATAGATATTTTGTATGTTAAAGATGACAAATAAATTGTTGATTGCAGGATGTAATGATTAGGTAGGGGTTTAAAGAATAAGAAGGCTTAGAGTTTTGAAGAAGGGAAATTTGGGAGAAAAATAAACTTATATTTGTTTTAATTCAAAATTTGAGTTAAGTTCAACCAGCTGAATGTAATTAATTTTCTGAACTTACAATCCAAACACTAAACATACTTTCTGCCCAAGTTTCAGATGTTGATGTTTGGAAAAAATACGAACGTGTTCAGTATCTCACAAACTTGAAATCTACATAATAATTTTTTAGTTTATTCAATTACTATTTATACGATTAATTACTAAATATGCAATACAATATGATGAATAATACATGAATAATTTAAATAATGGATATGATGAATAATGAATTAGACAAAATATAAATATTATGAAATATTATTTACCAAATAATGGTCAAATAATATTTTCTAATTCGTCTGTCTGTGTATAAGATACAGATCATTTGATTGTCTACATCTCTTATTTTGCACCCAAACTAGTACCATGGGTTAATTTTTGAAAGACTGTCTTTTAATGACGTCTAAATTTTATTTATTTGTAAATAAATACATTTTATGTGTATAAGAAGAGTAGGAAAATGATTTGATATTTAGAATTTATTGGAATTATTCAAAAAAAAACTAGAAGAATAGTATTAGGAAACACTGTGAATTCTGTATCTAGAAATAACCATGTAGCATGACAGAGGACCGTTTCAAAAATTAACCCTTTTTGTTTCACCCCAAAATTGGGGAAAAAAATCAAGTAAAAATTACCTGTAGTTTTGAAGCGTAGAAGAAACACGGTTGCATAGAAAATTATTGCGAAATACACACAAACACACAGTCAAAATTCTTTTCTAAGTAGATAAAATAGTACTAGTACCACGATAGATAGCTTCAATCAAAGCCCATAAATTTGTTTACGAAATCCCAGAAAATATAATCTGGTTTAAGGTAAGACCATTGTAATTTTGTTGTCTCTTGTGATTGCAATTTATTTGGATTTGTTTATCTTGTTGATTTGATTTGATCTGAATTCATATTTTTGTTTTGATTAATCCGGCTCCAGATTCAGACCCTTTTCAGTTTTTGAAATTTTCTTGGATTTTGATACACAACCCAGATTTTATTTTTCCGTTTTTAATCTGGATTATTTAGAGTTGGATTAGGAGAAATAGTCAATTTTCATTCTTGGGTTTTCAATTTAATTGTGTTTTATTGGAAAAAGAATGGAAATTAATAATGGGTTTCACTTTCTTGGCTTTATTTGGTTGAAGTTATTTAGGTAATGCCGGTTTTCTTGAATGCCAGGAGTCTTATTTGAAGCATTGGGAGTAGCATTTTGTTATTGCCTGTTGGAGAAGAGAAATTATGTATATTTCTGTGTGATTTCACGAATTGGTTGAGATTTTGTGATTCTTTGGGGGTGAATTTGTTGCATTACTGATTTTATCGGAGGTGGTTTGGGTGTTTTTTGTTTTTTTTTTGGGTGCAATTGTTAATTGAATGATAATTTTGAGGGAAGAAAGAGATGAAGGATGAGATTAATTGGTCTGAAGTAAAATGAGTGGAGTGTCATTGGGTCTCCGAAGTTCGAGTCTTGGATCTCTACAGCAGCATGCACAGAATGGTGGGCTGCAGTCTCAGAGTTCATTTACTATTCGAAAGACTTCAAGACCCCTATCTGGTTCAAGGGAGAAGGAGAAGTATCTGTTTTTCATATTCAAATATTTTGGTAGAAGGAAGGTTATAATGCTGATTTTGGTCATTATTGCAATCTTGGCTCTTGCAACAGGGTTCTTTACTGCGAGTAGAGGTTTGTTATGCTACCATTGCCTTTTCATGTCATTCTATTTTCTTTTCCTGGCCTATTGTAGCTCACAGTAGATATATTGTGATGGAAAAAAGTGGTTTTGATTATTGAGAGAGAATTGATGATATACATAATTAGTTCTTGATTATTTGAAATTTGCAGTCACTAATGCCTTATGTATTGGAAGATGGGGATGATTATACCACAAATATAAAAACTTAGCTATAAGTTACTTTTAATGATAGTCAAATCATTAAAATTTTAATGATGACATTTGATCTTGTGTCATTTCTTGAAAATTAGCATATAAATCAGATGTCAAGTGATCCATGTAAAGTTAACATATTGCTTTCTTAATGACAGAAGATGAATTCTAATTATTGAGTAGTAATTGTAGATATTTAGAAGAAGCATGGTAACAATTAGAAGAAGAAGTGTTGCATACTTTCTTCATAGTGTGTGACCTTGGCTCTATATAATATGCACTTCTCTTGAGCTCTGTTTTCATTCTTTGGTATTCTGTTCAAATTGCATTTAGTGGCTCATAAACTATTTGCATTTGTAGAGGTTGCATCTGAGAGCTCTATATTGGGCATTGATGGGTGGTTCGGAAACAAGACATATTCTCCATTCATTTTGCACGGAGAAGAAGGAACTACTTACAGTAGTTCTAAACTAAACATCCTTACAGTTTGTGCTGATAACAATAGCCATTCTCTACCTGTGGCTCATGATTCTGCTGCATCAGTTGCTCTACAAACTCCCATTATACTGAACCATCCATGTAATAAGTTGCTTATAGATCTAGATGTTTATACCAGACGAATTGGACCACGACGTAAGTTTGACATTTTCTAAATACTTCTTTCTGTGTTCGTTATTGCTGTGCATGGCTGATCGGCCAGTGTAGTTATAATTTCCAAGGAGATGCCATTCTTTTTGTAACTTCAACTTTTGAATGCTGGTTCAGATAGTAATGACAATATTATTGTCGAGAACTTACAGTATGTGTTTCCTGCTTTCTTTTCACCAGCTTGTCCAGTATGTTACGTTCCTGTGGAGCAGGCTATAGCTAGTATGCCTAGATACCCGTCGGCATCTCCTGTCCTTCATCATTTAGCTTATTTTCGTGAGGAAAATCCAATCAAAACTGAACCTCATGGAGGCTCTGATTTTGGTGGGTATCCTTCTTTGAAGCAGAGGAATGATTATTTTAATGTAGACAGGTCAATGATTGTTCACTGTGGGTAAGTTTACTTAATCTGATTTTCAATGTATAACATGACTGTCATAGAGTTTATAACCACGATTTTGTTCTCATATTGTATTTTATCCATATCCATATACATTTCATCAGATTTGTCAGAGGATGTAGAGCAGGTGACAGCACTGGATTTGATATTGATATGGCTGATCTCAGGGAGATGGATGAGTTCCATGACATTGTTGTTGCATCAGCTATATTTGGTAAGTATGATCATAAACTACACTGTAGTTTTGGTTTTCAGGCCTTGTTTCATTAAATATGTTTGCAGTAGTTGAAGCCCCCATGTTGTCACTACTCTTATAGCCCTCAGAACTTGCAGACATTTGTATATGTTTATTCTCCTTAAATGATTTTGGAAGCACTTTATTTTTTCCTTAAGGTATCCATGTTTGCAGGTAATTATGATATCATTCAACAGCCAACTGACATTAGTGAGTTTGCAAAAGAAAATATACCTTTCTATATGTTTGTTGATGAAGAAACAGAGGCTTATATGCGGAATTCTAGTCTCCTGGACAGCAGCAAGAGGGTTGGGCTATGGAGAATTATTGTTGTTCACAATGTACCTTATGCTGACCCCAGACGCAATGGCAAGGTCAGGAAACTTCATCTTGTTCATTTCCTTATTAATTTTTCTGTGGCGGTAGAGAAGCCGATGGTTCATCACATTGTGGATTGTTTAATTCGAAACATGGGTAAATTCTTCTTATGCACCTTTCTGTGGGCTATGAACTTTCTTTTTCCAGTTCCCATACTTCTTAAATAGCTTACACATCAGGGTTATTAAATGCCAATGAAGCACTGAAATGCCTTACAAGGAATATAAACTAAATTACAGTATCATGGAATCTGAGCCCCGTAAGGAAAACCATGCTACATGGTGCACCGCCTTTGTGGTGAAGTTTCAAATTAGTTGAAAATTTTTGTTTAAAGAACAGAGGAATTGGTAACAACTGGGGCAGTTAGAGGCGAGTTGTAATCCTTTATATAGCAGCTGAATTTTTCGATAACTCTGATTAGCGATGCTTGTATTGTTTTAGTTGTGACAATTCTTTTCTCAAGCACATCATTTTCATTGAAAGATTGAGGTCTTTGTTTCAGATTCTTGATATTTATGAACAAAGCTATTTCATACCTACAGACTTCTATAAAAATTTTGGAAGGGCACAGGTATGACAGAGTTGTGCTCTTGACAGGTGCCAAAGCTTCTTTTGCATAGGCTCTTTCCAAATGTTCGGTATTCTATTTGGATTGATGGAAAGCTTCAGCTTGTTGTGGATCCATATCGAATTCTTGAAAGGTATACTGGATCCTTTTGGAGTCTGCCTCTTTAGACTCCTTGTGAATTGAGTATCATGTTTTATGGTCAGACAATAGAGATTGTAATTTTAAATCTTGAGCATGTCTTACCTCACTGAGAGCACTTGTCATGTAGTATATGGGCAGTTGAATGAATTCTTTTCATCCACTCTGCTCTGTGCAAGGTCATTTTCTCCTAATTTGGTATTTTGTCTTGCGATGTTTTAGTCTTATGCTAGCCACTGATTTTTATTGCAGTTAAGATGTGTTTTCTTGATAAATGGAAGTGACAAAGGATTTAATTTGGTAATAATTTTAGTTACTTACCTCTTTGTTTAAACTTGTCTAAAGGAATTTTGTTTCTCATGCTTTGTTGTTCTCTTACAATATAAGCTGCTAATGGAATTGAATTTGTATAGATGTGTTTGTAACAGATTAAGTTTGCATTTGTGGGCTCGGAAGTACCATGCTTGTTGAAATCAATGGAAAGAAAAATGTATGATGCTAAAGGAATGTTGTTTCTCATGCTTTGTTGTTCTCTTACAATATAATCTGCTCAAAGAATTGAATTTGTTTAGATGCGTTTGTATTAAGTTTGCATTTGTGGGCTCGGAAGTACCATGCTTATTAAAATCAATGGAAAGAAAAATGTATGTGTTGGGTTTTGGGGAATAGAAAAGTCATATTCTAGTGCTCTGCAAAGTTACACTTGAGGTTTGGAGCCTTATATTCGCCAATTTTTGATGTCACATCTGTCTTAAACAGTCTTGAAGGCTGGAGTTTGCAAAAGAGTAGATTTTAACACTTCTTTGCTTGTGTGGGGGTGCTTGGGTTAAGGAACTCTAGGGCTTCTGCAGGCATATAAACTCCAGACTAAGTTCTAAGAGCAACTTAAGGCATTTGTTATTTTTTTGCTAGCATAAGTGTTGAGCAGTGAACACTAATCACACATATGAGCAAAAGATGAGAGTAGCATAAATGCAAATATTAAGATGGATGTGTGGGTACACTAGGATGGACAAGATACGAAATGAGCATATTCGTGAGAAGATTGGAGTAGCATCTATTGATGAGAAGATGAGAGAAACATGCTTAAGGTGGTTAGGTCATGTGTTAAAACGACCAGTAGAAGTGTCTGTTAGGCGAGTAGATTTTAGAGAGAGTAGTCAACATAAGAGGGGTAGAGGAAGACCGACAAAGACTTGGTGGGTAATTTGTAGGAAAGATATGGCCCATCTAGGAATTGAGGAGGATATGGTCTATGACAAAGCGCAATGACGTAACAGGATTCATGCAGCCGACCCTACTTAGTGGGATTAAGGCTTGGTTTGTTTGTTTTTGTTTGTTTATACATGTATCCTCTATAAACTATTGGTGGCAAACTATTGGGGTATTTTTATTATTCTTGGGTGGATGAAATTTGTATACCGGAAGCTTACACTAGAGTTTGCCATTTTCTATTTGATCTTTTAAGCATAGTGGAATTAACCACCTGTGAAAAGGTATGCTTCAGGTTGTGCTGAAATCTTTGGAATTGGATCAAAATTACAACCTTGGCATTACCTTTTGCTTGCATCTCGAATTCATGATTCTCTCTAGTATTACTTTGTCTAAAAGAAGGGGAAAATGAAAAATTCAGCACTTGCTCTGGCAGGGCCAACTTTATACATGGATATGGATGTATATTGTATCTTTTATCCTGTTGTATCATGTGTTCTCCTCCCCCTTTGAATGGCTGATAGAAAAATGGTTGTCGATCGCAAAGCAAATGAGCTTGAATAGCAGTGTGCAATAGTTGATCACCACTGTCTTCCACAGGTTTTTGTGGCGCCAAAATGCTACTTTTGCAATTTCAAGGCATTATACACGCTTTGATGTGTTTGTAGAAGCTGAGGCTAATAAAGCTGCAGGGAAATATGATAATGTTTCTATTGACCACCAGATTGACATACAGGTTTTATAGAAAGGAGGGTCTAACACCATACACGAAGGCTAAGCTTCCGATAACTAGTGGTACACCCATGTTGTATCCATATGTGTTTGAGCTCCTTTTTCAACTAAAGGTTTGACTTTGCTTTGATTGCATATCTGCAGATGTTCCTGAAGGATGTGTGATTATACGGGAACACATTCCTATCACAAATCTCTTCACCTGTCTGTGGTTCAACGAAGTTGATCGTTTTACTTCTAGGGATCAATTGAGCTTTTCAATTGTGAGGGATAAAATAATGGCTGAAGTTAATTGGACCATCAATATGTTTTTGGATTGTGAGCGCCGAAATTTTGTGATACAGGTATTCTTCTTTCTTTCATTTGTTACCTTTTAATTGTTTGTTAGAAATATGTATGTTCTGTTGTCTTTCCAAGAAAAGTATTTCCGTTTTCTTCTTTCTTTTCCCCATCTTTCCTCTCCCGTCTTTTTGAAAGAGTTAATAGTTGTTCTATAGGTATTTTCTAGAGCTTCCCTTTTTAATACACTTTCAAAATGCTTTTCTCCGCACTCTCTTTCTCCTGTTATAGTAGTTTGAGAATCCGAAGTTTTGTAGGCATATCACAGAGATTTATTGGAGAGAAGGCCACCACCTGTGGCACAAACTATAACTTATTCTCGCCCATCTTCTGTTCGTTATTACACGCGTACTGAAACGTCAGGAAAGAAGAGCCCCATTAAACGCACAAAAGGTGGTAAGAAGTCGGGATCAAGGCGGCACCGCAAAGTTGTTGCTGGAAATAGGGAAAATACTTCACTTTGATTTTTTTCCTTTAGGTTTTTATGCAAAGGAAAATACTTCTATTCTTTGTCTCAATTCATTTAAAAGGGATAGGATGATTTTGGTAGATATTGGTAGCACATTCAATGAAGATGAGTTCTAAATTGTCAATGTTGATCCACTTTTGTTGTACATTCTTTGACACGAATGATAATACATCTTCAGTCATTTTCCTCTTTCTAGGTAAGCTCTCTACTCTGTAAATTATTTGCTTCAAGCTAACAATCTATTCAAGGTTTAATTACATTTATGTTGTTTATTCTCATCTTGCAAAAATTCATTTTTGAATAAAGATGAGCTTAATGTCTATTTGACCTTGTCTATACCTGGTCGAAAGTATTTTAAATAATAATGTGAATCTGAATATATATTAAATAATGGTTGTATAAACAAAATTGACCTCTATTTTCCTTTTCTTTTTTTCCCCTGGGCCTAAATATGTCCTTGCATTTTGATCAATACTGATAATATTCAGCTAAAACTCCTAATTCTTGTTCACAAAACAACAGCACATTGATCTATTTTGAATGTTATGGAATCTATAAAGTACTTGAGGAAGTACAAAAAATTAAAAACAAAAATGAAGAAACATGAATTCAGAGAAATAGATAAAACCTCAATCCTTCTAGCCTGTCCTCAAATTATTGGTTTTATTTTATGTTAGCAAAAAAACAAGCCAACAACCATATCCAAAACTAAGTGACAATATCATTTAGAACTTATGCAAACCATGACCTCATGTTTATAGACCTTAGCAATAATGCAATATGGATACATATGAATGCAATTATGCAAACTACAGAGGCAAATTGGATGCATATTTTTGGTTTGGTATACTAGTATAAAAGAAATTTCAAAAATAGTATGAAAATAAGACCCAAAATAAGCACTTTTCTGCTATAGTTAAAGGAAAGATTAGAATATGAATATCAACATTCAAATGCTTATCTTTGTAATTATTGCAATATCAGTACGTAATTAGGCAATCCATGTGTATAAGAGACAGATCTTGACTTGGATTTGCCAACTAACAATTACTTCCCCCCAAAAGTCTAAAAACAGTAAAAATAAGCATTTTTTATTTGATTAAACTCTTCCTTTTTTCTTCCCTTTGCCCACCTTATAATTAATCAGTAAAATGGTGGATCATGATATTTGAAATGTGTGACTATTCGAAAAAGACAAAATAAAAAATGCATTAACGGAGGAGTTGCTTAATTTACTCCTCCCATTTACGATTAATATTTGCAAATAATATTTCATTGTTTTGTAGTAATTACCTTTACATATTTTTCAGTTACACATCAATTTTACACACATCACATTCTAAACAAAAATTTACCAAAAAAAAGTTCTAAAAAATGTTATAGTGCTAATTCTAAATAATGATTATTCAAATGAAATAATTAACTTATTTTAACTTTTGGAGGAATACAAATACTAACAAGTACAATGCTTATAGAATGATGTATCCAAATCTTATACTTGTAAATAATTACAAAAGTAAAATATCTTAGGAATTTTTTTGAACAATTTGTTGAAGAAATCTCCACCAAACTACATACTCATCATATCCATGTGAGGGACACAATGCCATTTGGACAAGTTATCTATCAATGTAGAATTTTCCCATTAATGTTCTAAGTGATTAGTAACTGATAATGAGGGAGAGTAGTCGTCCTCTAGTAGACTATAAATAAATGAGAACAACTTAATCTATATTTGAATTTTATTCTCATTTATAAATTATATGGTATGAATTAAAATATATAAAATAAATGACATTAATTAACGTAAATAAGATTTTATATAATTTGGATCTAATATTCAATTTTAATAAATATTTTCCTCAATAAATCACTAAACAGCCACATATTCTTTACTCTTTTTTTTTTTTTTACCATTTTTATTAGTACTACTTTTTATATCACAACTACATATAGAAAATTAGCTGTAAAAATAACATCTCCAAAAATAATAATAAAATAATAATAATAAAAGAGAAAGACATCCACACGGTCATGTGTATTTCTTCTCTCAATTGCATAATTGTTAACCCTTCTCTAAACCTTTCTCAATATTCCCTCAAATCTCAATCCCACCTCCCACATCTCTTTTTAATATCATGCATCTGGGGTTTTGGATCCGACCCTTTTCTTGGATCTCTCTTAACACCTTTTTTTTGGCTGATTTAGCTGAAAAAGTAGCCTAAATAGTCACCATATTTGGAGCTGTCTGGGGGATCAAGATTCAAGACGAATTTTCGGTCTAAAAAAGTGTCTGTTTTCAGGTATTTGAATCAAAAGTTTTTGTGCTTTTTAGTGAAAATTCTTCTGGGTTTTGATTAGTAAGGAGTTTTATTTTCAATAAGAGATGCTTTCTTGATATATATTTTTTTCATATTATTTTATATGTGCATTAGAAGGTACAGTCAAGACTCTCCTTGATGAATTATTCAGTTTGATTATTTTTGTGAAGCTAGAAATGCAAGGTATGACTTTGGTTGATTGAAGAAAGTCTTCTCTTTTTATCTGTTTTCGGATTGAGATTGGTAGATTGGACGATTGGAGGAGGATTTACCTTAAAAGGGTTGTTTTTACTTTCTTGGAATTGGAAGTTTATTGAGTTTTAAAAAGGGAAAAAAAGATTATCTATTTTGTGTTTGGAATGACTTCAGGTGGGTTTTTTATGATATGTATTCTGCATTCATTAGTGGCCTTGAGTTGTGGCAGGATTGATGATGTTTCATAGCAATGAGTTCCTCGAATTCAGCCATGGAAGAGACCGAGCTAGTAAGCTTTTCGGGTCAACACCTCATGATCAGCTGTTAATACAAACCTCTGATTCATTCTCAGGGTTGTTATTGTTTGCAATTGGTTTTCTCTTGTTCATGGTGGCCTTTGTAAAGGACAGGGAATTTCAGAGCTTTTTCGCTAGGGGGTGTGTGCTTCTCCATGTGGCTATGGCGTTTTGGAGAATATATTTTGAGAGGAAGCTTGAAGTTCTCGGCCGGGATTGGTTGCGCTTGGTGGTGGGTGATATTGTGTTGGGACTTTCTTGGGTTTTTTTCCTTGTGTATTCTTGGAGGGAGAAGTATGATTAATTTGAGCTGGGGAACTACTTAGTCTGCTTGGTTAGATAATCGAAATTATTAGAGTTTCTGGGTGGAAGTGCTTAATGGAACTCTAATCTGCATATTTCTATTTCTAGTGACCCTGTGAAGATATCAGAGGTACATGGAACTAATTAACTGAAAGAGATCTTAAATTCTGAGTGAATAAACTGTGGAAATCATGACCTGTTTCAGAAGCATGAGACTTTTCTTGAACTTACAAAGATGCAATGGCAGCACAGATGACGAACGTTCAAAGTTTCCAAAGAATACTGGTCTGCTTCAGCAATCCAAACTGGATTTGAATGTTCTTCGGTTGTCATTTAGATAAGAAATATCGCTTGAGAAGTGTTTTTTTTTTTTTTTCATGCACCAGTACCAATTTGTCGAATTTGCTTAGTACAGTTGCTTTCTTTTCCATGTCACCAAGACAGATGGTAAATGTAATTTTCTTGCTGTGAGCTTGGTAAATATAATTTCTTGATGTGAGCTTGTAGAATGTGCACGTAATGCTTTTCTTTTACTTGTTAGTGATTTGAATTGCTTTACTTCAACTAATAAATAAGAAAGCAAGTTAGTGTGTGAATTTCATTTGAATAATCATTATTCTGCTTTTCCCAACTTCTTTCCTAGGATTGTTAGATTCATAGTAACAATCACCTCCATTTTGGTTTAAATTGTGTCCTTAGATGGATGATTCTGGATGACTTTGGATGGATGATGCAAGAGGCATAAGGATAGAGATGGTCCCCAGTATGTCTACTGATATTTAGAGAATATTCATCATTTCTAAGATTCTTCACAACCCTTCCAAATGGATTCTTTATCATCCCTACAAGTATTCCTTATTCCTTCCCTATCTACAGTGTCGTTTATGCGGCTTCTGTGAACCAAAACATGCCCCTTGTTGTGGTTTACCCATTATTAGAAAAGAGAAATTGCTCAATGCTCTTCTTTTGTGATGAAATTGGGATGTTTTACAATTCTGTTTGGGAATTTAATCCGTCGTGATTTAATACATGTACAATATCGTTCATAAAATATAAGATATTGTAATGTATTAATTTTTTAAAATTACAACGGGATGGGTAACCATTGAATTTTTCTGAAATTGAAACTCTTGATGCTTTAAAACTAAGAAAACGAGGCAAATAAACATCTGAATCACACGAGAAAAAAGTCATGGTATTGAAGATTTAAGTCTTATTTGCTTATCACTTGAATGGGTGTACTCTAATCCTCCCCGGCTTGAACAATGAAAATGGTTGTTTATCAATTCTAATCAAGCCTTTTATTTTTTTTTGTCTTTATAGTGAATATTTTTCAAGACAAACGACAAACGGAACGACTATGCAAGTCATTCTATCATTTTAAGGGAAGATACAAAAAAGCCCTTTAGAAGAAATGCAATGTTGTGTCAATCAGGACAAAAGCCAAATGTCTTCTACATTTGCTGTCAGCCGTGACAGAATCATGCTAGGTTCAAACTGTTTGAATGTTGAATAATTTTGTGAAAAATAGTTTAAAAAGTCATAACCTATTAAATTATAATATCCATAATTTTAAGTATTCGGATGCATGTTCTTTAGAATTTAGTAGCACCTACATCAGTAAAGTTTCTTGCTTTATTATGACTTTTATGTTAATTTTGTAGATTATTCAGGTGCAAATATTCCTTTTCATTTGGGTAATTTTGTTTTGGGTAAGGTTTAAATACAAGATTTTTGACTCAAAAATAATTATAATAATAATCAATTTAAAATACTTCATTTAAAAGATTTGATAATAATATATTATTATTCAAGACCATTTAACTTAGGAGTTTTGATGGGCGCATCTAGTCAGTCACAAATGTTTCGGACAATATATTAGCACAGCCAAAGTTATCGGACATTTGGGCTTGGATGGGCAGGGACGTCATTTGAAGAAAATCTCAACATTGTGAGCCAAATTAAAAGAACAAACTTTTTTAAGGACTTGATTGATACATTTCAACGTTTGGAGGGCCTATTCAATATTACCCACAAAAACAAAAACAACCCAATACGACCGCAGCCCTTTATTCCTCCTTCCAGAATCCTCTCGACCCACTCCAATATCAGAATCTCTTTCAAACCTTAAGCCAAAGAGAGAATCTAAGAAAAGAACAAGACCAAAGGTAAATATCTTCATAAGTTCATTTTCTTAATTAATTTATTTACATATAGTTGGTGTATGATTCAAAGTTTGCTTCTTTTTTACTTGTGTAGATGAATATTATGTAGTTATTGTACTTCCTTCAGTATATATTTGTGGGGTTTATGGAGGGTTTTTCATATTTTGTTGAGTATTCAAGAAATGGAATTTTGCCTGTTTTATATAGATTTAACATAGTTAATCCTGAAAACTTTTATTTATCCTCTTAAAGTTTTTATTTTCCTTATGCTTTTTTTTTTTGGGAAGTGGAAATTTGTAGGTTTTGCATATTGTTCCCTGTTGGTTAATCAGTAATATATGAATAGGATTGTCTGGCCCTGTGGCTTCTTTTATAATAATACTATGTTAATTGATCTTTTCGATGTTTGAAAGCTTGGTAATGATGGCATATAGATCAAGATGCTTGCTTTGTGTGGTTATTTTCTTTGTATTTTGGATTATAGCTCATGCTGAGTTAATTGTGTTAAGATTGTTGTATAAAGAATTATGTAGATACCCGATAAGACCTGCATTTCATAGTGTTGGTTGGTCTGTTTTTTCACTTTGCCTTTTTCTTTGAAATTGCCAGAAGCCCCTGATTTTCCCTTCCCCATTATCACCTCACAATCCCTTTTGCTGACCTGCCTTCCAACCCAAGAGGGAATGAAAGACCACCGGGCAAAGTGGAGTCCTCAGTCTTGCTATTTGCTCGTTTTGTCTTTCATTTTGTAGCTGTTCCATGTTTCATCTAGAAAAGGGAGGAAAAAAAAAAAAAACTGAAAAAGAAATCTTACTGTTATGTTAACATTAAGCGATTTCCAGATTGGCATCTCATATTTTAAGCCATTTAGCGTCTCTCGTATGATTGCTGTGGATGCTGTAGTTTAATTGACATGGTTTATTAATGGGGTTGTTCACATAAATTGGTTACTTGAGTTCTTCTCTGACTGGTTCGCCCTTTAGAACTGCTTGTATTGTGTCACATTTTCTTAATGTTAATTGGAAAATGCTTGTATTTTTGTTAGGCTACATGTCATTTATAAGTAATGGACTAGTTATCTTGAGAACCAATGATTATTTTAAAATCATTTACTTTCATAATTAGAATAGAAAGATATTGGTCGTGGGAATAGATTAAAAGGTTCTTATATTGTATATCTATCTGGAAAACTACATGAGAATCGTGATCATTCAGATTGCTTGGGATTTCAAAAACACTTGTGCGCTTACGGCTGCCTTTTAGTTGCCAATGTTTTTTTTTATTCCTTTTCTTCTCTCTTCTGAGAGGTGATGTCTGATTAATGTTTATGTCTAGTTCCTATTCTTAAACATATTTTCTTTAGTTGGATATTGTTAGATAATTGTAGCCATTGTTAGTCAAGTTTTGTTCAATTTAATGTTGATTTGTAGTTGGTTAGATTAAGATGTGATTGGTATTGTTTCCATTTGTTTATTTGGTGTATGATCTAATGTTTATGTCTGTTTTCAAAGAATGATTAAGGTTAATTGGGATGTATGTTGAATGAATTAAGGTGAATTGGATTATGTTGATATAGCATGCTTTTAGTGTGTTTGATTAGATGAAAATATGCAAACAATGAGAAGGAAACACATCTAGTTTTCTTTTGATGTTCAAACTTTGTTTGCAAATATTTTGCTGATCTTTTCTCGTAAAATTTAGTAGCTTTGTCATATGATATGAAATTCTTAAATTACATATGTTCATGACAGCTGACGTTAACCGCTTTTCTAGACTACTGAAACTAGTTAGGCCAATTACAAAATTTTAAAAAATATTGAGAAGGGTACCATTGTTGACCTGTTTGTTTATAGACATGAAGAATTGCAAAGTATGGAACAAATTAAATCATCCTTTTGATTTTGGAAAGACTTTCTTTATCAATACTAGTGAAAAAGGCACACCCTATTGTGTGCAATTTAAAAAAAAATTATAAAAAAAAAAAAGGAAAAAAAAAAAAGAACGTAGAGAATAAAGGAGTTATAAGTGGTTATAAATGGGTAGTTAGTGGTTCCACATAAGGGTATCAGTTGAAATTAATTATGTAAAAAAGGGTAAATTTGGCAATACATATAATGACATCACACCAAACTCCTGCTCATACTTTATATATAGTGTAGATAGTGCGTGTTTGCTTCTCCCACATGATGATCTATTGCTCATCTTCCAAACGGTTTCCTTATTGTGTGCTTCTGTTCCTTGCTTGTGTGTAAATTGTGCATGTAATATGGCATTTTTTTTTCGTGATGGTTGACATTATGGTTGTTGTCTGTGCATGTTTATGCTTAAAGATACTCGAGTTTGGGGCATTGTGGTTTATAGTCTTGTATATTTTTTTTTTCCAGGAATTTGTCATAATGAGTGGATTAGCTACACAAAACTCTTCCTCTGTTATCTCTTTGTCAATACAGAAAGACCAAGGGCCAGGTGTTGTAGCATCAGGGCCTGCTTCAAAACCAAGAAAGAAGATTTGCACTGTGCTTGCCCCGACACTAAGAAACTGAGAGATGAATGCATTGTGGAGCACGGTGAAGCTGCATGTGAAAAATGGATTGAGGCTCATCGTAAATGCCTTCGTACTGAAGGCTTCAATGTCTGAAAAGTGTTATAGTGATCATTAGATATATACTAACAGCTGTATGCTGCGTGTATCGACCTCCTTTTATCGTGCATCATACAATTTTTGTTTATTTAGGCAGCACAAGGTGCTCAACTTACAGGATTTTGTTTATTATAGAAGCATTCTGGATTAAATGAGAAATAAATTAAAGGCTGCATGTGCTGATTATGACATACTGTTTTCTTAATATGCAAGATGGGTACTTGCTCTTGGTTATATAAAAACACACTACATGATTTGACACTCACAAGTCACTCCACACTACAAGGCCACACACAACACAACTTATTCGCCACAATCACATAATATCATATTACAACATAATATAGTTTTTTAGCAGGCAGGCACTGATAATGTACTCTGCCTGTAAGAGCTTAATGGCCACCACAGGTGCAGTTGGTGCAAGAGCAGCTTGAGCCGCACTTGCACTTTCCATCGTTCTCAGCTCCTTCCATGACAATGGTCTCGACATAGCTGCAAAACAAGAAAAGCCCCAGTATATATATTAGCCTATTTGATCTTCAAGTTTTCATGAAGAGAGAGTAAAATTGAGAAACTTTCATCATCATTATCTTGCTTAACATGTGAGATGAGATGACAAGCATTATATATATGGTTTCAGTTCAAGCCTTAATTCTTGTTTAGCGTTTTATGATCAAGTTTTTAAGAGGAATTAAGGGACATACGTCTTGTCAGTCTCGACAATGTCAGCAGCGTAGCTGGTTCCCTTCTTCCTGCATGCAATTCAGCAATATTCTCGTTAAATTCATTGTATCCACACTAACAACACTAAGTGTCCTACACGCAGTGTTACGTGTATAATAAGATTTCATAAAATCATACTAATGACTACACGGTAAAGCCTCTCTATTTAGAAATGTTAAAGAACGTGAACTTTTATTTCAAAATAACTCACGAACGTAAAAAATTATTCGATAATCAAACTGTGTATAAGATAAACATTCGTGAATAATAGGAGCTTATCCTAATATGGAGTTAATGGATTAGTGGAGTGAGGTATTGATAGACATTGAAATGACTAAAAAAATGAAGTTTTATTATTTTTCAATTATCCAACGGTCATTCCGCAGTAAAGAATTTTTTTAGAATTAATTGAAGTTGAGAGGATAAAATTAATTGAAGTACTTACACACACTGGCTCTTGTCAGCGCAGTCGCAGTTGCCGCAGTTGTCCGACATGGTGATCAGATGCTAAAATTGATAACAAAAACTAGTAGAATTAAACTTAAGTTGCAAAGGATTTCTTTCTTTCTTTCTTGCAGCTGTAATGAAATTGCACGATATATGCTTGAGCCGGAGCCAGAATTTATAGCTGGTCGAATGCTAGTACGAAGCAATGGATGGACCATATTGTCGAGGACCCATTGAAGCGCGAGCGAAGCACATGCCTCTCAGAAAAAGTCGGTGAGGAATCTTAATAATGGGAGGATTATGGGAGGCTTAGCCTCCTGTCCTCCTCTCATGTCACCTTCATATCTCTTTTATGAACAAAGACCTCTTAAAGAAATTGAAGTATAATATTTTTCTTGTACTTGGCATCGTGGAGGTTAACATCTCCCAAAAAAAAAAGTTCTTAAATTTTGTAAAATAGATTCGAGATTTTCGATTGGTCCACTAATATTGAAAGAAACTCAACTCTTTTTTTTTTTTTTCCTAATAACAACAGTCTAACTTACTCCTATCTAACTATATTTATTACTAAGGGGATAAAGGATAAGAGATTTAATTTCTATCGTTAAGAATGCAATAAGAGAATTAGAATTCTCAAATTTACACCCAAATAAAATATTTGATAACTAATTCAGCTAAAATAAAAGAAACTCAACTCAAGGACTCTTCTTTTTTAACATCGACAAGTGAGAAGATTCTAGATCTTCTTTTCTACCTTGGATTATAGTATAATTTTTGAGATAAGATAATGAACAAAAGCTCCTTTTTTTCATGGCTTGCGGGCAATTGCTTCTCATTGTCAAATAAAGCATAGCCTTATTATCAGTATTCCATGCACCTTCTTATCTACAAGAAGGTGACTGAAAATCATGCTGGTCTTCTTCATGTCACCTCCACTCTCTACTCCAGACAAAAGCCCAAATCAGTGCTTTGTTTGATTGCTAAAAAAATCTGAATAACAAAAAATTTAAAATAGAGCATCAACTTGTTGTGCAGCGTTTTATAGGACACACTCAATACATACAGTCCCATTAGACTGAGAATCTATGATTATTTGTCTATGCTTTTAGAGAATACACTACGTAAATTAACTTACAAGGTCTCGATTTGTGTCGCATTCTTTTGGCTCCTCGACATTTGAAAATAGATTGGTTTGTACTTCACTTGCCATTATGGGTTTGATTTCTTATAATGTGGAGAAAAGTTCTGTAGTTGATTGGTTCCCAGACCAATCATTACCTTCCCAATAAAAGATTTGAGTGAAGAAAGAAAGCTCGGTGAAAGGCAAATTAGACATCTCAAACCATTTTGAAAATCAAAAGCAACTACAAAATGATCATGGGAATGAATAATTACAAAGCAATTCTTCTAGAATCAGTGAACAATAACCCAACTAGAACTCGTATATGTAGCGTCTAAAAAAATGCTCAACAAAAGACCACTTCCTGTAGATGAAACGGAATGAACTCGAGATAATGATACAAAACTGAGGTTTCATGTGAACTGGAGCAAGCACCAATTCTAATATCCTACCAAGTCTTTATCTTGATATTGAAATACATATTGAAGGCAATTCAAGAAATGATTAATCTTGATCTTCTGCTTGCCGGAATAGATGGCTTCTGCTTCTCCTCCTTGTTCACCCTGAGCTGCCATCTCAACGACCATGTAGAGCATCTTGATTGGCATCTACGAGACAATAGCCATAAGAGAGATTTTAAAGTCAGCGATCTCGCCATATGTTCATTATGCATTCCTTTTTATAACAAATTCAGTAAATTTGTCCATACCATGACTTCTTATAACAGATGGCTTTAACACACTGCTTTTTTACCATTCATTAAATATTTCTCTTTGGTCAGAATAATGTCAGAAACAAGTGAAAAAAGAGCGGCAAAAATGTTACACTTTTTTGTTCACCCTAAAGGTGTTGGGGGGCTTACATCATTCAATGCCTCGGCAGCTGAATCAACATCATCATCAAAGAAAACCCTAAGCTGTTGCAGCACCTGCGGAAGGAACAGCATAATTATGCATAGGGAAGGAAAGGAAATCTAAACAGAGGAAACGAAAAGAGCAAATGCACAATTATGATTGATACAATCACCATGTCCATATGGACGTAGAGGTCATCTTTATTCATCAATCAGGTGACACCCAGGTTACAGTGGAGCAACCTCACTATTAAATCTCCCTCGCACAGAGGGACTTTTAATATACCAACATATATGCAGAGACAAGAAAAAGCAAGCAAATTCCAGAGAAACCATAGGCAGTGGATTAAGTATGATGATTAACCTTTCTCGCATCTTCCGTCCCCAGAGTCGGTATATGGTACGTGACAGAAAAAGCATCGCGAATGCCAATCATCTTCAAGAAATTAACTTCACTTGTCGTACCAATCACAAGAATGTTTTTCCCCTATACTTAAAAGAGTACTAAAATGAGAATCACAGCACAAAATATCCAATACACATTTCACACACAAAGGCATGCTGTTAATCCAATAAACATGTATAGTATACAAAATCACATGTTGTGATGTGATCTGATACAAGTATCTAGTATAAACCACATGCAATTTATGTAACCATACCGACAAGCTAAATAAGAATTTGCAAAAGTTGTCCTTTGCAGCATAAAGTGTAATTTTGCACATAATAACTTAAAGCTTAGGCCGAGGTCAATTTTCCGTACTTTTGGAGGTAGCCGCTTGACAGGAGAACCAACAATGTCTGAGAAATTAAGTTTGAAAATCGAGGGCCAATAGCAACATATTCTATTAGCCTGCACAAAAAACACACAGGATAATCTCAGTACCATGAAGAGCAACTAAACCATCAAAGATCAGTTTCCTGAATGATGATCAAAGGTACCTTTCAATATCATCGAGGATGATAATGCTTAGGGGCGACTTGTAAGCATCCTCAAACACCTGCAAACATAAAAGTTATGGGTCTACCACTTCACATATGTATATCCATTCTACCTGTACATGCATTTTAAGTATCATGCAACACATCTTTTGGTTCACAGCACACTCTGAACCTCATCAACAGGAAGCCAAAAGAAATATTGGAGGAAAAGAAAAGGCTGATAATGAATACAAATCATTAAAATAGTGAGAAGATCCACATCCAGAGCTATCTTCCACCCTCTTCATCCTCACTCAACTTTTCCTCCATAACCAAGTCCACATGATGTGCAAAGCATCCACTCTCTGATGGAGCAGATACTTCCCCCCTACTAACTCAGTGAACACCTGTAATTGTATGCCAGCAAGATTCTGGTGGTAAATGAAACTTCCAGTAGCAAAGATGAAAATGGATTGAGGAAACCAGGCACATCAGCTCCCAAAAATCAGATTCTAATCATTGAAAGGAAATAGGGATTTAATTTGCTGTAATCACTTATAGGACACAGTTTTAGAGGTCACATATGGGATAATTGAGGAAGGGACAGTTT
Source organism: Cinchona pubescens (assembly GCA_025175665.1). Taxonomy (NCBI): domain Eukaryota; kingdom Viridiplantae; phylum Streptophyta; class Magnoliopsida; order Gentianales; family Rubiaceae; genus Cinchona; species Cinchona pubescens. Next base: position 424,817 of record JANKKI010000509.1, on the reverse strand, counting down.
TAGAGGTCACAGTTTGCCATGGTCAAGATAGCACCATGGAGGCAGGCTGATGGCGATTCCAGCACAATCAGCAGACAGTGAGGCAGGCCCTTTTTCTTCTTATTTTGTTTCACCTTATGACTTTTCAATGACATGATCAGCAGTATTACGCACATTGTAAGCCTTAAAAAGATGTCTTCATGGTAAAATTATGTCATGTCAGGGGCTAGATATCTGGATATATGTACATGTATGGAGGTAAGCAACTGTAAGGTGTGTATGGAACGCTGTATGGAAGATAACTGGAAGTCTAACCATTACTCAGCTGGAAAAAGTTAACAACAAAACTCTCGCAAGAGATAAAGGATGATGAAGAAGTGATGGGAATGTTCTCAAAACTCGGAAACCAGTAAAACATATCAATGTGCAGTACCTTAACTATCCGGGCACATTTACTGCTTTCACTGAGTCCAATCATTGATTCAGCAGAAATCTACCAATTGGAAACAAAAATGGAAGCAGACAATAGTTAGGGAGTGAAAAAATGTTGAAGCAAGTCAATGATATTCAAGACATATGAATCCACAGGCAGTATATGAAGTCACTTACAATTTTGACATAGGGAAAATCACTTTCAATACCAATGGTTGCTGCCATTGCTGTCTTACCACTATTTAAGACAAATACATTGAGAGAAGTTGACGTTTTAACTCTTACCAGCACATAAGAAAAACAATACGTATAAAAATCTAAGCAATGCATGAATGATAACAAAGAACCATTTATACCTGCCACTTTGTATAACAGGTCCTTCAAGAAGGCAAGTAATGAGTGGGCTCCCTTTGCTAACTTTTACTTGTTCTGCCAAAAGCATGGTTCTTCTATAGATATGGGCATGTCGTTCACCGCAGTCAACAATTCCATTGATTCTGCAGCTCAAATTAAGTAAACAAAAGAAGTTATTACTTTTCAGATCAGAACCTAATCTAACTTTAGCTATGAAAACTCTCAGCTACTGGTAAGTGTTGTTGTGTGTAGACACGGCAAGAATTAAGCATCCACTTGCCAAAGGAAATGGTGAATTGAGTGATAAAATTGTCTTAGCAAGAAAAGCATAACTGAAGATGCCAACTTTTAATAACTGAAGCAGGAAATAAACAACGTCAAGAATGATAGAATTCCACAGCTCGGTAAACATTTATGACCACTTAATCCATGAAAAAATTACCAGCATCAAAATGCTTGAAATCCTACCTGCAGCGTTCAAGGTCATCAGTGGAAGCTCCAAATGCTGGAGTAACTTCGTGAAAGAGCAACAAGAAAATCATCCATTGTGACTTTTATGCTTTCCTCATCAATTGGTTTGGTAAGATCATCCAGACTTAGTTGACGGTTCAAAGCAAAAGAAACTGCGCTTTTTACAACACCTTCAAGCTCTGCCCCACTGTAATTTTTTGTCCTAGCAGCTGCAAATAGAAGTAAGAAGGGTGATTCTCCATAAATTCTACCCATGTATCTATGTGATTGTCAATCATCTACTTGAGGAAATTTTCATAGATAATTTAAATTCTCTTATATATGAGCATAAATCCAGAAAATAAAGTTCACATTAAGCAAGCTAAATTCACAACGGGGTATGCATCCAAGTCAAGCCAATTAACAAAATGAAAACATACCAAAGTGCATGAAAGCAAGTGTCTACAAACAAACACTATCACCTAAAATACAGAAACATCTCAGGTCCACTACATACTGTTGATATGTTATTACCTTGAAATAGCTTCAATTCACAAAAATGTGAAATCAAGGGCCTAGATATTGATCTTTTATTGGAAACCACTCAGGATTTGGCTTCAATGCCAGAATTAATAATCCGTACATTATTTTCACTGTCATTTGACGTTAATCTGATCCAAAACCAAATTACAGCGCTGGGAAGCGAAACGACTGGAGAAATGACAAGGGACTAGGTAATTTATCTCTTAACTTATAAATACATCTCCCTACTCACTATTTCTAGCCCCATCACTATGATAGAAAAGTTTGCTTCCAAGTCACCAAGAGAGTATCTTCATGAAATCTACAGACAAATAATACTTCAAATGAATGCAGAGCAGTTCAGATTTTCACATTGAAAAAGTTTATACTTCAAACTGAAAGATATCTGTTAAAAAGTTTGTGTGTGTCTGATGTTTCAGAAGGAATGAGATATACCAAGCTCTTGCAGATTAACATCTGGAGCAAGAAACGAATTTTCTTTCATCTTGTTTGTATGAATCTGGAGAATCTGTAAACGACCATTCTCATCTGGAAGGCTTCAGATTGATCTCCACTTGGACTTCCAGACGACCAGGTCTTAAAACCAAAAGATTTTAGTGACAAGGATAGATAAAGACATGCTAACATCTTTATCTTCTTCAATTACGAGTAAAAGCAACAAACGTGAACATGACATGTCCAAATTTTGGTAGCACCAGCATATGTGTGTGTGTGTCAATGGCCGTAGAATGAAAAAGCCAGTCACCTTAAAAGTGCTTCATCAATCAAATCTTTCCTGTTGGTCATCCCAATGAGCAAAACATTATTCAGAGACTCCACACCATCTATCTGAAAGGAAGATTTAAACCAGTTTAGTTTCAATTTCCAGCTAAGTGTGTGCTCAGATGCTGTCAAACCTTCCAATTAGCATGAACAGCTTCAAGTTTGATATTGTTTAACCAACCTTAGTGAGGAGCTGGTTGACAATGCTATCATGTACTCCAGTTCCATCCCGAGTTGAACCTCTTGACTACATATCCAAACTAAAAGAATTTATTCATTGCATGTTATCAAATAACTGATACGACCGAAAAGATCAACAGGCAAAGTAGAATATACACTAATATATCCGCCAATAGAAAAAAGTGAAAACAATAATATCCTGATATGATGTACGTAATAAGTAATATACAATTAAAAAGAATCAGAATCCAAACAAAAATAATCTTATTCAAAGTTTTGTCTTGCTCGACTTGCTTCTAAGTCAATATTAGTCGACTGGGTATATAAAATTGGAAAGAGATAAGAATCAAAACATAAATAACATTTATTATATTTGCTTCAGGATAAAATTCCGTCCTCATTTGTACACAACAATACAGACATTAGACCTATGGACACTTGGATTCGAAATCTTACCTTACAAATTGCATCAATTTCATCAAAAATGATAACGTGCAAATCACTTTGGTCGCCTGCAAAGGATAAAAAGTGACCATGATACCTAGAAGAAATTGTAAGGAGAAGGCATTGCAATCATGATTCCTATACCTCGGGTTCTCTGATCTTGATTCAGCATCAGCAAATAGGTCCCTGACATTCTTCTCAGTCTCACCAACAAACTTACTCAACACTTCAGGGCCGTTGACAATCTACAGGTAACAAAATTATTGGACAAAATAAGCACAAAACATACTTAGTAAACACAAACCAAAAGATTTAATATTAGATCTATAAGAGTATGGAAGATACAGAAATATTACAGAACATCCAAACAGCATCCCAGCCAATAGTGTCTATGGCATCAATAAATATCATGGAACCATGACTCACCAAATCTCTAGACAAGATTCCAGACATTTCCATGGGAGAAGAAAAGGAACACAAAACTGGAAAAAATTAAGTCGCCAAAGAATGTTGACCAAGTTTTGATACCAGTCTAAGAACAAGTAAGCAGTAGAAAAGCTTTAGGAATATGTTGACCTATAAATGAGCAAACTGGATTAGAAGATAAACTTTGCTAATCAAAACACTGAAGACAGCGCTGGAGAAGCGATAATTTAAACGCGAGATACTTATAAACTAAATGTGATTCCAAAATGCTCTGAATGCCCGAAGGAACCATGACAAGACATAGTGGACTATTTTAAGTACTGGAATATCACAATGAGACCAATGCTTAGAGGGTGAAAAGTCCAGTGCATATTCCAGCAAAGGAACGGGAGAAAGTAAAAGGGAGACAACAGTACATAAGAATTTCCATATATGTCAGTTGGAGGTTGAATATCATTAAAAAAATCAACACCACTTCTAAATTGAGTGAACCCGGAAACAATTTGTTCAGATTCTTCTTGGGGCAATAAATAAAACAGATGTTTCAGGCATATACCTTTGGTTCCTTCCCATTTAACATTTTCCCAATTTGACGAGCCATTAGTGTCTTCCCAGTGCCAGGAGGTCCGTAAAGCAACATTCCTTTAACATGCTTGATGCCCAGTCTGCAAATCAAAACTACTTAGAGATTATAATCTACTAATTTACTAATTATGATTTAAGCAATTACTAATTTACTATTACACGCCATAGTCTGAAACCAAATAGTATCACTGTGAATTCGATAAAATAACAGTACTTATTGGTCACATGTGAAGGAAAAACCCTGGAGGCAAAAGCCCTTCGGAATATATCAGCAAACTCTGCACTTAAACCTCCAATACCCAGTGATTGAAGATTAAAGTCTTTCTGCCGAAAGATGCTGCTACTAGCCGATTCACGCTGGTTAACTATCTGCACAAAACAACAAACATGCCAAGATCACATCATTTGCTTAATGCACCTTTAGAAGCAAGCAGAATATGGTAGCATATCAATGGAAAACCCAGAGCAAAAAGACTAACCTTTATACCACTGGAGCCTGATGCCTCAAAGATAATGTAAGTATCAGATGAAATCATCCCCCGCTCAATACCATTAGATCTTTCTTGCCCTTCTACAGAAGCTTGATTAACTGTGAAGGTATAACGATTTCCATGATACTCAAATATTACCTTTTGCCCATTTGTCATAACCTGGATATCAAAAGGCAGACCGATTCAAAACCGGCTCACATGGATCAACTGACCCAACAGAAATGGTCTTACTCTAAGACCCAATTCGGGAACTCCCCTATTTTCACAACCATACAATAAAGGACAGAGGGACAACAAGGGTCGATGCAACTCCCCTAATTATAATATCTAAGCAATGTACACAAGACAAATCTTGAATATCTAATACAACAAGCCATAACAACTTTTGTGCACAAATCAACGACTAAACGAATTTCTGACCCTATCTAAAACCAAATAACATCAAAAGTTAACTTGCCATAGCAACAAGGAGCATCCAGACTCCCCAATACGCAATAAGTATGAGCAATACCAAATTAACAATGACAGCATCAACGCTGATAGAAATACCCATCCCGCACCTCCACAAAAATCTATTAACAAATAAATGAATTGGAGCTCTCACCTGGTTACTAAATCTCTTCCTAATCTGCTGGGACAGAACAGCAGCATCTACCTACAAAGTAACATTTTGAGTCCATTTAGACCAGTTAAAGCAAATGGAAGTATAAACATCAAGTCTCAAGGCCCAAAGCACTTGACAAGATGAGTGATCTAAGAAATCACTCTACACCTTTGGATTGGATCACTAGAAACAACCACTAAAAAATTCCAGAAACTTAGAATGAACAAAGTTTAAAAGAGAATATAATACATGCTCTTCTCTGGCTGCCTTCTTCACAAACTCCAACTCAAGTGTTAGCAAAGCGAGGCCGAAATTTTCAGGTGGCACAAATCTACAGTTAAGAAAATAGATCATAACAGAAAGATCATCATAATATCATTGAAAAGAAAATTCAGTGAGCAAAGAATAAACAAGAAGAAAGACTCAAAAAATAAACCTGCTCACAGATATTGGGTCGAGATCATCATAATATCATTGAAAAAAAAAATTCAGTGAGCAAAGTATAAACAAGAAGAAAGACTCAAAAAATGAACCTGCTCACAGATATCGGGTCCCCAGTAGAAACTTTTGCTTGTCTCCGTTGACCAAATGCATTGAGTGCAATATGGCCGCTAGGAACGGCATCATGACCAGTATGTTCTAGTCAAGGTATCATAAGCACATCTCCTAAAAATACTAATAAAAGAGGATAATTGTCTACTTATAATGAGCTCAAAGCTCGCCAATCAACAATCACCCAAGACCCACTACAACTCACTCAATCAAATTTCAGGCAAGCTCGTCAGAAGCACAATTTTTAAGTGTTACGACTTCTGAACCATTAGATATGAGTTCAAAGCTATATTGTCACCAATCAACGATCACCCAAGACCAACTACAACTTAACTAAATTGCAGAAAAGCTCATCAAATAAAATTTATTATGCTAATAAAATATACACAGACAAATACAGTATATACACAAACACTTTTTATCAATTTCATCATGCAACTTTATCTCTCTTATTCTGCTGTCTATCTCACACTGAACCAAGGTGAGTTTCGTGCTCAATTGCATTTTTCACTAATCCTGAATAATATTCAAATCACTCCATAAATCTACGTGATTCTGTAAAGCACAAAAGAAAAAAGGTTTAGAAAAACACAGACAACAGCGTCTTAAAGAGAAACGTACATGCACATAGGACAAATTGTAGGGAATATATTTATTTCCCATTTTCCCCTATTCTTTGTGATCGAATGTCTATTTAGGTAGGCAGTGCTTCACTATGGTTCCTACTTTCACATGCAAAACCCTGAAATTATAATTCAGAATTTGGCTACATTTCAGATTCTATAAATTAGAGACTAGGATTAAAGTAAGGATCAACTTACAAAAGGTGTAAGTCAAGCACACTCAAAATCGCCTGATAATTTGAGAAATCCACCATTAAATTTATTAGCAATATACATTATCAAATAGGAACATGTTTTTTGAATGTTACAAAGGATTCTCATCAGAAAATACTAAATCATTACCTGATAATATCATAATCCTCAAACATTATACTACAACACCTTTTTTGGTCTAGCATTTACAGTTACTCAATTCCTCTTACAAACTCGGCAGGCACAGAAACCATGGTAATACGAGCAATCCAATGCTAGATTTCTTAACCTTTAAACCGTAGTAAAAACTTATAGCTAGTGTGAATTCATCCGGCCTCCTAGCATACTATCCTTCTAAGAAATATATATTGCAATTCAAAGTAAAATAAGCACAATTTTGCCTTAAACAGCTCGAGTACTCCTCTCAATTAAAAAATTAACCAAATATGCATTATCAATGAATCTTCCAAAGTAATTAATCAAACATATAATCAGCAAGAACAGCAGAAGAAACAATAATCGCAATTTATCCAATTATTAAAAAAAAAATGTAAAGTAAAGAGCGAAAGGATATTTGACGGAAAGAACAAACTCGCCGATGAGAGCAAATGCGAGTCTGGATCCAGGAACGACGAAGTTTCTGAGATCGGAGGGAGAGCAATAAGCGAAGTTATTGAGCGCGATCATGCCGCCGGCGTGTTCGTGACGATCATCGTCGATGATCCGTACTGTATAACAGATCTCCCTGCCATTTTCCTCAGAATTTTGTTAACAGAGATATCAATTTACTTTGTATTTAAAGAATAATTTAAATGCTTTGATTTTTTTTATTTTTTATTTATTTTATTTTTGTTTTGCTTTTGAATTAAGAAAGGAACGCAAGTTTTTCCTTTTCGTTGGTTCGTTTGAATTATAGTTCACAAATCCATAAAAACTGGCCGTCTGGATCAGTGTTTAAAAACTTTGAAACTAGAAAAAGTCAATGAGTTCGATTAAGTTTTACCAGATGACAATAAAAGAACTCGAAATTATAAACTGTATACATAATATCATTTCATTTATTGAGAATAAAATTATGTTAAAAATTAGATTAAATATTTTAAATTTTAAATTTCTACATATTATTTATTATCAATTCAAAAAATTTAAGTTTTAAAAATTTTATAAACAAATTTATCTATTTTTGCATGTTCAAAATTAGATTCGGATAAAAACTCGGGATTGCTCTCCGAGAATTTATGCACTGAATTTAATTTAAAATTCGATTAAACTTGATATTCATTGAATTTTTCTCCAGTCACTTGTAATTTTATTGAGTCCAGTCAATTGAGTACAATTCAATCCAATTTTTCTGGATTTTTAAATTATGGTCTGGATGTTAACTTTTTTTACCTTTATTCTCTAAATAATATTTTGCAATCTTTTCGCGCACATTTTTTTGATCAACTTTTTATCTCACATTCATCACATTAAAAAAAATTGTTATAATAATTTTAAAAACAATAGTTTAAGAATAACAATTGTTCATTCTGCACCCATATAAAAAAATTTTGATTGACATCCATATTAAAAATATGTTTAGTTTATGGATATGAGAAAAATAAATGAGATCAACGTTAATGACATTCCTCTCAATGTTATTTGGTTAATTATAATAGAAATCATTCAATAGTAATCAGTAAGAACACGTTCGTTTTTTATTCGATAATCAAACTAAACTTGAATAAAATATAATGTTCGTTAATTTTTTTTAACGATTTGGCTTAAAATCAACTCAATAAATTAAAATTTTTAAATTTATATATAAAAATTCCAAGCTACATGAGTTCGGCTCGAGTTCACTTCAATAAAAGGTTGTTTAAGTTCATCTCGAAAGATAAACAAGGCAAAAATAACAAAAATTCCAACTCATTCAAATAATCAAACAAAGTTGAACACATGTACGATTTGTTTTACACCCTAACGAAAGTATTATAAAATACCCATTTTTCATTCTTCAATTGTGACTTAGGTTTCAAATTAATTAATTTATCAATATAATGAAACTCTTTCATTGTTCAAACCAACCAAGTAGAGAGGAATAACATAAACTTATACTAATAGTGAAATTTATGATTTTTATTCTGATTCCGATTCTAAAATACGAATCAAACATATCCTTAGATTAATCTCAATTCACTAATTAATCACAAGTTTTTGTTCGAAATTAGTTTATTTAATACTTCAAATAGATAAATTGTTAACAAAAGTTTTGATACGAATGAATAAAATGTATAAAAGGAATATATCAGAAACTTTAAATTTTAAATATTTAAATGTAATTATTAGCATAATTTTATGCTTAATAAATTAAATAGTAAATATGCATAGCTGATAAGTTCGAGTTTTTAATTTTTAACTCGGTATAACTTAATCAAATTTTTAAATATAATCGACTCATTACTTTTTTTTAGTCGAGTAGAGTTTTTAGTTTTTAAATATTTATCTGAATGTAGTTCGATGATGAACAAAGACGAAATAGATCAAACGATGTCGTAAGGCTTGTTCGCAACTTAATATTAAAAGCGGGTTTATGCTTAAAATAATTAAAAATTGGGAAAATTATCAAATTTGTCCCTCAATTTTGTTACTTTCACCAATTTAGTCCCTTACTTTTTTCTTTAGCCAGGTTAGTCCTTAAACTTTTTTTTTTGTTGCTAGAATACTCCTTTTGTGGCTGAGCCACCAGCAAACTCTTTTTTTTTAATAGCTTCCAATCTGAAGGGTATATAATCATAGGAACTTCACAAAATTCTCATACATCAAAACCAAATATCTCGTTGATTCATCTTCTATCGAAAAGAGAATTGGGAACAATCGGAGACCTAGGGATGTGAAAATTCCTGCGAAATTTAAGAGATTCAACCGAAAAAGACTTCAAATCTTCAACAAGGATTAAAGTGACGAGTTCGGAGGTTGGGATTTGTCAGACAAATTGTGATGAGTAAAACCCCCTATTTAGTATTTTCTTGTGATTTTGATGTATGGTTTTTGTTTATGATATTTCGACGTTTGGTTTTTGATTTTGATGTATATCAGTAGTGTAATGGTTGTATTTGTGATGTGGAAGAAGAGTGCGTGAAGTTGGAGAAATTGGGAAAAAGACTAGGTTTGCGAAAATCAATAAAAAAATGCAATAGATTTGTTAAAATAGAAGGTTGGGAAGGGTTGGATAATTAAGTTAGGGAAATCATCATCCAAACCCTAGGTCTAATTCCAAAAGAGACCCTATTCATGCAAGTTTCATCTTAGCGTAAGTAGTTAGTTATCCAAAACCTTCCCAACCTTCTCTTTTAACAAATTTATTGCATTTTTTTATTGATTTTCGCAACCCTAATTTTTTTTTCCCAATTTCTCCAACTTCAAGCACTCTTCTTCCATGTCACAAACACAACCATAATATAAGAGACACTGATATACATCAAAAACAAAAATCAGACATCAAAATCACAAGAAAAAAACAAATTTAGATGGTATAACAACTAAATATGGAGGTTTTTACTCACCACAATTTGTTTGAGAAATCCCAACCTCCGAACTCGTCACTTTAATCCTTGTTGAAGATTTGAAGTATTTTTTGGTTTAATTTCTTGAATTTTGCAGAAATTTTCGCAGCCCTAGTCTCCAATTTTCCCCAAATCTCTGATTGATAGCTGTTGGCCCCAAAGCAACCTAAAAGGAAGGGTGAATTAGGTTTCTTAAAAATTATATAGCAAAATAATCACCAATAAAATCTTTTAAACTATCAAATGGATAAATAAATATAATAAGACAATAAAACTTATGAAATATAAAAAGGTAAAGAGAAAAATTAAACAAGCAACACTTCCAATCTACCAAGCTTGAAGTGTTAATCCACTAGAGTGCTTCACAAAATTGGTGAGTCAATAATCTTCCAATGTATACAAAGTAGGACAATCCTTGCTCACACTAATTCACTTTAGTCGAGCCAAGAATTTCACTCTTAACCTCACTTTAGTACAAGATTATTACTCTACTCAATATTTTAAATTGCACTCTAAGTTACACACTAATACAATATAGCACTATAGCCAATTTGTACTCAAATTGCTCTTTTATAAGGCTTGTATTGAATGTACTAGATGTTCCTTACAAAATAGTAGAGCAAGTATTTATAGGAACAATAAATTTTGGTTATAACTACTTCCCAACAACTCAATAATAAATGTACAAAAACTAGCCGTTAAGGGTTTCAGACGTTCGAGATAAAGATGGTGCGTTCGACACAACGTCCGATCTCAGTATAGTTTTTGCTGGTGAAGGATGTCGTTCGGACGGCCGTGCATGCGTCCGTTTCATCGTCTGGACTGGGTTTCGGACGGTCTTGTTCGTTCGAAACAAGGTTTGTTCGGACAGTTGTATGCGTCCGTTGAGAAGTTTAGGATTCTTGATTCTTATCAATCGGACGAAAATATATGTCCGAGGGATATTTCCTTGAACGTGCCTGTGCGTCCGTTGCAGGTGCATGAACAGGTTTGCTTTCTGCCTGTCCGTTTGGACAGTGAAATGCGTCCGAGTGAATCTGTATCGGACGCTCCTGTTCGTCCGAGAAAAGTAGCATAGTTTGAACGGTGTACTGTGTCCGAACTACCTGTTTCCAGCAGAAAATATAGCAAACTTGCACAGCTTATTTTCAAAGTTTAGTGCTTTATGTCATCATCAAAATAAGGTTTGGGAAGCATCAATAGCAACTGTGCCAAAATAACGGGATATTTGGTTTTGATGTAGGAGAATTTTGTGAAATTCCTATTATGTCCTTCATATTGTTGAACTGTAGCTATTTAAAAAAAAAAAAAAAAAAAAAAAATTGTTGGTGGCTTAGCCACAAAAGGAGCATTCTAGCTAAAAAAAAAATAAAAAATTTAAAGACTAACATGACTAAAGAAAAAGTTTAAGAGACTAAATTGACGAAAGTAAAAAAGTAAAGGGACTAATTTGGTGATTTTTTTGTAAAAATTTTCAAAACTCTAGAAGTCTTTGACATTTTTTAACATTTTAATTTACAAGTATATAAATTTCACTTTTGTTCAAAGAATTTATATTAAAAATTAGATGTATGTGAATTTTTTATTATAAAATTTATTGACAGAAGAAAAATGAACACCTAGGTGTAGTATTTAGTAAATTTAATACTTTTGAGTCAATAAAGACAATTAATTTCTTTTACTGAACTAGTATAGATTCTATAATATGTGACATCTTGGGAAGACTTCGAATATTTAGTTCTTAAATTAAAATGATATCAATATTTTGTTAACATTAGTCATTATAACGTAGAAAAATTATAACAGCAATCTCGCTAGGGACTATATTGTTGAGTTTTTAATTTTTATATAATATAATATAATGTATTTTTAATATTTATAAAAAACAAAACTTAAAGCATAATTTTATGGTATTTTAACGAAGTTATAGAATTCTCCCTATATGGCTAGGTTAATATGATAAGAATAAAATTGATAAAGTATGTCAAAAATAAAATGGAAAAAATTACGAGTTGTGTTTTAGATGCCTAAATTCCTATGTTATACACACGATAACAGCATTATTGTTACTTTTTTGTTTTGTTTTTTGTTTTGTTTATGATCATTGTTTTAATTATTAAAATAATATATATTTAAATTTCATATTATTTCTATTCTCGTGTATAGCACGAGTTTCTATGCTAGTATATATTATTGTATTGTTGAGTTGTCAGATTAGGTTGAATTTTGAAATTAAACACAACACAACATAAATAATTCAGCACCCTAGTAACTGAACTCATTATGGCACAAAATTTATTTGAATTGAATATGGATATGAAAATACTTCAAAATAGTATCCTATATCCAAGACACTCATCTCATTAGCCCACAATTACAATGGTAATGTTCTAGATTGAGTAAAATTGAAATATCAAAGCACGAACATGATAAGATAAATACTACTCACATTTTGACATTTTCACTATTTATGTTGCTTAACATATTCTATTACTACTTATAACTAACTTATTTATTATTTGAGTGCTTTTTTTCCCCGTTGAACCCCCTATTTACACGTGATGCTGATTTCTTTAACCATATGTGCGTCGGGATTTGACCTCTCATCCAACCAAGATTTGATCTTTGTCCCTTCAAACCACAAGTGACGGCCAACCGCTAGAAATTTTTAAAAACACACACATATATACGAGTGTTGACCATCCAAAATCATTGAAAAATCTTACCAAATTATGCATGTCTTTTTTATAAGTTACAAATGCTCGATTGATACAATCGCCATATTTTAAATGAGAAATAGTTGACAAAATCACAAGAAATTTAAAATTATTTATTATGTTTAATTTATGTGAAAAAATTAAATTCAATCATCAATTTTTTTAATTTTAAATATATGGTCGGATATTATTTATTGTTTGATGGATCTAGTGACACATCAGTTATTTTGTCACTTTGTTACTTTGTATGTATACACTAGTCATAATTAATACCTGTAAGAAAGACACATTCTATGAGTTATGAGGGTTTTTTTTGTTAAGAAAATTACATAACTTTTTTTAACAGGTAATAGAAAATTTTAAAATATTAAAAAAATATAAGTAGTGGGGAGTGTAGAATGGGAAAGAAATTATGAATAATTATATTTTGAAGAAAGGGGTATAACAGGAAAAATAAAAGATGACGGATACTAAATTCTCCCATTTCTCTTTATATATACTAGTTTATATATATATTATAGATGATTGAAACTAATACTTACTCCATTTCAAAATAAGTGTCATACTTAGTCTGTTCATACGGACTAAAGAAACTATTACATTGCCTCACTATGAATTTAAAAAAAAAAAATTTAAAGTGACTAAATTACTCTTTTATATTAATATATCGACTACATAATTTTCTATCTATTAATTTGACACTAAAAATAAAAGTTAATTAGCACTTCATTGATTTTATGAATTCACAGATAATATAAAACAATATAATTTATCTAAAATAAAATTTATTTTAAGACGAAAGGAATAAATTAATTAGACCAAAATTCATATTTACTTAGACAAGTATTTTATTTTTCTTAATTCATTCACGTAACAAGCATCAAACCATTTGATCATCGCAATTAATGGACATCAATTTTTTTCTTTTTTTTTTTTGGTAGGGAATACATCAATTTCGTCAAAGCGTTCACACTCCAATTCCAAAATCCTTCAAGCCCAAGTTAAAAACACCAAGCACTTTATTTTTGGCCCCACACAGAAAAAGAAGAAAATCCAATACTGGTTTATCCGTTTCCTCGAACGTGTCATACATGCAAATAAGGGTCCCACACTACAATTCTTTCTCCAAAGGAATCGCCACGTGGGCGATATCAACGGCCTCCGTTCTCATCATCATCTCACATCATGAACGTCATTCCTATCACCTCATCTCAGATACGTCAATCTGACGGTCCAAACACGATGGATGACAATTTTGTAATTCAACCAAATCCAAAGGGTATATTTAATCCAAAGGGTTGTTTGGTCACTTTAATCAGTTGCTTAGCAAAGGCCACACTAATGACAAAGGTTAATTGCATTTTGACCGTTAAAAGTAACTAAAATTTAAAGTGAGCTCATAGAAGTTAAAATCTTCATTTTTTACCCCATTATATAAGAGTTTTTTTTTTCCCCTCATTTTTCTCTCCAAATGTAAAAAAATTGGGTTTCAATGTTTCAGTTTTGTGTAATATTTAACATCTAAGTCAATACATATACCCATGTGACTTTGCAAAAGTTATTGTGCAAAGCAAAATTAATTTTATTTCAAAACCAACTTAATTAGTGTGGATATATAATTGGTTGATATAATGCAATTTCTGCTTCTATTATTATTATTTTTTTATGTTCCTTTTTTTTTTCATTGAACTTGTGGTCTCTTTTAAGTAATATAAATAAGTGAATTATACAAAATTACACTAATATCCCCATCAATTGTAAAAAAATCGGTAAACCACAATAGAAAAATAAAAACATAGCACTGAAATTATTTTTTCAATAATATTTATGTCTCTTCTAAATGACATAAATGTTAAATAATTAAAATTAAAATGAAGGGTAAAATGTTTATTTACAAGATCTAAACCGAAAGACAATTTTATTTACTTGATACTAAATTCAAATTTGTTCAATAAGAGTTTGTTTGAGTTTAAATTACCAATTATAGTGGCAAATTTAACCTGCACAAACTCTATTTAATTAATACTATATTTGAGGTTGTTTAAAAAAAAAAAGAATCAAATCAAATCAAACGCAATTTCAAATTCAATTGTGTAAATAAATAAGTGTTACACTATGTAGACTTGAGTACATACACAATTGAATTCTTTAAACTATCAGTACTAATGCACTAGATATTTCATCAAATTAAGCGTATTTAAGCCAGAATAATACTAAGAGTAGTCCTAGAATGAGTGACCCTAAAAATATTCGTATTGCACGGCTAGAGAATAAATTAAGACAAAAAAGAGGCTCATTTAGACCCTGACAAGGCATGATCGAAGACTTTGAAGGGCCAAGGTGAAATTAGTATGCATCTACTTATTCTAATACCGTCTCTATAAATATGTAGACTAAAAGTCTTTTTCTGCATAGAATCCGCGATTCCAAGCGGAATTCGGTGAGTTTTCATAAATCATCAAAATTTTTATTTTTTAAGAGAAATTTAAAATGAGCGTTTTTTAAGCGATTATATCTATTTAAGACTTTTAAAGGAATCAAAAAGCCTTAATTTTGATTCTCTCGCCGGAAAATGGAGTCTCCGCCGCCGTTCCCCTGCTGTATCTCCCAGAGTTCAAAGTTAGTATAATTTCCGTTTATTTTTTTCTTTAATTTCATTCTTGTGTATTTTGTATAAAAATGAAAATTTTTGTTTCCTTTTTAACCGATTCTCGTGGGGACAGGAAAAGGGTTTTTCCGGGGAGTAGTAGTTCGTCGTGTATGGAAGCGGATGTGGTGGAAACCCCGCCGCCGGCTAATCCTAGCTCACATGTGAAGTCGCTTAAGCAAAAAGAGGTGGGATTTTTGTATATAGACATCTTTCCAGTAATACTGTTCATTGATCGCAATTTTTTTAGTGGTGATTGGTGGTTTTGATGTAATAATATTTGATTAATTGTTGGTGTGGGAATTTCCCTTTGTTTTTTTTTTTTTTTGCACTCAATTGTTTGGAATTTAAACTAAAATTAGTAAAAGTAAGTAGTTTAGTTGGCATTTTGGAAAAGTTGGATATTTGGCTTTTACAACCTGATGTGTTAAAATGCTTCGATGAGGAGTCCTGATGGTATTGGAAAAAGAGATTTTTGGAAGAAAATTTATTTTCTGAGCAAATAATTTTTCTTTGGCTGATTTCCTTTTGTTTGGCTTGCCTCCCTTTGAACTTGTTCCAAGTGTCAATTCTAATCAAGCAGTCTTCAGAAGCTTATGAACCTGCTAAATGTTGGTTCTTGGTAGTCTTTGGAAGAGCAAATTGAGCACAATAATAAGTACAAGGATCATTTTTTGTCCATAAAAAGCTACTATGTAAAAGAACAAGCGTAAAAGATATCGAGCAAATTGTTATAGAATGTTTGGTTCGATTATGATCCAAGGCACGACAATGTAATTGGAAATTCATTATGATTAAAATATAGAAATCAGTTGCATTTCAACTAGCAACCAGTGAAAGTTTCTACAAGGTTATAGTTATGGTTGTAATTGTTTTAAATTGGTTCTTTATAATTCTTAACACTTTATTCTTCCTCTTTTGTGCATTGTTATACAAGATTCCCTTCTATGTCCATAGTTCCGCTTGTAGTGGTCTTAAATTGGTTCTGAATCTTGAAATTATAAGTATTCTTAGCACTTTCTTTGTCCTCTTTATTTGTGCATTGTTATACAAGATTCTTTTTAATGTCCATAGTTCCAGTTATTCCTCGTTTATGTTAGTGTTACTAATTGTTCTAATGGTCTGAGAGTGGTTAACAAATTTTTTGGTAGGTAATTTTCCCGGAAATAATAGATGTCGACTTGGATGAAGACTCTGCAGATATTATGCTGGTTGATGGGGAAGTTGGTACCGCTGGGAAAAGCAAGGTAATCTGAAAGTTTGCTAACGAGATTTTAAGTGAAGTAATATCCTTGAAATATTTTATTTATGATTAAGCTGACTCTAACTTGTTACTTCTTGTTGATTGTCATAAATAATCTTATAGAGAAAGTGCTTTTGAGCTTAACAAATGCGATGAACTTGTTATCTTCTTTTGTTTCTGTGGAACCTCAAGACAAGATTATAATTACCAAGTAACCTGTTAAAAATAGAAAAACTAGTAGTATTGTTCTTTTGCTCATACTACCAGTTTCAACTTTTGAATGGTGTTGTTTTCCATACAAATCTCAAACCTAATTGAATTAAATGTCTTAACTACCTAGGATTTACTTTCTCAACATCTGATCCTTACTGTATACCTGATTAAAACTCATTGAAAATGGTGAATTACCATGGAATATATTATGCATTAACGTGTTATCTTGTAATAAGGGTAACTTTTTGAATGGATATATCGACATTGCTCTCCGATTAGCACAATAAAGTTGCAGAACATGCTTATTGCTCTCAATATGCAATAAAAATTTTATGCAATAGCATTTTCCTTTTGGTTCTTTTTGAACTTACACCAGGAAATCAAAGTGCAAAGTGAAGTTGCATATTCTATACACTATCCAAGATTATGTATTTTTTGAACTTGAGTTATAAAATTGATAAGAGTAACTCCTACTACTAACTTTCATTGCACCCCATGGCATCTGCTTTCCGAATAAAATTGATCAATCTGTTTCTTTTGTGAAATATCTCTTGACAACCAGATCGTTGCAGCATGTTTTCCTGCTAGTCAATTCATTTGTTAACGTGATATGCTTCTTGTTTTTTACTTGTTAATATGGTTTAATTATGATTTAAATATGTATTTATCAGCTCTAAATTTTTCTTCATTGTAGGAAAATTTTGGCAAGTATCCCCTTGGGCCTAGTAGTGGAACATATCATAGGCCAGGGAATGGTCCGTTGCATGCTTCAGAGAAAAATAATGCTTCTGGATCACATTATTTAATTAATGGGGATGGTTTCGATGCTGACTTATTTTATGGAGAAAATGAATATATGGATATGTTTCATGATGATCACCTGTGTGATGATCAATATGCCATTCTTCAAACTCATTTGGATAGTTTGGATATACCTCCCGGAGTTGAGTTTAGTGTACCTTGGTTTACAGCCCCCCAAGGAAATAAAATGAAGTTGTCTGTCGCAAGTACTTCAACACCCGTTGACTTGGATGCTGTCCCTCCTCACTCTGAAGATTCATCTTCCTCAACATGCCCTTGGGAATTTCAGCAATCAAATGACAAATCAGCTTCAGGAGGTTCAGGTTTGGAAGCCAAATTGAAAACAGTTAGTTACCCTACAAAGTGGGAGACATCTTCATCATGGTTGCTTGAAGATCCTGCTCAAGTCGGGAAGAGATCAACTGATTCTAGGAGCCCAACTAAGTTTCCATCAGAACCCCGAAAGGATTCTTTGAATGTTTCAACAAAGACAGAATTGCTTAAAGCTCGCTCTCACTCAGCTGAATCTTGGCGTGGCAAGGCAAGAAGGAATCCTTGGTTCAGTGATCATTTTTCTAGCCCTCCGAAGCCTTTGGACAAGGGTGTCTCAACTGATGTAGTTTCAAATCTTCAAACTAAGATGCATGATATCATTAAACCTGGAGCTGTGAGCCATAAGTTTATGTGGCAGGATTTCGCTACAAACGCCACAGTTTACCCAAGTGCTCCATATACATCAGGTTTTGTTGATCTCTTCATTTTGGCACGCAGCTTTCTTGCCTGATGACATGGCTTTTAACCCCTGGGACAAGGATCCACTTAAGGGTCAAAAAAGTGCTACTGCTCTGGAAAATTCATCTGGTTCATTCTGTGACGAGGGAAAAAAATATGGGGATCCTGATGAATTTTTGAAAAACTTTGACATTTTCAAAAGATTTGATACTGTTGAAGATTCTTCAGATCACCATTATTATGGTTATGGACATGGTTCTTCATTGAAACAGGTAAGCTTCGGTTTTAAAGTTAAGACTTACAACCTGCTTTTTAGTAAATATGATCCTTATTGAATATTTTCTTCCACAGCCTTCAAAGAATTGGGCAAAGAAAATACAGGAGGAGTGGAGGATTCTTGAGAATGATCTACCAGGTAATTGTTTAGAATTAAGGTGTCTTGTAGTATTAATTTGTCTTGTATTGTTGCCATTATCTTTCATTGTTAATTCATACCTTTGAAATCTGTAGTTATGAAGTAGCAAGATGAAGTCAGAACGTGTTGCTTCAGATTCTTATTTTTACTCGTACAAAACTGGGACTTGCATTTGCATGCCTTATCTAGATTTTTGCTGAACTTTGGATTGATGCGCCTAGTTGTTATGTAACAATCCTACAGATGCAATATATGTCAGAGTCTATGAATCGAGGATGGACCTTTTGAGGGCCGCCATAATTGGAGCAGAAGGGACTCCATACCATGATGGTCTATTTTTCTTTGATGTGCTATTTCCGGCCAATTATCCTAATGTTCCACCAGTATGGAGCTGTGCTTTATATTCACATATTGAACATCTGCTTCTTTTTTTTACATTTTTTTATATACATGTTCTATTTGATATCACAACTTGCAAATTACTTTTGCCAGCTTGTCTACTATCATTCTGGTGGCCTTCGTATCAATCCGAATCTGTACGAATGTGGGAAAGTATGCCTCAGCCTTCTTAACACTTGGAGTGGTAGTCAGAAGGAGATGTGGATTCCTGGTGTGTCAACGATACATTACAAGTTTTAGTCTCTATACAAGGGCTGATTTTGAATACAAAGCCCTTTTTCAATGAACCTGGATATGCAAAGATGAGCGGCACACCTGGGGGGGAAAAGAACTCACTGCAATACAATGAGAATACTTTTATCTTGTCTCTGACAACAATGGTGTACAGCATTAGGAGGCCACCGAAGGTAACATGATTGTGGAACCTTTTTGCTCGGGGCTAGTTTTGACCACTTATTTTTCTCTGTGTATTTGATTCATTGAGATTGAATTAAATGAGTGAAATTGAGTTTAAGAGATTTTTCCTGTGTACTATGAGTTTTAATCCTTTAGCAGGGTGGTTTTGCCCTGTTGTGCTTTTGGGGTTTAAATATCTGTCAATTTCTTTTACAGTGATGGCTTTTTCTTTATTTTGAACTAATAAATTAAATTTTGGCTTTGGCTGCAGTACTTTGAAGACCTTGTTGCAGGGCATTTTTTCAAGCGTGCACATGATATTTTGTTGGCATAATGTAAGGCATATATTAATGGAGCTCAGGTGGGTTGTCTTGTCATAGGTGGTGCTCAAGATGTTGATGAAGGTGACAAGAGCTGCTCCCAGTATTTTAGGAACAAATTGGCAGGATGCATAAAAACAATTGTGGATGCATTTGCAGAAATTGGTGTCAAAGATTGTGATGAATTTCTTTCATTAGCACAGAAGACAAACGAACTGGTCTCTGCTGCGCCAATGATAACAAATCATTACTAGTGATTTGATGAGAAGGCAATTTCTGAAGTTTAACCACCTGCTGGGACTGAATTAATGGAGCATGCTAGGATTATATGACATTTGTGACTAGTATATATTGATAATAAATGTATATATATATTAGTTGTTTGTTGTCCATTTAAATATTTTCTGGTATTAGTAATGGATTCTGAGTTTTTTTTTTTTGCTAGGATGGATTCTGAGTTTTACAATGTAGTCTATCTACTATCAATTCTCAAATGGTCTCAAGTGTGGCCCTTGACTCAAAAAACTTCCTATTTTGACAAGAAGTGTTTATTTATTCTTAACTCGGTTTTAGGATGTACCTGTTCATCATAAGGTAGCAAAAGATATCTAAACAAGAAGGCTATGTTTCTAAAATTTCCAGTACAAGTCCATGCAGAAAATTTGCTTAAATATTAAGGTTTGATTCTGTATAATTGTACTGGTGATTAGACAATTTGCTTTAGTTGGGAAAGATACCAATATGTTGCTCTTTGTTTATTCAAGGCTTTTAAGTGGGGTGATATTTTTTAGGCCAAACTTTTCTCAGAACTGCCTTAAATGCTGACAGTAACCAGTTGATTTGGTCCGCTGTAGGCCAAGGGAAAAAACTGCATTTCCACTTCGGTGCTTGTGATACTAATTGAATTCTTTTGCCGTTTCTTTTGGTTTGTCTGGTGACTCACTATTGTCTCCGTGTGGCCAAAGAAAGATGAAACTTGCCCACGAAATTGATGTTGATTGATAGCAAAATATTGGACTAAATTACGATGATATGTTCAATAGTACTGATTAACTTATTGGATAGACTTTAGAGAGTGGAGAAAGACCCCTCCAATGCAAGACAAAGACTTTGACAATTATGCATAAAATGGAATAGTGACCCCAAGAAAAATTGCAAAACATACAAGCACCAGTTGACTGATGATTATGCACTATAAAAAATTTAGGATGCATAAGCCATAAAGTATCTCACACTCTTTTAAAGTTTTGATCTCATCTTAACTGAAGACAGTCTCTGAGTGGTGCAATGAATCCTTCTTCCACAATTATTGTTTTAATTAACATTTTGGGTCTGTTTGTTTCACATGAAAATATTTTTCTAAAAATATTTTTTTCATTTTCCGGTGTTTGGTATGAGAAGAGTTGAGGAAAATTTTTCAATCGTAAAATGTCTTACGCAAAAATTTTGCTAAAGTTGTTTTCTTAAAAAGACACATCCTGCAAGTTTTCATATTACTATTTATCTAATAAGGAGAGGAGCATTTAAGGTCGAGTCGAAATGTAATTAGATTGCGGTGATAGTGGTGATGTGGGGCAGTGTGCAGCCAATTAGGAGAGTTAATGCTTACCAAACATTGGAAAATCTTAGAAATACCAATCATTTTGTTTGAAGATTATTTTTTGAAGAAAAAATTTTCTCTGAAAAATATTTTACAACCTACCAAACGGATCCTTAGTGTATTTCAAAATAACATAAAAGAGTAATTTATTATTTTAATTTTTTATAATGATTTGAATATATTATATGATACCTTTGAAAAGATATTAGTTTAATTAGATTTTAATTTTTATAATGATTTTTTTTTGGTATTCGTTCTTTACATTTTAATCAGATTCATTTTTTTTTTATATTTTGAAATTATAATTAATTAATTTTGTAATTATTATCCATATATCATTTGATTTCTAATAAATATTTTTTGCTAATAAAAAATTTATAAAATGATGTTTGGTATTTGATAATGATTTTGTCTTTTAATAATGATAAAGAATATTTAAATATTAATATGCTTAAAAAGTTCAATACCATGAAAAGTATCTTTATCTTTAATTGATCAAGTAATTAGTGGTGTCGTTATAGGAAATCATAATCTAAGTTCGTAGAAGAGAAATAGAAATAAAATGCAAATATCATATGTTGTTTTCATAAAAAAGAGAGTTTGTTTATATTTGAGAAGAAATAGAATTGATGTATAATATTATAATAAAAACAATAATGAAAATTTTTTTAAAAAAAAGGCAAAAATAATTACAAAGAAGAGAACAAAGATATTAAGTATATATTTTAAAATATATAATTTTTGCATAAAAAAACTCAACAGATAAAATGTTTATACTTTGTATTATTTATTATCATTCACTGATTATTTATTTTTTAAAAAATAATTTTAAAATTTTTTATCGGGTGTTACACGGAAACACAAGGTGTTTTCTAGTGCACTATAAAAAATTTAGGATGCATAAGCCACAAAGTATCTCACACTCTTTTAAAGTTTTAATCTCATCTTGACTGAAGGCTACAGTCTCTGAGTGGTGCAATGAATCCTTCTTCCACAATTTCTCCTTCCAAGAACTTTTGTCAATTGAAGCTTTTCTATGCATTGTTACTGTTCTTTCTTTTCAACTTCTTCTGTGCAACATATGGTTCTATTTCACAAATTTCTTACGGGGATCATTGTGCTGCAATTGTCCCAGCATCCAGTCCGACTGTTCGTGCTCGTGCACACAATCCTGTTATCCAGTTTACAGCAAGTTACCATAGGGGAGGTGAGAAAATTCTTGGTAAGAATCCATCTGATCAGTTATTCAATAGTTCTGATATTTCTGTTTCATTCTATACCATGCGGTATATCTACAAAACCAGTACTAGTGGAATCTACAAAGTTCAAGCTCGCCTGTGGTTCAACTTGCCGTTTGCATACAGTAAGGATTCAGGCTACGAAAGATCATTGAGATTCCTCTTAAGTGGATTCTGGTCAGAGTATTCAAGGAAGCTTTGCATGGTGGGAACAGCTTCTTGGCAATCCAAAGAAGGTAAGCCTCTCAAACTTCAGGCTGTTTTTGAGGTGAATTATGCACAGAAGAACTCAACTGTCTTCAATAGTTTAGCTAACGGGACTTTGAAGAGCTTGAGTTCATCCAACAGCCCGAGTTACTTTGAGCCAATTGAGATAGTTTCATTCCATGTATTCGATGATTACAATTATACATTGGCCTCGAATGTGCTTTGCCTCGGAGGAAATGATGTTCCACAGAATCAGTCCCTTAGCTTGCAGCCAAGAAGCATTTGCTCAACATTGCTTCGGCGATTCTATGATTTTGACCTGGAGTATGCAGCAGGTTGCAAAAGTACGAAAGATTGTAGTCCTTTTGAGGTGGATACTGCATACTTGTCCTTGTATGCATTCCAGTGTTCCGAGGATGAAGAAATGCAACGATATATAATAACTTTTCAAAACAGATATTGGACTTACGAATCTTTTGATCCAAAGACAACATTGATCGGTGAAGGATCCTGGATAATAGTAAGAGAAATCAATTGTGCATTGTTGCCTGCAGAATCCTCAATCCCTACAAGTCTCTACAAGATGTTCGTGTTGGCGACTGCTCAATGAAGTTCAGCATAAGATTTCCAATTATTTGGACTATCAAGGACACTAGCAGAATAGTTGGACTAATTTGGACCAACAAGACAAGTACTGATCCAGGATACTTCAAAACTATCAAAGCTAGCAGCTCCAACGACAACAATGGATACACGTTGCCAGGCCTGAAATATGAATATACTCAAACTGATAAGGTAAGAGAGTTATGTCCCAAAAAGGAAGTTAAGAAAAACGGGGAGAAATTCCCAGAAGGGAATTCTTATGATATGAGGTTTGACATGTCTGTTAAACACTCTGAAGAGGCAATTTCTTGGGGTAATGGAATCCCAATATCTGTCAATAATGAAATTTATGGGGGAAACTCTGTGATCCTTTCAGAGTCTGGCTATGAAGAAGTAGAGACGAGCACCAGTTATGCTAGCCAGATGAATATCAGCTATAAAATGACCTTTTTTCCCCATATCGTTTTGAAGAAACAGATTTCTTCACTGAACTCATCATTGAATCACAGAGGTCAATTGGAGATTTCTGCAGAAGGTGTCTATGATGCTGAAACAGGAAATCTCTGCATGGTAGGTTGTCGAAAGCTCTATTCCAGGAATGCAAGTGAATATCTGGATTGTGAGATGCTCATAGATGTGGAGTTTTCTCCCTTAAATTCAAGAGTTGGAAGTTCCATTAAGGGAACCATTCAAAGCAGGCGGGCAAAATCCGATTCTCTTTACTTTGAGCAGTTGAACATATATTCAACCTCAGTTTATACTGTTCAAGCAGAGGAATTCATTTGGAGGATGGATATGGAGGTCATCATGGTTTTGATCTCCAACACACTCGCTTGCATATTTGTGGCATCTCAGCTATTCTATGTTAAAAAGAATCCACAAATTCTCCCCTTCATTTCACTTGTCATGCTTACTCTTAATCCTCACCTTGGGTCACATGATCCCTCTAGTGCTCAACCTTGAAGCCCTTTTTTTGAAGAATCACGATAAGCAGAACACGATTCTTAGAGGCGATGGATGGCTTGAATTGAATGAAGTGAGCCTAAGGTTGGTCACTTTAGTGGTCTTTCTCCTGCTCCTGCGCCTTCTCCAATTGGCATGGACAGCAAGAACTCAGGATGGAAATGGAAAGAATTTCTGGTCTGCAGAGAAGAAAACTGCACTTGCATCTTTGCTGCTATATGCTGTAGGTGGACTAATCACCTTTTTGATTGAGTTGGAGAAGAATGGTAATGGAAATGGAAATGAAAAGCATTCTTCTCATTTCTCTTCTTATAATTCTACTATCTATGATAAATCTTCTGCTAATTCTCAACAATCTTACACCCTGAGGTATCTGAAATCATATGCTGGTTTGGTTCTTGACGGATTTCTGTTCCCTCAAATCCTCTTCAACATATTCAAGAACTCAAAGGAAAAATATCCCTGTCTTGTTCCTTCTACATTGGAACGACATTAGTCCGTTTGGTACCTCACGCATATGATCTCTACAGGGTTCACAACTACACCCGTCAGAACTTCTATGGATCGTCGTACATTTATGCGAACCATAGTGCAGATTTTTACTCCATTGCTTGGGATGTAATTATCCCTTGTGGTTGTATAGTGTTTGCAGTCATCATTTGGCTACAGCAACGATTTGGTGGATGCTGTATTCTTCCACGAAAAATTCGAGAACTCGAATTGTATGAGAAGGTGCCTGTGGTTAGCAGTGAGTAGTTTTCTGTAGAAATATGTTGCTTCTTGCACTTGTATTTTGCTTGGTATTGAACTACTACGCATTAAGTTTCTAGCTCAGATGTGAAGGTTGTTAAAAGCTAATTTCAGTTTAGTTTGCAGCAATAATAATTTTCTGCTTTGGTTATGAAGTTTAGTAAAACAGTTTCTTTCAAAGTTTTGATTGCAATTTGGCTGTAAATGAGTGTGAAGTCATCTAGTGATTATCCATGTTTTAGTATCCCAGTTCTGATACCTTTTTCATTTAAACTTCGTGGATGTTATTCATATAAATCAAGAAAATCTGACAAAGTAGTTACTTAGTGAATATGGCGAACACAAACGGAGAAAAAAAAAGGCGAAAAATGATGTGCTTGAATTACCATATTTTGAAAGATATAGAAGTATCTTGAATTTGATACAAATAGAAAGGAGAGAGAAAAAAAAAAAAAAGTAACAAAATAGTTGTTCATACAGCAATTTTTGACTAGCATAAAATTCGATAGAAAATACTTACAGAAATTTGATTTATAATCATACTTTTATACCTTAAATTGAAAATAAATAACATTTATCTAAATAAGATTTTATAAAATTACAAAGTTTACAAGTGTAAACCAATACCAAATCTATTTAAGTTTAACACAAGATTTATATAGGTGGGACTCAAAACTAATAAATATATATTATTTTGTAAACTCTATATTAAATTTTATGAGTTGCATAAAATTTTATATGCCCGTTAAAAGAACTATATTATTGGTTTTAAAAATTTATATAATATAAATTTTTTAAAAATATATATAATATTATATTGTATAAATTTTTAAAATATAATAATTAATTCCGTTAGAAAATTAAATTTTTTTATTAAAATTACCTATTAGTCTAGTGTCAAAATCATTTTACTGTGAAGCAAAATCAAAGTCCACAAATAATACATAATGTGAACAGTTCCCAAAAATTCGTTTTTTGTACATCTCCATCAATGGACACGTGTCCTCACTAGAACACCCTAGAATTCACAGATGGAGGGACTCATCTAAAACCCTAAACCCCAAAGTCACGATCTCAATATATATACACTACAGAGATCGGAAAACCCCCAAAATTTCCCCCCTTTCCTTAAGCTTCCTTCATTTCTCCTCGGATCGGAAAATGGCAAGTTCAACAACCTCAAAACTGCTAAGCTTGAGCAAAAGCAACGCAGCCCTCCAAAGCCTCATTGGTTCACGCCGCCACCTCCTCCGCCCCACCACCACCGCCGCCAACACCCCCTTCACCTTACTCAAACCCACCCCAGAGCAGAAGCAGACAGAAGAGAAGTTGTTGTTTTCAAATCCTTCAGAAATGTTGAAGCAGATGGTGGGATTTTCTGGGTTGGTTGAAGTTGATCGATTTGGGACATTGCAAGCCGACCGTGTGGATAGTGAACAGTTGCCTGATGATGTGGATAGTGATGGGAATTTTGGGTTTCAATTCCACGATGACGACGACGATGAGGACGACGAGGATGACGATTCTGAGGATGATGAAGATGAAGATGATGATTCTGATTAGATTAAACTGATATTATTATTAGTTGCTTAAATATTTTTGCTACTATTTATTATTATTTTTCTTTTGGGTTTCTGCTATCATCAAATCAAAGTTGTCATTTCGGTCTTGATTAGAGATAATTATTACTCCACTTATTGGCTAAGAATGTTGTCCATGGAAATTAGTTGTTGTGCGTGATCCAATTAAGCTTTCATTAATTAAAGAATCAATGGGTAAATAAATTTTTAAGGTACAAGAAAACGAAATTAATTAACAAGAATAAAGGATACTAGGTATGTTGGTATTTGAGAAAGATTTCAAATGATTGATGATTAAGATCAAACCAGTGGGGGTGAGCCCATGACTGTAAGAGCCTCTCATTATAAAATACTTAAAGGTTTAATTATATTTTTCTCTTTTGTAATACGAATTTTGTCTCATTTTACTTTTTTATAAAAAATTTAACCATTGTTTTATCCTTTAACTAGTAATCAAAACAAATTATTAGATTAACCGTTAGTCAATAACAACAATTGACCAAAATGAACCTAATATTTAGATTTTTTTACTATTTTTGAACAAAAACAAGTATTATTATTATATCATTACGCATGTAAAACAATAAAAGTGATATGTTGTGGAGTGCAAATTAAAAAAATAGAAACAAAATTTTGTTGTATAATAGGGAAAAAAGACAAAGATGAAAGGAATAAAAAAAACTAAAAGCATAAATAAAAATAAATTTTCTTCAAAATATGGTAAAATATGCATAGAAACTTTGCATATAATTTTACCTCTACCATTTATATATTAATTAAAGCAATAGCAATGTGCAGACCGAAGTTTTGAATTTGAGCTTTTCATTCAAGCTATAAATATTTTTCTTTTATTGATTTTTCATCTTTTGTACAATGAATTAAATTATTATTATTATTTTTTGTCCAGATCATAGGCTATGTACAAGATTTTTTTTTTCTTCTTCTATTAGAAGGTAATGATGAAACATAAATATTTCTTTTAGTACAAAAATAATTTATCAACTAAATATTGAGGATGATTTTAGTGATTTTAACCCTTTGACTAAATATCTAACTAATTATTATTATTATTTTTTTACCGTTAATCAAGCGGACGGATGGATTAAATTTTTTAAAAATTTTAGGTGTTTTTTAGGAATCATTTCCTTACATTTTAAATATTTATACAGTATAAAATATTATGTGTTTTAAAAATTTATATTGTATAAATTTTTAAACTCAAAAAACTAATTTACTAAAAAAAATAGTAGAATTATCCTAAATTTTTACATCGGATGAGATGAGACAAAATTCATATTAAAGGGGAAAGTAAAATGAACCCAACTTTAAATTGTTAAAAGTGGTGAAATGGATCTTGCTTATTTTCTCCCCCCAAAAAAAAAAAAAAAAACCTCGCAGGTTGTATGCTTGGATCTAATCTCGAGAGTAGTAGTAGTTTTGTATCCCCGTTTCTCAGATAATACGTCCATTTTCATTAAACTCTTCGATTCGACTAATATAAAACTAGTAGGAGTACTAGTGTAATACAGCAAAAATGAATCCAATGTCGATCTGTACGACGTCGTCTTCCTCATCATCTTCTTCAAGCTCAACTAAAGCTTGGATATTTCACGGTGTTGCTGTTGGGGCAGCTGTAGCGGTAGCTATCGGAGCCCATGTCTACCTTAATCTCCGCCGACTTAAACCGGTAAATTCAGGACTCGGGTCGTCGGAATTATACCCGCCCGCTTTGCTTCCTCTCGCTTTCCCGGCAAGCCTCTCGTTCAGATCCTCGGCAAACCCATGATCCAGGTTTGGTCCCACGGCAAAACCCCCCCTCCCCTTTTTCAATTTTCAATTTTTTTTTAAAAAAAAAATTCATAACTGGAATATGTAGATAATTGTATAGAAATTCATGTGTTATTAAATGTTCGTCCAAAAATAATTCCATTAAGAAAAAGAATTTGGTAAATTTTGGGAGCTAATAAAATGGTGCAGAAAGAATAAAGCTGCTGAGTGCTGACCGTTTTAGATGCTGATTTACAGAGAACATGGGAAAGGGCAAAATTGGCATCTTCATTAGATCATGTTGGTATGCCCTACAGGTTTTTTTTTTTTTTTTTACCTATTATTATGGATATATAAATAGCATAATTCGAACTTCATTGATGTGGTTTATTTGGGGTTTATGATGGTGTAGTGATAGCAACAGATGAGTATTGAGAAAATTGCTGATTGTTGTCGAGGATTCGGTGCTGATGTTATTATGACATCAGAGTCGTGCCGAAATGGTATGAATGATCGGTTTCTTTCTTCTTTTCTTTCTTGCAAATTTCGATAATGATTATTGTCGCTGTTGTTGTTTTAGGTACGGAGAGGTGTAATGAAGCTCTTGAAAAGCTAGGGAAGAAGTATGACATTGTTGTTAACATTCAGGGAGATGAGCCTTTGATTGAACCTGAAATAATCGATGGCATCGTCAAAGCCTTGCAGGTCAAGTTGCTTTCTTTTGGTTTATACTCTTCTATTGAGGTTTAACTTTAAAAGACTAGATAGGCTGCCAAAACGTTTTAATGCTGTATGTTGAGCTATGATTTATCTTGGCTTTGGATATCGGAGATTGATGAGAATCAAGCGACGATGTCTGAGGCAGAGGGAAGATCATCAACTTATTAGACAGGATCTCATTTTCTACTTTCACATTCTAATAAAAAGTAGAAGTTAATCATGCTATGTGTCATGCTTTCTAATTTTGTGCAGCTCTGAGGACCATAATTCTCAGTGAGTTCCATGGTTTAAGATATGTTTTTACTATTTTGGGAAAAAGGAAGTCCTTTGCATAGCATTTATTAGATGTAAGTTCTGCTGAGGGATACCTGCTTAGAATCTGGAGTATCTCGTCATTCTGTGACTGCTAAGCAGGAACAATCTAATTTAGCCTTCTATGGAAATATCCATCAAAAATTGCTTCTTTGAATCATACAGTTTGATTGTTATTTTTGTCAAACCAATGCTAACTTAAACTATTGAATGGTTGATTTAGGCTGCACCTGATGCAGTTTTTAGCACTGCAGTGACTTCCTTGAAGCCTGAAGACGCACTTGATCCGAATCGTGTGAAATGTGTGGTTGATAATCGTGGTTATGCTATCTACTTTTCACGGGGCCTAATCCCATTTAACAAGTTTGTTCTCTCAATAGCACACTTTGTCTGCACTTATAGTTCTTATTTTGCTAGATGTGAAGTATACATTCATACCTGTCTTTGGCATACAGATCAGCAAAGGTGAATCCTCAGTTCCCATATCTGCTTCATCTTGGGATTCAGGTATGGAAATGATATTGTTTTGGGTGTGTCTCCACTCTACATTCTTAGATTACTATGGCATTACAAAATTTTAATCGTCACTCTAATTGCCAGAGCTATGACTCAAAGTTTCTGAAGATCTACTCAGAATTGACACCGACACCACTGCAACTCGAAGAAGATCTTGAACAACTGAAAGTCCTTGAGAATGGTTACAAGATGAAGGTGCAAATGAGATTCTCCTTCTTTCTTGGTCATTTTTTCTGTGTCAAGGGAAAAGTTCATTGCAAATTTCCTACTTCCTGCTCCTTGTCTATCACTTTTATAGAGGCACAGAATGATTCCATACAGCCACCTGCCCAATAAAATGAACGTGAAGCCCAGTTCTGTCTAACCTGTAATGAGCTGTAACTAATGCATGTTCATTATCATAGAATACAAGCACACTCCCAGTTTTAGTTCCAAATTGAGGACGGATTTGAGAGATTACACTGAAATCAATGAAATCCAAAGTTGCTGATGTTGTACTACTATTTTTCTTTCTTTCTTTCTTTCTTTTTTGGCAACAGGTGATAAAAGTCAACCATGAGGCTCATGGTGTAGATGCCCCTGAGGATGTAGAGAAGATTGAACGATTCATGCATGAGAGAAACTTGTCTTAACTCAGTTTGATTTGAGAGATCAGTCGAAGATTTTACTAGTACAATATTTTACTTCTGCATTATGGCTTTTTTTTCCTCTT
This sequence comes from Cinchona pubescens, assembly GCA_025175665.1. Taxonomy (NCBI): domain Eukaryota; kingdom Viridiplantae; phylum Streptophyta; class Magnoliopsida; order Gentianales; family Rubiaceae; genus Cinchona; species Cinchona pubescens. Next base: position 393,804 of record JANKKI010000509.1, on the reverse strand, counting down.
ACACAGTTTACTGTTAGTTGGAACGGGAAATGGTTTAAGAACAAACTGGCCTAGAATGTAGACTAGTTTCAAACTGTTGAACAATTGATGTAAATTTGAATCAGTAATCTGTTTTGTGTTTCATTGATGCTTTGGTCCTGGCCATCGATGAGGAACTGTTCAGAGCTTCTCCGAAGGATTACTCCATGTACTCTATACTCTTTTGTTGTCTGATTTGATATATTTGTTTTGAGTGAGTAAATGTTTAATTTATTTAAACCTGTTTCTTTTCTGACTTACACTTGGTTTACTAGAGCCAATGAAAGGCAGAATTTTTTTTCTCTATTGTCAGATCTGGTTTGCCTAATCCTCCCTCTCTTCCCCTGCTTCTTTGCCATTGCGGTTAGGGAGTTCTGTGTGTCTTTTACCAGGAGTGTGTCTTTTACCAGGATTAACTGATTCCTGAATCATATGAATCATATTATTTGTGAACTTTCAATGTAGGGCTATTAACTTTGCTACAAACCATTAGCTCATTGAAGGCCTGCAGGGATAATATGCAAGAGAAATTTGTAGATGAAAGATTTGAAGTGTCGGTCATTATTAAATGAATATAGTCTTGTCGGTCTTTAAACAAAATTGAATGGAGGTAATATCCCAGGAGTGGAGCCCTAAGCACTCGCTATAATCTCATATGCAGGTAGCAGGGAGAGAGTAGAAGAGATGAGCTGGCTTGAAAATCAAAGGAGAGCCCAGATGTCAGCATCCATATTTGAAAATTGAAATGGTAGCCTTGTGCATTTACTGGGGTATTTATTCCCGAGTCCTGTTGAATCTTCAGGGAGAATAAAATTCAAAACAAAGCAGTTGGTGAACTCCTGTCCTATGTCGGCTACTAGGGCTACTACTCAGGGAGGGCCATTCTTGTATAGTCACAAGACTCAGATAAGCGGCATTATACCATGAATCTTTGAGACTATAATTAGTATAACGAGTCATATCACTCATATGAATCAAGTGGTCCATAACTTGGTGTAATCTCCAAACACAAATCGATAAAGAAAAAAGAAAGAAAAAAAAAACAACAATAGAAGGTTTTGGTGAGGGAATATCTTTGTTTCAAACAAAAATTTGCTAATCTGCCTTAACCCTGCATGGTGGTTGAATAAAGCTGCAGGATTCTAACATTTTTGAACTTTTCAGGCTTTCGTTACTTTTAATTTTGATACTAGCAATCATATCTAAATGGATTAAATTATTACTCTCCATTGCATGATTTTCTGCCCATTACTATACAACTCAATGAATCATATTCAAATTTGCCATGCATGAGAGATCAAGACAGAAGTTGGAAGAGGAAGGGAACAAGCCAGGACCACAGTCCTATTTACAACTTCCTTTGGGTACAGAAAGAAGAAAGCAATCCTGGGAAATTGGACCTCTTTACAAGTTTCATTGCTCCATCAAATCCCAAAAATGGTGTGTGATATACTTTATAGCCTTTTGCGTGTAATTGTATTATTGATAATCAAGAAGCAGAAACCAGCCAGCCAAAGTGACCCCACCCAGAAGGGAGCCGTTGACCAGGCAGGCTGATGAATACATACATTTCCTGTCAATCAAACAGATAAGACAAACCAAATTTTGGCTGTTTACTTTACTTCCCCTGCCAAATCCCGGGTTTCGTTTTGTTTCTTGTTCTCTTTCTAAGTGGAGATTGCCAAACTAAAAATTGAAATATTCACAAATTTTTCACTTTCATTTTCTTCTAGAATTGGATAGAGAGAAAACAAGAAAACTTAAGAGCAAGCTTTTCTTGAAGAAAACAAGAACATACAATAATACAAACCAAAAAGCAATTAAGTAACACCAAATTAAAAAGATTTTAACTTTTTTTTTTTTTTTTTTTTTCTCCCCTCAAAAGTCATTGAAAATAAATAATTGAAGTTATGAACATGCAAATTCAAGGAAGCCGTGGTGAAGGTGAATCCTTGACTAGCTGAACTTCAGTCTTGAATAGAAGAAACGACAGCGTATCCAAAGAGAAATACACAAAACCACCAGCCGAATGCGTCACAAACGACCCGAAACTCTTCCCCACCACACAGTGCCACGCCGGCCCATATTTCCGATCAAACTCCTACAGTATATGTTATTAATAATTAGACAGAATTAATTACCAACCGACAAAGATTAAGGATGGCAAAAATTAAATAATGAGAACCTTCTTGAGGGAACGAGCGAGGATGGGTGGGGCTGAGGCGGTGAGAAGGCGGAGGAGGCGGAGCATCGCCGATGAGTGATCGGGTGTAGCGGAGAGCATGTTCTTGCATGGAGACGGGCATGTCTGATGTTCTCAACCGCACGTTTAGGCTGATTGCTATGGCTGCTAACTTCACTTCTTCTTCTGACAAACTAGTGTTGTTCTTCTTGTTGTTATTGTTGCTGCTGTTGTGATCATTATTATTGAAAATCAGTGGTCTCTGAGATCCTGATCTAGAAGGAGCTGTTGATGGTTGAAGGACTACTAGGGGTTGGTGGTGCTGCTGATGCTGATGATGATGCTTCTTTCTGCAATTGTTTTGACTCGTTGCCATCATGAATTAGAGAGCATGAAAAGAATTTTAGAGAAAGAAGAAATGAAGAAGAAGAAGAGTTGAACTTTTTGACTGGAAAATATGAATGAGGACTTGCAATAAGGTGGAGTTGTTGGAGTATTTTGAATTTTTGACTGATGACTACTATGCATAGAAACCAAAGAGGGCCAAGTCTTAGTTAAAAAGTTTATGCTGTCAATGTTATAAAATATCTTTATTTTTATTTTTAAAGAATATTTTCTGATTATCATACGAAATAAATTCATAACGTAAGATTATTAATATATAACGATTTCATTAATTATTTTAATTTTGAAGGGACATTTCATGATTTTGTTACGAATTCTACAATTTGTAAGTGATGCACGAGTGACATCCGATGATTATGCTGCGGACTCCGCAATGCAAACTTAGTAACCAGTGATGAATTGATAAGCATCCGACGACTATGCGTATCGGTAGCATGGAAGGACCCAGTGATTGAGACTGAAGAAAAATACTAAAACTCCAAAGGAAGGAAAAATAATAATAAGACAAGATTTAGGTAGAGTTTTTTTTGTTTGTGTCTTTAATTTTTTTATTTTCCTTTTGTTTGGATTTTTAAAGGATGAAATATAGGTGGGATGTGATTTATGAATAAAGAGAATTAAATGAAAATAATCGAGTACACTGTACTCTGATTCGCTAGTACAATACATGAGTAAAGTGTGAGAAGAGCACATAAATATTGTGGGCTGGTTGACCAGTCTAATATATTATTTGGAGTAATTAGGTTGACCATTCACCAACTGGTGTATAAATTACATAGAATGTGTTTTTATCCGTTCAAGTTGGTAACCAAATAAGAAGTGAAATAAAAAGTGAGAAGATTTTCCGTTCCAAAACTAATATCAAAACAAGAAGTTTTATATCTTTGTCGGATAACAATTACCAATAATAATCAACGCCACATAATGAAGTTTGTCAAAAGATATTTTATACACATTTTTTGTTATGAAATTTGAAATTCAAATCTCAAATCTTGTGGGTAAGTGTCAAAGAACGTTTGTCTTTTACTCTATTTTTTTTCAACGGCAAAAAAGTATATATTATAAAATATAAATAGATATACAAAGTTGAGTAACTGTTTAATAAACAAAAAACCTAGTTTGGATGAGTAAACGAACTATGGACCACTTGATTCATAAAAAATCATTCTCCCAATTAATCATCGAAGTTAAATTTACATTTACTGCAAAAAGAAAGAGCCTTGGTCATACTATCTCTACAACTCTAAGATAATAAACACAACGAGAAAAGAGAACTCAGATTAAGTACATAGTAATGTTCCAAAAAAAATACCACTAATGATATATTATACAAAAAAAAAAAAAAAAAAAAAAACTCTAAGCAGAAGAAAGAAAAAAAAATTTGTCGAAATGGGTCCAAAGAGCTTATACCAAAATAAGAAAAAAAATAAAATATGAAAATCATTGAGAGGTGGGTCCAAAGGCCCAGGGAAAATGAGTCCAAATATCAAATGGGTGACACGTGGCCCAATTTCCACACAATCCTCATCCTTCCAATCCAATTTCTATCGAATCTGGAAACCCAACAAATTCCACTCAGCCACTCACCGCTCACCACACACACTACTCTTCTTCTCCATTTTCTGTTGTTAATAATAATAATATCTCTAAAAAAAAGAAAAATAAAAATGGAGTATTAGAATTTAATTCCGGTATAGTGTCTCTCCATGGCTGGCGTTCTGGAAACCATAACTGTTCCACGTGCCGCGGCTTTGCCGTCAGCTTCCTTGGCTCCGATCGCCGGCTCAGCATTCTCCAGCAGCCGTGTGAGATTCTCTGAATTTAGGGGACTTAAGATCCAGCCTGCTAGGTCTTCCTCGGCGACGGTGAGGTCTAATTCGAGACTCGTTCGCCGCGGAAGTCGAATTGTTTGCGAAGCTCAGGATACCGCCGTAGTAGGTTAGATATTTTTTCCGGATTAATTTAGTAATTTTACTTTTTTTTCATTCGATTTTATGTAATTGTGCTGGTTATTTTGAGATTTATGTGTAATTGACGTGTATGAAAGATAGGTTTGTTAAATCCGAAATGAATAGTTTTTTTAGTTTTGTTCGACTGAGTTTAAAGCTAGAATTTGTGTGAAAATGGTGATGAAAAACAGCATAGTTGTGTATTTACTGTGGGAAAACTTGAATTTGTAGCTTTGGTGATAGGAAACAGTTTATCTGGTAATTATTTTGTTGATGGCTGCTTTTGATGAACTTGTTGATGTTGATTATTCTGCTCATAGGGAGTAGCTACAGTTGTATAGGGGAAAGCTACGCTTTCACAAGAGAAATCAAGAATTAAAAAACAAAAAAAAATCATATTACTCATCAAACCTTTGCTAATGGTGGTAAACGTCGTTTTTTGAAGTAGTATAAGTGAGTCATCATGTATATTCAGGGGAAATAATTAGCAAAAATGAACAAATTTTTCTTTGTCTGTTAACTGGGACTGAAAAACCTATATTTCTCTTAAATTATCAAGTGTAAGCAGAAATTAAATTGAGGGAAATGAGCTCTGTAATTGATATTTATGGAAACAAATTGCTTTGTTCCTTTATGCTTAGGGACACAAACACACATGGAAAACTAAGAAGAAAATAATCCTTGAGTTTACGTGAGTCCATCTTCAAGAAATGGTTTGCTGTACATCATCGTCTACTGTTTGGAATTGCCTTTCGAGTTTTGAGAGTTTGTATGATATTTCAATCAGTTCTTATTTGATTTTGAGAACAATTAGATTGCAAAATTCAATACCTTGGTTCTTCTCTATCCAGCATCCAACCAACCAAATAATATATTAGGCTAAGACGCAGGTGCTATGTTAAGTGTTGAGCATAAGTTGAGATCTTATTTGCAGGAGTTTTCATGTATATAATTGCAATCCAGTTTCTTTATCTACTGCTTAATATGTATGTATTTTGTTGGAAGAAACTGAGGAATAAAAATATAACATTGTTCGTTAAAAAATTGCAGTGCCAGCTGTCAAGGATGATACATGGCAGTCACTTGTGCTAGACTGTGATTCACCGGTGCTGATTGAGTTTTGGGCACCATGGTGTGGCCCTTGCCGTATTATTCACCCTGTCATTGATGAGTTGGCTAAGGAGTATGCTGGTAAACTTAAATGCTACAAGGTTAATACAGATGATTCCCCTGGAATTGCAACTCGTTATCGCATATGGGATCCGAAGCATCCCAACTGTCATGGTCTTCAGGAATGGAGAGAAGAAAGATACTGTCATTGGTGCAGTTCCAAAACAAGTGTTGAACACTTGCATAGAGAAATTCTTGTAAAGTGGTATCTGGTCCATGATGTTTCATGAGCAGAGTCAGTAATCCTAAGATGTTTCTGTATAGTTCGATGCTACGGTGTCTGCCACTTACGTTGAGATAACTTGAGTTTCTTACAATTAATCTTTTCTTTTAGAATTAATTTTGCGTGCATGTTCATTTCTTTATCCTACTTCTTACACAGAGTATGGGTTAAGTGAATATATTTGTCTCTTGATAATGTGGCCTTCTGTCTGGAATTTGGTTTTGCCCCATTTTATGTTACTCCTGCTTTTCTGCCTACAACATTTGCTGCATATGGACATATGGGAAAGCCACCAATTCTGCTGATGGGTGTGATTTAATCCTATTTCCTATGTACATAGCCATGCTTCTGCCACTTGAGGTGAATCTTTGACATGTCGTTTTAAGCAGCAAGTTGAGATTTGCAAAGTCCAAAATGACCTGTGATTCCTGAATATGGATTCGAGGTCTCCAATGACTGTTTTTCTGCTTCCTTGTTGAAACTGTGGGTTTATGGGAGAAGTTGATTTTCTGTGACTATTAGTAAATTTTAGTTGTATTGCGAGATGAACTAGGACAGACGTAAATTAAACACCCCGGAAATCAGAGAATGCAAGAGAAAAATAGAAAAAATAAATAAATATAGAGGAAAGGATGAGGTATTTTTCTATAAGAATTTTGCACATGGATAATGCCATTCATTCACTGGCTGTCCAAGGGCCCATCTATCTTGACCTTCTTCCGCAGGCCTTGCTATCTCTCTTGAAATTTATCAATTTTGATTCTCGTGATGTGCTAGAAAGACACAGACCGAGCATTGCAGTTTCAAGTTTACAGGAATCCAAACATGTAAATTTCCAACGTGTTCGGGCTGATCTATCTCGGACGAAAATTTTTATATGGATTCGATTCGCGATAAGTATGATAAATACTTTGGTTCACATTTATCTACATCACTCTCACTCATTAAAAATAAACTGTTTAGGGTGACGTGAATGAATGTGAATCAAAGAATCTATCTCACTTACTGTTAGATCGGATTCATATAAAAATTTCTCGCTCCATCTCTATCCACTACTCCTGCAATCGTGCTAGAAAGATAGACAGAGCCTTGTAGTTTCGAATTTCTCACACAATTTCCAAATTATCTTAAACCTTTTTTATAATATTTATGGAGTGTTGTGGTGTAATTACTTGAACATTAATCTCATACCAGTTCATTCGATGCTATGTTAGCATGAGGCACACATTAACACCATCTGACAAATACGAATTTGTCCCCGACTTAAAAGAGCAAAAGCTAAAAGAGGCTGCACGTTGGAAACTTCGATGAAAATGCAAGGAACACTGAATTCACTTTCAAGCTAAAAGAGGCTGCACGTTGGAAACTTCGATGAAAATGCAGGGAACACTGAATTCACTTTCAAGCTAAAAGAGGCTGCACGTTGGAAACTTCGATGAAAATGCAGGGAACACTGAATTCACATTCATTTCTTGCCGAGTGATAAATGTACTAGGACGTCAACATAGAATCTGCATTGGATGTAAAATTGACAAAACTGGTTTAGCCGACTACAAACGTTAATTGACTGTCCGAAAATTGTCCTGTTGAAAGTCATGCATATGGTTCAATTCTTCTTGATTGTCAATTCTCGGTTTTGAAACTTAAGTTTTCTCTTAACATGAAATGTTTGATTAATTGCGTATGTTGGGTAGATCCAAATACATATTAGGTGTAAATAAAATTTTTGACTAAAAGGTATAAAAGATTGATCCTTTTTTGGGGTTAGAAACTCTTCTGCCCACAGTCAATTCATATTCAAGGTGCCTTCATTTCCCTTGAGAAAATAGAGTCAAACAAGACCCCTTTGTCTTGGCTTTCGCAGGTTCCAATGCACACAGGCAGACACGAAATAGATGGTGTATTAGATTGAAAAGTAAAAGATTATTTTCTGCTGGAGGAAACCTTGGTGTTAAACGGCAGATTCACTGATAAATATCTTCTGTCTCATATTATATTGTATTTTTTATTATACTATTAAATAAATTATCAAAATCATAGTTAATGGAAACTCTTTTCATTCTTATGAATTGCGTACCGAATTCATGTATATTGAAATATGATTCATTTTCGTATTGAAATACGGCAATTTAAGTTTTAAAACATCAAAGATAACGAATTCTTATTTATTGAGAAAATGAAAAAATATTATCAAAATCATAGTTAATGAAAACTCTTTCCATCTCTATAAATTGCATACCGATTCATGTGTATTGAAACATGATTCATTTTCGTCACGAAATACGGCAATTTAAGTTTTGAAACGTCTTATTTATTAAGAAAATGAGAAAATATTATCTAAATTTACCTGATTAGAATTATTTAATATTATTGGTAATTGAAGATAATAGTTCTTGAAAATTGATTATTTTCTTTTCTCTAGTCACTAAAAATTCAATATTTATTATAAATTTAGTATTGTATACTATCAACTACTTTCTTATCTCTATAATATAGTAATTTTTTTAAGAGGTGACATATCACGACGTATCGACTAAATCTATTCTTACATATCCGATATTTTAAAAAGTGGTGAATCGTGTCCTGCACCCGTATCGCATTTCCTAATATATCGCGTTTTTTGTGAAAATTACTCTATTAAAATTAATTCACAGAATATTGATAATTTATTAAATATTGTAACAAAGAATGAGATATAGTGTGGGATAAAATATCTTGTGACCAAATTCACCACCATTTGGTCTAAAGACTGGAGTAAAAATCATAATGCTACTATTAAATACCAATTGAAACACAACATTAAAATCATAATGCCACTACGTATTAGTGAGGTTTAGCTGGTGCAAAACTTTTCTCATTCTTACACGCAAACATCCACTAAAGATCAACCAACAGTAATTTAGAAAAAGACTTTGTGCATATCTTTGTGTCAAGCAATGGAAAATTTGAGTCCTTATCATAACCCCTTTTGTGAGCAAAGCACATTACAAATGCAATTCACGTTGTCTTTATTTTTTCAAGTTATGTTAGCACGGCAAAAATTTAGATAGATTCGATTTTTTACTCCATTTGTACATCCTATGGTGTGGATTAAACTTTAAAAAATTTATGACATCAACTGATGTAAGCAAAAAATTTTAATCATCTACGCGTGAAACGAAAAATCGAATTTACTTAAATATTTTCCATGTTACACTACTGCTCCTAGAAGGCCAAAAGCAGTAGTTGGCGAATTATACAAAGATGATAAATGTCAATTCTTGGTGATGATTGATGAATTGGTTACCCAGAGCAAAGGAGGCTAATTGTGTGTCTATATATATATATGATTACATATGTTCACAACGGTAGAATTGAATACAACCAAAATATTAAGATCTACTTACTTTACATGATAAAATAAAAACTAATATTTTGTTAGACACAAATTCACATAAAGTAAAATTATATTACCGACACTATCTACCATACTCCTATCTTACTGGCTTAGTTTGCTTATTGTATGCTTTTTTTCTTTGTCAAGACTCATTCCTTTATCCAATTCTGCTGACTATTTAATCTTTGATTGCAAGGTATCAAAATTTGATCCTTGAATCCCCAACCCTGAATGTGGCTTAACGTATTCATTGGAGAAATTTTATTTTGAGTTAGAACAATTATTTGATATGTCTAATAATTGTTTCAAAACCAAAAAAAAGTCTTACATATGAATATGGAGGCCACTTTTGAAAATAAGGGATCATTATTTTTTGATAAATAAATAATTTAGTCCACGTAAAAGAGTGTTATTGATCCAAAAGTAATTACTAAACATATTAAATAATTGATGTAACCCAAAATAAAAATTTCCCACCCAATGCGTTGTTGGTTAGGGAAATTGTGGTTGATCAGTTACAATTTTGAAATAATAAATAGTCTTGCACCAAATCCAAAATTTGAGGTCACGTTTAAGTTTATTTTAAATCTCAAAATAATTATATGATCTCACTTGATTGGAGCCGATTGCCAGTAAATCTGTAATTCAATGTCCCTTTTATTGCTAGAAAATTAGTACATTGACCTCTTCAAGTCACCTTTTTAGTTTTTCATCACCTATTTTCCTCCCAATTACTAATCATGATGAACCTGACAAAGATTTATTCGAATAATCAATTAAAATTTATCACATAATTATTTTAATCTCACCTATTATAATTAAAAAATTTCTTATAATAAGAAAATCTTAACTCATTTATAACTTTTCAATAAAAATCTATAACTACTTCAAAAAAATTATAATTACATTTTTGCTTTCGTAAAATAAAAAGATTAAAAAATAAAAATTAATAATATATAGAATACATTTAAACAAACCTGAAAAGCATTATTCTCTGAATCACAGAGATGTACATATAATATATCAATTATGGTAAAACTCAAGGTAAGATACTAATTGTAATTTCTAAAGTACTTAACTATTAAATAGAAATCTAGAAGTCTTATAATTACTTTCTTATCCTCCGGATAATAGGTGATTCTTCACAAGAATGAACCAAACAAAAAAATAAATAAATAAATAAACACAAGATGAAAACGTCATTAAATATAATAATAATATTGTCGTCTACACTCTAAGTCAAGAAACTGAGAGACATGATGACCCATGCGTGACAGCTGTCAGAGGATCCCCAATAATCATACGGTGCACAGAAATTACCGGTATATAAACCGTTTTTAGGAAAAAAAAAAATCATACTTTACTGATTTCTTACTAATTAGGGAAAAAAAAAAAAAAAAAGCAAAAGTGGTGCCCAACCTAACTACATTTTTTTTTTTTAATTTGGTAATTTATTAATTTGTGCACCTGATCTCACAAAACACCGAAATTATTAGTAGTAGATAAGTTAGGAATAAGTGGAGGAGCCCTCCTGCTCAACTAGTTTAAAAACTCAAAAAAATTCAGTCAAATTATACCGAATTGACTCGACTCAATAGAATTATAGGTGATTGAATGAAAAATTCGATGAACAACGAATTTTATCGAATTTTAGATTAAAGTCGATAAATTCACCGAGTAATCACGAGTATTTATCCGAGTCAAGTTTATTTAACATTCAAACATAAATAAATTTTGTATAAAATTTTTAAAAAATAAATTTTCTGAATTGATCATGAATAATATGTAAAATAATCACATATGAAATCTAAAATTTTAAATACTTAACGTAATTATTAGTATATTTTTATTCTTAATAGATAAAATAATAAATATATGTAGCTTATAGTTCCGAATTTTTTATTTTTAAGTCAATAAAACTCAATCGAGTTTTCGAGTATATTCAATTAATTAATTTTTCTAGTCGAATTCGAGTTTCTAGTTTTTAAACATTGCTCCCGCCAAACTCCAAGGTTTTAAAGGTGAATTTTTTTTTGTAATTTACTTCTATAATATAGAGTAAGTATTATATATAATTAGATGATTTAAAAATAATAATATTTTATTATTTTTTAATTATTTGAATGAGCGTTATACTCATTCTGTATTATAGAGTGAATAACTAAGCTTACGAGACGCTGATCCCAATTCATCACACTAGAGAGAATGCCAAATCCTAGAAGTACTTTCTCCAAAGTGTTTCCAATTAAATAATACTATGATTTTAGTTATTTTTTCCACTTTGAGATGGGTAAAGAATAATTCAATATTTTAATGATTATTCATATAGTACTTCGTGATTTCAGTTGATCCAATCTCAAATTTGAATACTAATTTTTGATTAAATTTTTTTTTTGAATACTAATTTATTTTCTTAACTAAGTTTCGATATTGCACGGTATAACATGCTATACTTTCAAGAATTTATTTTTGGTATTGTAAAGTTTTAGAAATAGAAAGCATTCTTTAGAAAGTTTTAAGGGTAACTTAACAATTTGATACAATATATTCATGCATAATATAACAAAGGTATATTCAGTTATTCACAATAAAACAACAATATAATCATAATTTCAATTCAGTTGTTCCGATAATTTTTAGTTAGAATAGTAGAATATTTTTTTCTTTGGAGTTTCAAAATGACTTTAACTTATTTGTATCTGCATGTTTTTAACTATACAATATTCCTTAATATAATACTCTATAGACCAAGGAAAAATGCCATATTGCTAGTTCTATATATTTTTCACTAATTAAATTCAATTACCTTGTGGCTAGTATGTTTAGCCTACATAAATTAATTTTTCATGTTTGAATTATTATATGCCACACTCTCTCACTACAGTAGTAGTATCCAATCAAATTAAGACATTCAATTTAGAGAGGAATAAGAAATGTCATAAAATCATCTACTTTTATATGTTTAACATATAAAACACAAGAGAAATCAGCACCTATATGATAATGGGAAATAGTTAGACGGATAAGATTTTTGATGCATTTATAATTTGGAGGTAACTAATATTTTTTGTACATTAACATGTATGGTGTATTAAAAAAAATATAAATATTATAAATTTCACGGCAAATTTTACTGTGAAATTTATGTAGAACTGTGCACCATGCACATAATAAATTGTTGTGTAAATTGAATACTCTATTATAAAATAAATTATATTTAAATAAAATTTTGGAAAATTTTATTCTAAGCGCAGTATTTACCCTAGTTGAGTCAAGATTGACTATAAATTATTCTTTTATACTAATATTTAAATTATATAATTTTTTTATTCATTAATGTAGTATTAAGAGTAAAAATTTAAAAAATATTATTTAATATTTTATTAATTTTTTAAAAATCAGATAATATAAATTTAAAGTGAGTGAGATTATTTTCCAATTATAGATCCCTCTTTTTAAGGCCTCAGCCAGCCATAGCACACAGAGTCTTGATTCATTTGTCATATTTCTTGGCCACCATTTGCTCTCCACCATACAGCATTTCCACCCTTTCTCTTTACCTTTATACTTCCTCCTCCTCCTCCGCCTCCATCTCGGCCCCCTCTTTCCCGATAACTTCTTCTTTCACTATATCTCCCCCTTCAATTCCTTCTCATTTGATCGGCTCCCTTTACTAGCAGCAGCCCATTCTAATATTATTTACTACTGTTTTCTTGTCCATTTTATCTATCCAAAAAGAAAAAAAAAAAAAAAAAAAACTGCCCACATATAATTTTCCTCCCTTGCAAAGTCGTCTTCTTCTTCAGCTGGTTTTGATCTCTTGTTGATTGGTATATTGTTGAAAAAGTCCTCCTCCTTTTTCTCTCTCTTTCTTTTTTGTGATTGTTGTGTTCTTGTTGACTTTTGTGATATTTATGTGTCTATTGTCTCAGATCATGCGAATGATAAGAAAAATCTGGCATTTGTTTAATTAATTGCGGTGTTTTTGATTCTTTTGTTAGTTTCAGGGTAATTAAGAAAAGGTTTTTTTTTTTAGTTTATTTGGTGAGATGAAAAGGAAATCTTGGCAAGAAAATGTTATGTTAAATGAAAAGATGAAACTGTCATCTTGATTATTTTTGCTGTGTATTTGAATAGGGAAAAAATGCATCAAATTGGAGTTTTATTTTTCTAGGACAAAGGGATTTCTTGCATAGTTGTCTCTTTGCAATTTCAGTTTCTTTTTTCTTTTTGGTTATTGGTTATATCTGTGAATTAAGATTGGTAAAGGGTGAATAGCAAAACTTAACAACAACATAGATTAGCTAAGTAGTTAAAGAATAGGCTTTTATCTCACAAATTTTGTTAATTGCTTTAATATTATTGAAAATTGAACAGATCAAAATACTCCCTTTCCCTTTTCTTAAATGGTGCTTTTCTGAATCCGATGAAAATAAAGTTACTTGCCTTTTTCTTTTTTTTTCCTTGGTTATATTTTCACCTGCTGTATTGGTAGGAGTTTGAATTCCAATTTTTCCAAATTTAGTGGTAGTTCCAATCCAGGATCTATTAAGACTGATTCTGGAAGGTCATTGAAGGTTTCTCTCTATATTCTGCTAATGGTATATTTTTGCTGGCTTATATAATCCCTTTTCAAAGAAGATAAAAGATCTGAATTTTGGTGAAATTCTGTGTTTTCCAAGCAAGATTACTCTTGAATTGACTTCAACTATGAATTTTATTTAAGCTATCTTTGATTAGTGTTACATTATTATCTGTCTATTGGTGTGCGAGGACTTCATGTAGAGCAAATACTTCTAATTTGAATCTTGAATTCTTTTATCTTCCTTCTCAAGATGTATATAAAGGGAGAGAGACTAGAGAGTGTGTGGTGACACTTAATTTTCTTTTTGTTGCTGGACCTTAATTCATCATGTTATCTTACTCTGATTACCTGAGGCATTGCATTTACTTCTTGCTGGGACTCCATTGATTACGTTATTTACTCAATTAACTTGAGAAGAAGGGAGACACTGGGAAGCAACTCAATTACTAAATGTTCTCTTTTACTGGAACTTGTGATGCATGTGTTTAATTTGTTACTTATTCTGAGCCAGTCTGGCATTTTAGATGTGAATAAATATATCCTTAATACATTGGCTATCCGCTGTCAATAAAATATTACAATACCATTTATCTCCTAGTATAACATATTTAAAGATGTCTTTGTTGTTCCTTGCTTTTCATTACATCTTTACTTTCCCATTGATATTTCTGTCCGCGATGGTGATTAAATGTGTGGATCCTAGATTACCTCTTTATATGTCTTATAAACTTTCAGTCATGTAGAACTCAACATATTATGACTTTGTTGCATATAGATATTCCTATTTGAACGATGGCATGCTTGAATCTATGTATTTGGTGAAATAGTTATGTTTTTTATTCAATCTAAGATGCAGTGACTATGTTCTAAGGATTCTCAGTTTCTTCTTTTGAACAGATCCATGGATTCTGAGCAACACTTTAGTGAACCTAGCATTGGTTTTCCATTTGAAGAAGATGATTCAGTCAAGCAAAAATCAAATTCAGTTCCAGCTTCCACTGTTGCTTCTGAAAATCTGAATGGAGGTTTTTGTGAACATGACAACGATTGCAACATTTGTCTGGACTCAGCACATGAACCTGTGGTTACCCTCTGTGGTCATCTTTACTGCTGGCCTTGCATTTACAAGTGGCTCCACGTTCAGAGCTCCTCCACAGACTCAGACGAACGGCCAAAATGTCCAGTCTGTAAGACTAACATTTCAAACTCTCTATTGATTCCTCTTTATGGCCGCGGTGCATCAGCACCAGAGTCTGAAGCTAGGAAGCGCCAATTGGATTTGGCTATACCACATAGGCCCCCAGCAATTGGAACCAACGCTCCACCCAGTAATGTACCAGCAATAGGGTCTCATCAAGATCAACAGCTTCATGCCAATCTGTTCCACCCCCAACCAGATCCTTTTCAACAGCAGCAGGACTTTCAGCCGCAGCTGCAGTCTCTCCATCACCAACCATATTTCCCCCATCCTTTTGGTGGCTTTGCGTCAATGGGACCATCTGAATTTGGACATACAGCAACGACCAGTTCTTACAGTCCAACAATCCCAAACTGTGTGATGTTTGGAGAAATGGTTTTTCCAGGGATGTTTGGAAGCTCGGGCACAAGTATGTTTGCCTCTGCCCATCCTGCTACAGGATACGGTAGCCCTAGAAGGATGAGAAGGCAGGAGCTGCCTGTGGAAAAGTCTCTTGGGAGAGTACTCTGCTTCCTCGTCTGCTGCTCCGTACTATGCCTTCTACTTTTCTAATTTGGTTTTTGTTTAATATAATTGTACAAATTATTGGACTGTCCTTAAACAGTCACAGAGATTAGATGCATACAGCAATTTTATAGGTTTTGCTGGAAACTAAAAACCTGTCGGACAACGTTGGCCTCCTGTAAATCTTTTAGTAATTACTACTACTAGAAACTTATATCTAGGTAACATTGAACTGTTGAAGCAAGAGGGTATCCCAGTTTCTCCATTATAATTGTAATGCTGTTGGAATTTTCTCTTAATGGTTTTCATATCTTGCTTTTGCTATTTGCCATGGCTGAGTTGTTGAATACCTTCATTCTTCTGAAAGGTGAAGAGGTCTGTCTGGTCATAAATTTGTACATCTTACAAGGAAGTCATAAATTCATAAATTCATAGTTACTTATTAAAATCACTTTATATCATAATATCTTATCAAATTAAGATTTTCTTAATTTTAGATTTTTGGATGAATTTTTTTTCTTCTTTTTTGGATCTAGGACGTGACATATTAATAACTTTTATTTGTCATTTTTATATAAATACAGTTACTTTAAAATGGTACAAAAAGTTAATTTGCAGCTTTGGAACTTTTAGGCTGTGATTACTCTTTTAACATTTGTACCAAAATACTTCAGCACAGTAATATCCTTTAGCAGTAACTATATCTGAAGTTTTTCATTTGGACTGCCTAAAATAATCTTATGCAACAAATTCGAGGATGTGTATGGAGAAGTTTTATTCTAATCATGAACCACTACTAGATACTGCTGCGGTCGAAAAAACGCAGCCCAAATTATGCTAAATTAGAATTCATTCTATTAGAAGAATGAAGATATGATAAAAAGATACTTAGAATTGATTATACAAACATTTGACAACCAATTTATATCTCTTAGTAACATTTTTGAAATATAATGAAAATATTTTTTGAGATATTTTAGTATATTATCACATTTGTCCATACATGGTGTTACTCTTCTTAATTTTTAGTCCAATTACAAAAAATTTTGTCTTTTGTTTCGTAATTCATAATTTTGTAGCAGATTTCGCCTTATCCAAATTTAAATATTTCATGATCATTTTTATCTAAAAATAAATAATCGATATAAAATAATTAATGAGTACATTTATATAAGTGATAAATATAAAATAATAAATAAAAATAATATCACATTAGATTCGAATTGAAAATTTAAAATTATAATATGTTTTTTATTGAAAAATATTTAGATAGATTTCATTTTTTATCTGTACCTGTAGAACTTGTGATTAGCATTAAATCTTAAAAAATTTTACTTACATCCATAAATTTTTATCCATAAATTTTGTATAATTAAAATTTAATTTATACCACAGAGTTTATAAATAGAATAAAAAATAGAATCTACCTAAATATTCATTATTTGATTATACTATTAAAAAAAATACTTCCCGGCGGCCCCCCTTCCCAAATAAATAAATAAATAAATAAATAAAGCCTCACCATAAAAGCTCCTCCGACATCCCCATTTCTCCAAAATCAGAAGTGTAAAACTCATCACGTTCCTCCAGACACGAATAGAAGAAGATGGTAAAAGACAGAAGCGAAACTCCAGATGAGGAAAACGGAGCTCCGATTAAGAAAGACCGAAAGCACTCATATTCTGAACCCGACTCCAGGTCCGAGTCCGATGACAGGTCCAGAAAATCCGATCGAAGCAAGCGAAAGAGAAGTCGACGTCGAAGTCGAAGTTCAAGCAGAAAACGCCGAGACGACGAAGAATATAGCAGCCATACGTCGGAGTCGGAGTCGGAGTCAGAGACTGAGTCAGATTCGTATTCGGAATCTGAATCGGGTCGTAGCTCCGAGGAGTATTCGGAATCAGAGGAAGAGAGGAGGCGGAGGAAGAGGAGAGAAAGGAAAAAGCGAGAGGAGAAGGAACGGAGGCGGAGGAAAGAGAAGGAGAAGAAGAGGAGAAGGAAAGAGAGAGAAGAAAAAGAAGATAGAAAGATAAAAAAGAAAAAAGAGGAGAAAAAGAAGAAGAAAAAGGATAAAGAGAAGGGTAAAATTGGAGCAGTCACGAATTCATGGGGCAAATATGGAATTATTAGAGAAACTGATATGTGGTAATACTATGCTTGCTTAATTCAACTTTCATTTATCTGTTTTTGTTCTCTCCATTATTTAGTAAATTAAAAGTTGTTATTTTTTTGCTGGGAAATTAGGGTTAGGGTTTGCATAAATTTAGGAGAAATTTGACATTGAAGATAATGTTTGTAGTAAAGTATGTGTCTTTATTGTCGTCAATTTGATTTGATTGAATTATGATGGTAGTGTGTATTCTGTTTGGACTAAATGAGGAATTTGCTGTTCGATTGTAGATTTATGTGTTTGTTAGCTGGATTAGCATAGTTAGGTATAATGCAGTTTAGAGGTTGACGTTTGCATTGGAAAGTGTGTGAGGTGTAATAAAGGTTTGCTATTTAAGAATTACTTGGTGAAGCAGTTTGAGTGAGGATAGACAGTCTCACTAGTATCTAGATGGTATAAGAAACAGTGTTGATGATGCAGACACCCTGGGTGAACAAACAACAAAAGGGAGGAGGGGTGGATTTGCAATGCATTTTATGAAGTTGTTATCTTTTTTGTTGTATGTTCTTAAGGGTCGTATGCAACATATACATCAATGGTGTAGTCCTAACTGTTTAAAATCTGTTACATGGTTTCTCACTCTTGAAGTAATTAGGCATATTATGTTTTGATTATGTAAACATCATCATTCAATCATTGTACTATGTATAAAAAAATTTCAAATCTAGTGGAGGCAAGACTTTAACCTGAAGGGAAGAGGCTGACGCTAGTTACAGATAGCAAGAAAGCAAATGTCTCTACTTCCTAAGTTGTTTTAATTGCTAACAGCAATGCATGCTAATTTATTTTGTATTTATCACTTGTTGACTGCCTATTTCTGCTGGATAATCATGACCTCTCTTAAGGTTATATAGTTTAAAGTCTTTTGGCTGCACTATTGAGAATTTAGTTATAGTAAGAGAACATTTGCCTCCTTTTTCCTTTGTGTTTTGAGTTTGTTAACAAAGATGTTGCTTCCTTGCAAATTCATCTATGGTATAAAATGTTTTTTCCCTTTGCTTGGGCAGGAATAAGCGACCAGAGTTCACTGCATGGTTAGCGGAAGTGAAACAGGTACCATTTTGTTATTCCAAGACCAAACGGTTGGGGTTGGAGTCAACACTTGTCTTGAAACACTCTTTTAGATTTCCTTTAAGAGTTGCTAGATTTATGCTTGAGACTTTCTTTAGCTGTTAGTTTTGATCTATTTTGTCATTGACGTGAAGAAAAGATGGTGTTGTTGACATGGTTGATTATTCATCTGAACATTGAACAATTGGCAACCAATTTGTGAACTGTTACATTGTGAATATTGAGCTGATGTTCCTTTGTTTTAATAGGTAAATCTGGAAAGTCTTCCTAATTGGGAGGAGAAGCAAATGTTTAAAGAGTGAGTCCCTAATATGTTTTTCAGTACTTTATCCTCATTGAATGTATTATGTATTGTACAACTGTTTTCATTTATCTAATTTCTCTCTGCTTACTTTGTATCTTCCATCCATTTATCCTTGTTTCCTGAACATTCATGGCCACAGATTCATGGAAGATCACAATACTGCTACATTTCCTTCTAAAAAGTAAGGCTCTACACCATTCTCACTTGCATTTCCATTTCTGTTGACATCTTATGCTTTCTGAGATATGGGTCACTGATGGCAGGTTAGATTACTTATTTATACTTGTCCCAGAATACTTAGGTAGTTTTATTGGAGGAAATCACTTAGATACCTAGCTCAATAGCCCTCCTTTTATAGGGAAAATATGTGGAGTTTCCTTCTGAAATTGTTCCCTGCTAATTAAAGTTGGAGGCAAAAGATACCAAGTGTTGATTCCCATATAGATAAAATACTTCAGGTCTTTTAGTTGAAATAGATTTTTATTAAATTGAAAGCGAGACTCAAGTATTTTAAACTTCCAAGATTGCTCCATTGTGCCTTGGGTGGTCACAGTACTGATGCGTGCTAACTATCTTTTTGCTTGCAGCGGTAAGAATTTACTGCTAGCCCATCTCATCTCTCAAAGGTGGCAGAAGCCTTGTGCACTGGTCCTGCACTATTACTTTGCTTGAATTTCCCGGAGAAATATATAATTTTTCACAAGTTAAAAGACGTTGCTAGTTTGAATTTTTTTTTTTGAAAAAAAAAACAGAAATGGTATTACTCAGATAACTGTACTATTTCTGAAGTTGCAGGTTTCGGATTTTAGTGTAAGCAGGGTGCAATGTTCGTCTCCTTTGTTGAATTTTTTTTTTCCTTTCTAATCTTTTCTTACCATCTCAAGTTTAAGACGGAAAATTTAGGGTAGTTTCAAGTCCAAAACTGCCAACAAGTGTTGTTATTTCTGAGTTGATAATTTTTGCTTTTACTTTTTCTTCATGGTTACAGGTATTATGATCTTGACGCTTATCACAGACAAAAAATGGAAAAGGAAATGAAGAGAGGATCCAAAAATATCCGGGTGACAGAACGTACAGTATTTGATGACGAAGAACAGCGCAGGTATTTTAACAGTGCACATATACTCAACTAACATAATTTATAGAATGTTTCTTCAATTGCACAACCATGTTTAGTTCTCAACATAAAGTAGCTTGAGAGCTTATTGTTAATTGCAGACAAGAAATGATGCAAGAACGTGAAAGACATAAGGAAGAACAGATTGAAGCATTGAAGCGGTCCATGCAAAGTGGAATGGTAATGTTTGATATAATTAATGAAAATATCATCTTTCACTTTCTTTTCAGCGATATCCTGTGGGTTGTTGAAGATATTCTTCCATTTGATTGCCTAGGCACAAGCAATGAAAGAGCAAGCTCAACTCAAGGAAGAGATGGCATACCAATACAAGATTGGTAATTTTGAGGTGAGGATGATTTTCATATGCGACTGACTATAACGTTGTCTCCTTTCTTGTATTCTCATTTTAACAGTTTTCATCTGCTTGTACAATTAGGCTGCAGCAGCTATCCAGAGGAGGCTGGACCCAGATGTTGCTATGTAATTAGGTAGTACTTAGGAAGTTTATTTGCTATCTGATGAGAAGAGGATTTTGAACCTTTACTTTGATCTGCATGCTATGACAAGATAATTAACATGCTGCACGGCTACTAGAGCAATGCTTACAGTTTTACATTCAAATTCACTGGAAACTAATGCTGACAATTATATTACACATACAACAGAGACGTGAGGACAAAACCCAATCTCACTCAGTGTCCAGATTAGATGAAAAACTTGAGCAACCCTTTACGAAGAAGCAAAGGAAAATCTGGCTTTATTTTTGGTCAAAGCATTCTTCTTATATTGAAGATGTTTAATTACGTTTAGAACCCTGAACTTTGCCCCTAACCTCCCTTTAAATGTGACTGGTGAATGCAAGAAAATAAACATGGATATCGAACGATTCCAAGAGAACTCCTTGTTATTAGAAGAATAGTGAAGTGAGTCCTAGCATATTACTGGTCTACTACTTGCTATTTTGAGTCCTACAGCCTCTACTACTACCATTATAGTAATTCTAGATGCAATACTGCAGTCTAATCTAGCATTATTGACAGGTATAAATGCTAGTTTTTATAAAATCTATGATTGGATAAGATACAGGTCATAAATTTGGACTTGGTTTCTTCCTCCCAAAAAAATACAACCATAGCCAAGAATATAATTGTTGATGGAAAGTCCATAGAACAAGGACAACCTAATCTAAAATAGAGTTACAAGAATGACACTGTCAAAAGCTAAACCAATATTCTGGGTTAGATAAGTCTCCAATATACAATCTTAACATCCCCTAGTTCCATCCCGTGTCTAGGAAGACAAGTCCTGCTCTTGCAAGTTACAACACCACCACCTAGTTTAAAATAAGTGAAAATGGCACGTAGAGACGTTCTCTTTATGATTTATTGGTTAGGGTTTGAGTCACTAGAGGTTAAGGAAAGTTTTTTTTTTTTAAAGATTAATCCCTTCCAATTTTATGAATTCATGCCTTTGTATCTGTTATTGCAATTGGATTCATTATGTGAAACAAACCACATTTAATTTGTGCATAATTTGCTTCCAATGCCTATCCATAATGTGAAAACGCTCTGTCCATTTTTCTTTACATGTGTATGGCTATCAAAGTTGGTTTGAAAGGTTCTCCTATATATGAGATTTTCCTTGGAAGCTAAAAAAAATAAAAAATAAAAAATACCACAACAAATCAAGTTTTATTCCCACTAAATAGGGTCAGTTGCATGAATTCTACTACGCCACTGTACTCTGTCATGGACCATATCTTCATCAATATAGCTAGGTAGACAGTTATATCTTTCTTATAAGTTACTCACAAAATATTTTTCTATCTTCTTCTACCCCTTTAATGTTGACTACTGTCTGTAAAATCTACTTGCCTGACAGATATTTCTACTGGTCATCTTAACACATGACCTAACCACTTTAAGCGTATTTCTCTAATTTTCTCATCAATAGATTCTACTTCAATTTTCTCACGAATATACTCATTGCGTATCTTATTCATCCTAATGTACCCACACATCCATTTTAACATTCGATTTCTACTACTATCATCTTTTGCTCATGTACATAATTTACTGCCTAACGCTCAGACTCATAAAGCGTTGCTGACGTAATTGTTGTTCTATAAAATTTACCTTTAAGTCGTAAAAGAATTTTGCGGTCGTATAATATTCTCGATGTCATTTTCCATTTAATCTAATTCGCTTGTATCCGATGTGTAACATCTCGATTTATACCACTATCACTTTGAAGAATTGATCCTAAATACTTAAAATTTTTTCTACTTATATGGATGTCTCTTGATCTCTAATAATAATTTCTATTCTATTCCTATGTATATCTTTGCTAAATTTAAATTTCATATATTCTATTTTTGATCTATTAATTCTAAATTCTTTTATCTCAAGTGTCTCTGTCCAAACCTCGAGTTTAGTATTAATCCCATCTTTTATTTCATCTACTGAAACAATGTCATCTGTAAATAACATACACTATAGTATTATCTCTTGTATGTGCCTTGTAAGTTCATATATGATCAATACAAATACATAAGAATTTAGAGTTAAATTTTGGTGTAAACTTATATTTTTATGCAAAAATTGAATTTAATTGATAAGACCTCTACGAGAAGTAGGTGTATCATTAAAACTATTAAAGCATCCACAACACTTGCTCACAATGGAACATCCATCCGTTTCATAATCCGCACAAACTACTGAAACCAACAAAGACACTAAATTGTGTGAATGACATATTAAAAATGGCAGAAAGTGAGCAGCTGTTGAAGATGTCTTCTCAAGAAAATGACAGATTGACCATGAACGCGATCACAACTTTGAATCATGGTCACAATACCACTTCAATAAAATATAACTTGACATTTCTCAGATCTCCTGGGAAAATTGGCCATATTCTTTAGTAACGAAAGCCTTTCCCCGCAACCAAGATAACCAGGGTGTATTACCAACCTTTCCAAGACTCCAGCATGCTTTAGAATATAGCCTATAACAGGAAGCTCATCAATGTAGTATTTGTCAAGTATAGCAATAGAAATTATTGTAATTCGTGATGACAAGCATTTAGGCACATGATGCTCCAGTTTGCTCCACCAGGTTATCATATAAATCCTACCAGTACCAACAGAAGAAAAAAGAAAGTGTTATTCCTACAATTTTTAAGCTAAAAAATCTTTTAAGCTAAAATATTTAAGGCTCAAACACTAAACTAACCTCCTCAAAGATAAGAACTTGCAAATTTTCTGAGCTCTTAAGTAAATCTTGCAGCAAATCCAAGCAGACTGCATCTAGCTTGCACCTCCAGTTTGGTTAGATTTTTGAAGCTTATAGATGCATCAAATAGGCTGAAAAACTGTGTAGACAAAAGAGCTTTAGTGTTTTGTAGATGCACCATAACATTGATTTATTAAGGGAAAATCGCTGAAATAGTCCTTAAACTTTTTTATTTTAGCCAAAATAGTCCCTCAACTTTTTTTGTAGCCAGAATGGTCCTCCAACTTTTATTTTTTAGCCAAGATAGTCCTTTCATGTGAAATTTATAAAAAAAAAAAAAAATTTATGGTGACTACACCATAAAAGGACTTTTTTGGCTAAAAAATAAAAGTTAAAGGACTATTCTGGCTAAAAAAAAAGTTGAAGGACTATTCTGGCTAAAAAGAAAGTTGAGGGACTATTCTGGCTAAAGTGAAAAAATTGAGGGACTATTTTGGCGATTTTCCCATTCATTAATTATACTAAACATGAAAACTTCTTGTTTTTTTGACATGAGGAGGAAGAAACCCACCAGATTAATGACTTGTCGTGTTACTTAGGGGATGCTCAATAATCTCTTGAAGTTAGGACCACGGTTCAGAGATTGGACTGGAGGTTGAGTCCGAGTCGTAATTAAAAAGTCCTTTCGGATTATATACATCCTAAAATTTATACGAACTAAAATTGTAGTAATAAATTTGTAATATAGACTTTATTTTTGACTAGTTATTCTTTAAAATTACAAACAACTATTTATAATTTTCGTTTTATTTGTTGTCCGATATCTGCCTTGGAGTGAGATTTATTAGAGATTATGGTATAATATTGGCCTAAGGACAATAGATATCAATGGGGTACTTTGGCTGCTACAAACCACCTAAACCAAGGGCGAATTATATAAATACCATTAATAACTTAGCACATATATGCATCATCAATAGTAATTTTCTGGAGTGGACTGACATTTGTTAGAATAGTCGCTCATTGTCTATATTAGTTAGAATTTTCATCAAGACAGATAATGAAAAAAAATAAAAAAAGGATCCACAACATTATAAACAGTGATTGTCTACTAACAACTTACAAAAGTGTAGAGAAACTAATACTAATATGTAGCTGCTGGCTTACCCGGAGAGTACCACTTCACAAAGTTAAGAGACTTGACCTCACCAAGTGCTTGAAGCAGATGGTAACATAAACCGACATTTGCTTGCACAACCAAAGGTAGAGGCTGTATCGAAAACTCTAGTGGTACAGGACCATGTAAATCAAAGTATTCAAGTGCAGGGGCATCTATTTCAAGCTTCTGATGCCAATGCCAATAATCTGCGAGCATTGAATAGTCGGTAGAAAAGCAAAATACCAGCCTTCTGAGGGAGGAAGAAGTTAATTTAAACGAGGCCAAATTATCAAGTCTTCCTCCGTGAATGTATAAGGATTCGAGGGTTTTACAGCTGAATAAAAATTTATTAACAAAATCTCTTTATCTTCATACTCAACTGAATCAAGTGCTAGTTCCTTGAGTCCAGGAAGATGAATACTATTGGCTTGAAACACCACGGCTTACAATACTGCCAGAGAGTTTAAGAAGCTAGATTGATTCACAAGTGAAAATGTTACGCAGATAATAATTCATCACTGGCTTTGGACCTGCTAACCGGAGATGAAGCGCTTGGACATTCCGAATGAGAAAGGTTGCGAAGGAATTGTGAGAAAGGTTGTCAAAGAATTGTTAAAACTTGTGTGTCTTATGAATAATATAATGGCTTATATTTATAGGCTTGTAAGTACAATAAACTTAGACTGTACAACGAATTTAGACACTGACTAGTAAGGTGACTAACATAAATGTAGGCACTAATAAATAATGTAACTATACAATGAATCTAGATAATGAATCTAGACAATTTATGTTAACATTCTCCCGTAAACTCAAGGTGGTTAAGCGCAGACCAACTGGAGTTTGGAACACAAGGCGAGAAAACGACCGGGTGGATGAGCTTTAGTGAAAATGTCAGCAGTCTGATCTTGTGAAGAAACGGATTGTAAAGTCGAAGAGTACCACGAACCAGATGTTGACGAACAAAATGACAGTCATTTTTGATATGTTTAGTACGCTCATGAAAGACATCGTTGTGAGCAATTTGTATAGTACTCTGATTATCACAACGAAGAAAAGTAGTGGATGAGTGAGTAACTCCCATATCTTCAAGTAACCACCGAAGTCAAATAAGTTCTTGAGTAGTGTTAGCAACTGCACGATACTCTGTTTCGGTACTAGAACGAGATATAATGGTCTGTTTCTTACTTTTTCAAGAGATAAGAGATGTACCAAAAAAAAAACAAAAACCTGTAATGAAGCGTCTATCCGTAGGATTACCAGACCAATCAGCATCAGAATATGCGTGTAAATCAAGAGTGGAATGATAAGAAAAATGAAGACCATGGAACAGAGTACCCTTGAGGTATCGCAAAATGCAAAAAACAGCTGCAAAATGAGTCGTCTTAGGAGCCACCATGAATTGACTGACAACGTGAATGGCGTAAGTAATGTCAGGTCTAGTAACTGTGAGATAAACTAGACTGCCTACCAACTGACGATATAACGTAGGATCGGAGATAGGGGACCCATCACGAGGAGTTAATCGAGCATTAGTCTCAATAGGAGTAGAAACAATTGTACTATCAATTAAGCCAGCCCGAGCAAGAAAATCCGAGATATACTTAGCCTGAGTAAGAAAGTATCCATTAGAATTAGAAGAGACCTCAAGACCAAGAAAATAACTTAGGAATCCCAAATCCTTCATCTCAAAGTGTTGATGGAGATGACGTTTTAACACAGTGATACCATCAACATCATCCCCAGTAATAATAATATCATCCACATAAAATAAAAGAAGAATAGTACTATCATCTGATATTCGACGAAAGAGAGCCGAATCATATGGACTAGAGGTGAATCCAAATTGCGAGATAATGGAGCTAAAGAGATTGTTTGAGACAGGTAAAGAGTTCGACGAAGCTTACTGATCTTGTTTGTTGGATGATCACAACCAGGAGGCGGTTTCATATAGACATCTTCAACAAGATCACCATTAAGAAAGGCGTTCTTAACATCCATTTGAAATAGTTGCCAGCGACGAACAGCAGCAACATCAAGTAAACTACGAACAGAAGTAAGACGGGCAACAGGAGCAAAGGTTTCTTCGTAATCAATGCCATGTTCTTAAGCAAAACCTTTGGCAACTAAGCGAGTTTTATATCGTTCAATTGTACCATCTGAGTGAGTTTTAATCTTATAGACCCATTAACCAACAGTAGATTTTTCAGGTGGTAAGTCTACAAGATCCCAAGTTTGCAGCTGTTCAAGGGCCTGCAATTCATCGTTCATAGCTTTCTGTCACACAGGATTAGAACTTGCCTCTCGATAAGAGATGGGTTCTTGAAAAGATAAGTTAGTAAAAAAATAATGAAAATCACGAAAATGAGTAGGAATTGCTCTTACACGATTGGATCTACGTAAGGCAAGTGGAGAAAATTCTGAAGTGACAGCAGGAGCAGGATCTTGGGTTGAGTCAAATAAGTCAGCCGGTCTATCAAGAGAAGATTCAACAATAGGCTCGTCAGGAAAAGGATCACTAGATGGATTAGTAAAGAGAATTGGATAAGAAGTGATAGAAAGATAAAATTTGGACATAGAAGATAACATTTTATGTTCCCAGAAGACAATATGACGAGATATACGGAGTCTTTTGGACAGCGGATCCCAACATCGATAACCTTTATGTTCAATCCCATAGTCAAGAAAATAACACAATCTTGCACGAGATTATAATTTATGGTGCTCATGTGGTTGAAGCAAAACAAAACAGGCACAACCAAAGATTTTGAGTTGTGTATAATCAGGAGTAGATTGAAAAAGACGTTCACATGGAGTCCGATTATTAAGACAGAAGATGAAACCTGATTAATGGTATAAACAGCAGTAAGTGCTGCTTCACCCTAGAATCGTTTGGGGCAAGAAGAAGCAATGATGAGTGCACGAATAGTGTCAAAGATATGTCAGTGTTTGCGTTCAGCACGACCATACAGTGATTTGTGAGGAAGTGCTTGGACATGATCTATGTACCACAGTGTCATTTTGGTGAAGAAAGTCTAGAAATGAATGTTCTTTATATTCCATGGCATTATCAGTACGAAATATCTTGATAGTACGAAAAAATTGAGTTTTGATCATGTTGGCAAACTCAAGATAGATTGCAGACAAATCAGATTTATGATGCATTAGGTAAATCCAAGTATACCGAGAAAAATCATCAACAAAAATAACAAAATATTGGGAACCACCCATTGTGGGTGTAGGAAAAGGTCCCCAAATATCTGAATGAACAAGATCAAATGGTGCACTTGAAATAGAATCACTTTTATTAAAAAGTAAAGCATGATGTTTTGCAAGTTGACATGAAGCACAATAAAAAATGAGTATCCTTAATAGAACCTAAATGACCTTTAGCAACTAAAGTTTTTAAACGACTAACAGGGACATGACCAAGGCGAGAATGCCATAAATCAATGGAAGAAGGAGAACCTGCGAAAAATGATGAAGAAAATAGATGAGATGGAAGGAGAAGATGAACCAACTCAAAAGGACGACCAACTTTACGGTCGGTCCCAAGAATTTGCCCTGTCTGAGAATCCTACACAGAATAACCAGAAGCTCTGAACAATATATGTAGGCCTAACTCACACAACTGACCAACGGATACTAGATTAAGCATGAGTTTGAGAATGAGAAAAGTATTAGGAATAGAAACTGTAGCGGTGGATATGTTGCATGTATGACTAATGCGCAGAGTAGAACCATCAGCTGTATAAATTGGTGGTGCAGTAAAATTTTCGTGCTTAGAGTTAAAAATGCTAGGATCAGAGGTCATATGGTTACTGCAAACAGAATCAAAGTACCAAGAAGAAGTACTTGGTGTGACAGAAAGAGCAGTAGATGGAGTTGAGTTAAACAGAACCTGTTTAAGCATTGATTCAATATCACTGAGAGTAACATTGGAAGATGAAGATGCAGGATCTTGAGAGGATGATAGAGGAACATTATTCTTAATACAACTTCAGTAGTAACAGCAGAACGATGTGGGCTAGACTTAATTGGGACATATCCTGGTCGTCCTGAAGATCTGTATGGATTCTTGGGACATTGTGCAATAAAATAGTAAGAGCCTTTCTTTTGACAGATACGACAAACACGTGGAGGACAATCTAAAAGAGTGACCAAATTCATGACAATAACGGCATTCTCGTGGTTGAGATGGTGTTTGAGGAGCCCGTGTAGCCAAAACAGGGTTAGTAATATGGTGACTAGAAGTAGGACCTGAAACCTTAAGGGAACGAAGACGAGTTTCTTCAAAAATAACTTCCTGAAAAGCAGACTCAAGTGTAGGTAATGGATGTCGATGAAGTAAAGATACACGAATGGGTTCAAAATCATCATGGAGAGCCATAAGAAACTGCATTAGACGCTGTTGATCTCGAAGAGCAAAATATTTTGTTGCATCTCCAGGAGTCTCCCATTGAGGATCCGAAAGTGCCAATTGATCCCATAAGTTGCTCATATAATTTAGCAATAAAAGAGTGAATAGATTGATGTGATTCTTGTTTTACATGATACAAAGTAGTAAGAAGGTGATACTGATTAGTTAGATCCTTACTGGTATATCGATGAGTAACAAAATCCCACAGATCTTTACATTAGTTGAAATGTCCAAATTACTGACGTAAGGAAGAGATAGAAGTATTACGGATCTAAGTGATGATCTGGTGGTTTTTACTATCTCAATCTTCTAGGTGATCAGCAAATTTTGCATATGATTCTTCAACAATTTGAATTGGAGCTAGAATAGAACCGTCGACAATTTTCCTTAATTTTCGACCTTTGAGGAAACTTTGCATTTCCTGAACCTACAAAACATAATTAGATTCATCTAAGATAGTGAAAATGGGATGAGAAATATCCGATTGGGCCATGAAAGTAGAAAACAAACAAGAAATCAATAATTCTGTGACTTTCATGGCTTTGAAGAGAAAAGTCTACATCGGAGCAGACTCAGGAATTGAGAAGCTAGGAAATACTAATATCAAATTATAAAACTAGATTATGGAAGAAATATCACCAGAAAAATAAGAGGATTCTAACCCAAAACCGGGCTCTGATACCATGAGAAAGGTTGCGAAGGAATTGTGAGAAAGGTTGTGAAAGAATTGTTAAAACTTGTGTGTCTTGTGAATAATACAATGGCCTATATTTATAGGCTTGTAAGTACAATGAATTTAGACTGTACAACGAATCTAGACACTGACTAACAAGGTAACTAACATAAATGTAAGCACTAATAAATAATGTAACTATACAATGAATCTAGACAATTTATGTTAACACCGAACTAGTGCAAAGTTAATATATGAATTGGTATCAAACATGTCACATTTCAATCCGCATTTGATTTGAACTTATTTAAAGAATTTGCCTTGTGAAGAAGAAGTAGAAACAAACTGTTTAAAGCTCATCTTTTCCTCGAAATAAGTTATGCTCATGTATATAGATATAGAATCCAAGCGATTCCAAGACAACTTGACATGGCGAAATCAACATTAAGCACACAAATCAAAAGGAATTTCCGCCTTTTTAATAGAAAATTGGTTATCAAAAACTGGTGGACATAGCATATTTTGTTGGTAGAAAAGAAAGGATATGACACAAGATGTGACGTGCCAAATCGCTGATTCTATGTAACAGTATCACGCTTTCGACATGTTTCTTTTTTTTAGGATGTAAACGAATTGAGTCGAGCATGAATATTGCATTACTCGAATTTGAACTTGAATTTTTTCATAATACTCGAGCTCGAACTTGAAATTGAACGAGATTTAAAATTTGAGTTCAAACTCGAGCTTGAAAAATTGGACGAAACTCGAGCAATATTCAAATTCGCTCGAAAATAAGTAAAACGACATCGGATTTGAGTTCGAACTCGAGTATTTCAATTTTTTGTAGATAGAAAATGTAATTTTTTAAAAAAATTATGGACAGTTTAGTAATTTTACATATAATTCTAGTATTTTGATTTTTTTTGTAGGTAAAAGATGTGGTAATTTTTTTAAAGATTATAGATATTTTAGTAATTTTACATATAATAAAAAAAATTTAAAAATATATATAGTACTCGAAAAACTCTACGAGCAGTCTCTAAATCCGTTCGTCAAAGGTTTCGTGTTCGAGCAAACTCAACTGAAATCAAGTCAAAGTTTTGACCGAATTGCTCTCTGCGAGCAGCTCGATTCGTTTACAGTTTTAGTTTCTTTCAGATAAATCAGATTATTGGATCGACAACTTTCCATATTGCTAATAGAGGATACTTGAAATTTACAGAATTTTCGGAGACTCCTTATTAAAGAATGTGTCTAACCCAGACGAATTTGTTATGAGAAGAAAAGTAGTAGTAGCATCACAGATACAACCCCAGATGAATTTGTTATGAGAAGAAGAGTAGTGGTAACATCACAGATACAATGAATTTGTTATGAGAAGAAGAATAGTACATCAGAGATACAATAATTTTCAAAATTACATGTATTACTTATAATTTTGTAACATATTGTTGGAAGATTACAATAGATAATCTTTTGAATTAGAATAGAGAAGTGAGTCCTGCTAGTGTACTACTTGCTGTTTGAGTCCTACAGCGTCTCCTATTATCCTACTACCCTGTGTAACACTGCTTTCGATCTTTTGCCTCATTTATTATGATAAAATACAAGTGATAAACATATAAAATGTGTATGTGAGATCAAAGATACTGCCTCTCCTACTAGTAGTATTGATCTAAAAGTGCTAGTTACTCCAAAAAAAAAAAAAAATGCCAGTCCATCCATTGTTGGCCCTTTGATTGCATATCATATTAACATAAATTAAGACATATTCTAAAAAAAAAAAAACATATACAACGATACCCAAGAACAAAGAAGAATCAACTCTAGAAGAGGTACAAGAATGATATTGTCAAAAGCTAAAATAATATTTTGGGTTGTAGTAAGGCTCCATAGTTGATTAATCCTTCCAAATAGAAAATTTTACCTCTTTTTTAGAAAATTATTTCCTTTCAATTTTTAAAGTTTGTACAATATTAATTTTTAAAATATATAATATTATATTGTATAAATATTAAAAGTACAAGAGAATAGTTTTCCAAAAGAGAGAGTATAATTTTCCTTAATTTTATGCCTTTGTATCTGTTACTGCAATTGAATTCATTATATACACAACTTAGCCCGAAGCGAAACACGTTTAATTTGTGCATAATTTATTTCCAATACCTATCCATAATGTGAAAATGCTCTCTATGTCGCATATATCAAAGTTGGTTTCAAAAGTTAACTAAGAAGTCTTGACATGCTGCTATATATGAGATTTTCCTTGAAGCCGAAAAGGCTACAATTTATGCAAAAAAAAAAAAAATAAGAATTTAATTGATGAGACCTCTAAGAGAAGTATATGTATCAAATACTATTAAAGCGTCCCCAACACTTGATCATAATCAAACATCCATCCGTGTCATAATCCACAAAAACTATTGGAACCAACAAAAACATTAAGGAGGTGTTTGGATGGTTTATGGGTATGAGGAAAAGAAATAGAAATCATAGGTAATGATATCTATAAATGTTGTTTGATTAATCACTATGAAAATTATTTTATGTAAATGAAAGTGTTAGAAAATGTTTATTTTCATTCCTTACTTGTAATTTAGAATTTCAAATTTATAAACTTATCAACATAAGGAAGTTCATTCCTTATTCAAACTAAACAAGTTAAAGAAGAATAATATAAATCCATATCGATAATAGAGTTTATAATTCCTATTTCGATTTCGATTTCAGAATGCAAATTGTGTGCATGACCTATTGAAAATGGCACAAAACTGCAGCTCTTGAAATATCTTGAGAGAATGTAATTTTGCATTTCTCAGATCCTCGAGGGAATTTCAATATCTTCTTCTGAACTCTACTTAATTTTTCTTCTGAATAGAGTATTTTTGACGGATCATAGATGTCAGTATCCAAATCCACATGGGAGTCGGATTTTAAGTAGTGATGATGAATGTCAACTGTATGTTTTCAAGGACTTTACCATTCTTTAGAATATACTCAATCGTTACGAGCTAATCATATGTATCTGTCCCCAAGTAATAAGCATCAATTGAAACTGCTTTGAGGCATGACAACAAACATCTCGGCACATGATCAGGGACAATGTATGACATCGGAATGTCAATTAAGTTCCTCCGAGAAGACTCATCCTATCCCAAAAACACAAAAATACTGACTCAAATTAACTTCTAAAACCCCTTTCGCAATTTAACAATTTCTAAACCTTACGAACTTTCCTAAAATTTTAGTTTAGTACAACTTAAAAAAGCAACAACAATAACCAGACAAGACTAGTCGTAGGAGTTATGGTGTCAATTGAATTTTGTGAGTCGAGTTTTGCAAAACCTAAGTTTAGTTTAGTACTACTGAAAAAATCAACAACAACTACCAGACAAGACGAGTCGTAGGAGTAAGGATGTCAATTGAACTTTGTGAGTCGAGTTTTGCAAAACTCAAGTTCAACTCAAGCAAATTTATTTAAGTTTCGGGTATTAATCGGGTTAATCCAACCTCACAAATGTGTAATTCATACTCATTTCATAAAATTATTCGGCTTTCGAATTTTAATCGGATTGACCCACATCATCCAATAAAAATTTTTATAACTTATTTGTAAATTTTGTTTTCTTATATTCAGTCAATACAATATAGAATAATATGTATTACTTATGTCAATAAACAATTATGAACTATATTATTGAACCATAGCATTTCAACTAAATTGACTAATGATGTTGGATTATCATTTTTAGTTACCCAAATTTAGTTAAATTAATAGAATACTAGAATTATTTATTATTATTTACATAAAATTAAGTAGTAGTATTATTTAATTTAGGATAAAATTAGTATTTTATATATATATATATAGGTCGGATTTTAATCGAGCCTAGTTTAATAAAGCCTAAATTCGAATCACAATTTAATCCGGTTTAACATTTAGATCCAATTTCAACCCAATTCACTTTAACTTTATAAGATCCGGTCTTTCGTTTGTCGGGCCAATCCAAACCTATTGACAGTCCTACCTAAGAAGAAATAGGAATACTCATTCTACTAATTGTTGGACGCCAATCTCACAAAAATCTTCAAGCTTATTGAACTGTTCCATCTTTTTTCTTCTCCATTACTTTACTGGACACGAACCTTTTAACACACATGATGATTAACGACGAGAAAAAAAATACTTACACTCAATCTTGTCTCTTGAATTAAATCTCATAAAATTTTACTTATTATTTATTTTACATAATTTAATAAGAGACAGTTGAATCTACAAATAAAATTATAAACGGAGTCTACCTAAATATTTTTATCTGCTGAAACTGAATATCGTTTCATGGCTGTGACAATTAGAGAACTGCTTTGGTTGCAAGCTTTTCAGCTTGATCTCCCAATTCATCATTCGCAAGTCATGTTATTGCGTTGACAATCAAACTGCAGTTTACATTGCTAATAATCCTGTCTTCTAGGGATGACACAAACATTATTGACAGACAAAATTGCTTTGGTTGCGAGATATTCTGCTTGATCTCACAATTCATCATTCGCAACACATGTTATTGCGTTGTGACAATCAAATTGTAGTTTACATTGCTAATAATTCTGTCTTCCTTGAATGCACAAACATGTTGAGGTAGATTGTCACGTTGCTCGAAATCATGTGTTTAAGAGTAATAATTGTATTCAACATATTTCTTCTTAACATCAAATTGCAAATATTTTTACAAAAGTGCTCGAGTGTGATACTTTTCAATATTTGGTTGGTAAGTTGGGCATTTGTAATTTTCCTGCTCCAACTTGATAGGAATGTTAATATTTTAAATAGTAGTGTACATCTAGATTGTTCTAAATTATATATATCTTAGATAAATTTTTTGATTTTTTAAACATATTAGTAGTACAATTGTTGTAGGATGCCTCATAATCAAATCTATAGTATCGTTATAATTATAACAAAATCAATAGAGTGATATTTTCTATATGGTATCAAAGTTAATTTCAAGTATTTTCCTATACACATATGATTTTGATCCTTATGCACATTGGGTTTGATTTCATGTGTTTATATCAGTCA
Source organism: Cinchona pubescens (assembly GCA_025175665.1). NCBI lineage: Eukaryota > Viridiplantae > Streptophyta > Magnoliopsida > Gentianales > Rubiaceae > Cinchona > Cinchona pubescens. The sequence continues at coordinate 358,970 of JANKKI010000509.1, read as the reverse complement.
ATGTTTGTCTTATGTGATTTAAGAATTTTATATATTTTTATTGTTCAATTTGTGAGACATGAAACCAATTTATTGTTTTATTTTCGCCCACGTTGTGTGAGAGAGTGGGTGTAAAAGTATAAAATATCTTACATCGGTTAGACTAAAGATTCTGAACTAAGTAATAAATTTTTGAATCACACCACTCATTGTCAATTAATTTTACAATGAAAATTCATATTTTTTTAACATGAACCATATGTTTATTTCTACTACTTGGCCGTGTTCTAAAATGAACTTAAGCATCTTTAGTTCCTCCTGTGAACTAGACAATTTTGTTGCATAAGTTGGGTCCTCCGATGCATAAGCTGCATCTTTAGTTCCTTCTCTGAACTAGACAATTTTGCTGCATAAGTTGGGTCCTTTTATCAATATTGCATAAGTTGGGTCTTCCTCCAGACAATTTAGAAATTTTGGTGCGTAAGCCCGGTCCTCTTATGCATAAGCTGCATCTTCAGTTCCTTCTCTGAACTAGACAATTTTGCTGCATAAACTGGGTCCTCCTCTAGACAATTTAGCTGGGTCCTCTCTATCCAGTCCTCCTCTATACAATTTAGCTGGGTCCTCCTATGCATAAGCTGGGTCCTCCAATGAACAGAGAAGTAGCCAATTTTGATTTTACTACATAAGTTGGGTCCTCCTGTGAATTGAGATTGGGTCCTCTTATCGACATAGAGAACTAGACAATTTTAATTTTTCTGCATAAGCTAAGTCCTCCTAGGGGGATAGAGATTGGGTCCTCCTATGCATAAACTGCATCACAGAGAACTAGACAATTTTAATTTTGCTGCATAAATTGGGTCCTTCTATGGATAGAGATTTACAAAGTTGATATCAAACAATTTGCTATATAAGCTGGGTTCTCCCGTGGACAGAGTATTAAGTCCTAGTTCATTATCTTCATCTTTGACTTGTAACCCCAAAAAAAAATATTTGTTACACTAGAATTAATATTGTCACTTCGAATCAAATTGTGCCATTGAACTAATTACCTACCTCAAAAGTAAGAACTTGCACGTGCAAGTGTGATGGGTATCACCGCATGCCATATTCCAATAGTACCGTAGCCTTGGAAATTCAATCTCTAAAAGTTGGTTTTTTAAATTGCTAGGCTGCATGTCAAAACATTGGCTAAAAACTATTGAAATCTACTGCAAAATCAAGCAGTAATAAGATGAAAGCAAGCTAGATATGCTTCTTGTAAGAGGCAATTCCTGATTAATTATTTCCTCAACAAAATTCTTGCCAAATTTTCTTTCATTTTTCCCCCGTTTTTGGGCAAGACTTGTTGCTTGGGTTATTGGAGCAAGATGCCAAACCAAAAAAAAAAAAAACATTGCTAACTCACGTGAAACCTAGTCATAACCACTTGTTGCACTATATTGATGCGCAACTATAAAAACAAAATTTGGTCTTCTTGCAACAGACCAATCCAACTGAATCAGATTTGAGTGTTCAATATCAGCATTGGTGGAGGAAAAAAAGTGTTGGTTCGGGTAGACTCTTTTCGAGGTGTCCCACGAGACAAAGGAGTTCGAGGATGAAACATAGAAGAATAGACTTGGGGACTTCTATAAGACAGAATCAAAGTAGAAAGTAATGACACTAGACTTTTTCACACAAGGAACTATACCCCTATGGCGAAGATGCAAACTTTTGCAATGAAGCAAATCAAAAGAGAATACAATGATGCTGAACCATCCTCTAACAATAAGGCCGGAAATTTTTAGAAAGAAGCTAGCTAAACAGATAGACAATGATGCCGATGTTCTTCCTTGATTTCCTAATCAGATTAGAACAACCAAATGCATATTCTATCCTTTATTATAATAGCTAGACGGATTTAAATCGAATCCGGATAATTGAATCAAACATTTCTTTAGTACATATTAGATTGTATAAAAAAAGAGTAATTACAAAAATCGGCTGTCCACTAACAAGTTACAAGTAGCTGCTTGAAGTAGAGTAACCATTGAAAGTAAGCATTGAAACAGCGAAATTTGAATTAGATGGTAATTTCTATTAGCATACACCGACATTTGCTTGCGCAACCAAGGGTAGAAGTTGTATCGAAAACTCTAGTGGTAAGCAAAGTCTTCAAGTGCAGGGGCATCTATTTCAAGCTTCTGATGCCGATATTGTGCAAGGATGGTATAGTCATTAGAAAAACGGAATTCCAGCCTTTTGAGCGAGGAAGAAGTTAGAGGCCCTATTGTCCAACCTTCCTCTCTGAATGTATAGCATGATTCAAAGTCGCGGTCGCGTAGACTATCGCGGATCGTATAATTCTATATCAGTCTTGATATACCGATCGCGAATCGGATTACATAAAAATTTTCTTGTGAAAAATGTCTAAAAATTATAGAATAAATATAACATCATAATAAACACAATTATTTTGGAAACTAAATAATATAACAATTATATGCATTGATAAACATAATTGTATTAACCAATCAAATATTTTAGTATCCAAATAAATAAATCAAACTAGTTATAATATTAGAAAATTTAATAGTCCTGTAATAAAATTATTTTGTTGTGCTTAAATGATTATACATTATGAGTTTTTAAAGTACATGATATTATATTATACATCTCCTTAAAGTACACTAAAATGGTATCTTAACGAAACTGTAAAATTTCCTATCAATTTGCATTTAATTTTTAAATCAAACTAATATTTACATTTTTTTTAAGATTATTACCCAAGTTATTGTACTAGTTATATACATATAATCATATGTGTTTACTTTTCTGTCTATTGTTTTCTTATTTTATGAAAAATATAAATTGTGTCAAGTGAATTTCATAAAATGGTACTAACATAATACTACTATAGTATATATACAAATGCCAGAGGGAAGGAAAGTAGAAAAAATTGGGGCCTTTTTTTACAAATTCATAACTCTTTAAACTTTGGTTCTAAAGAGTAATTTTTCCATTGGAGATCATAACTGGTGAATAGGGACACAAGGCATTGATTGGCTTTAACTTTGAACAAACTCTACTTACTAACATAGTTATACAAATACCAGAGGGAAGGTTTTGACAACAAAAAAATAAAAATAAAAATTATCAAAGGGAAGGAAAGTAGGAGTATAAATACTAGGTCCTTTTTACAAATTTTTTGAAAAATTCGGTCCTTAAGAATAATTCTCTATTATACTAATACATGGACTAGGAAGAGGTTTTGGCTGCCTTTAACCCCTACTTCATAATTGAAACGCCGTCCTTCATCTCCTCCACCACCAATAGGCAAAGAATATCAATTTTCTACTGCAAATCTAAATCAAAGAGACAGTCATCGAATGACCTTTTATCGCATTGTAAGAATCGAGTAGTCTAATCCACCTCTTGAACCTCAAGCATCTGCAAATAATTCTAATCTAATAAAAGATTGGTCACAGTTATAAAAATGAAGCTTTAATTGGTAGGATTTAACTCCCCTATATATGTGTTGGAAAGAAATATCTTTAAGTGCTGGGAAATAGTTTTACAATGAGGTGGTGGTTATCATTACATTCAATGATGATTTTTTGTGATGTAATAACTCAGAACTACATGCTTAAGCAATTTAATTAGTTAGCTTAAATTTGATAGGAAATTAGGAATGGAATGAGCCATTAATTAGTCTTAAAATAAATGTGTACATCTAACCTGGGTATAGTATGTTAATTAATTGGATAAAAAGACTCAAGAAGGTAACTATCACAAAAAATCTTGGGTACACCATGAGCTCATCGAGCCTAATTAATGTAGAAACAAGAAAGATATTTTTAACATATATTTTTTTTTAACTTACATGCGTATGCGTTATGAAAAAAATGAAAAGTTAAATATTTAAACTCATGAAAGCTTACTAAATCAATCTCGCTCTTAGCATTAATACACAAGCAACAATTCGTGAACTTGAAAGTTATGATACCGTACATAATTTGTTTTTAATAGTTTACACATAGTTAAAGAAAAAATTTAAAGAATATGATAAGACAATGTCAACCACAAACATTTTTTTATGATACATCCAACAACATTAATATTTGATGTGTAATTTATGTAAAATCCTTAAACTTCATCTAGAATTTGCTTATGGTCCTAAAAATCAACTTTACTTATTAAGTTATTAAACTCATTTGTTTATCATCTATGAATAGCATTATTATGAACATGTGCATACATTTCAAGCAATGTAATCATTCACAAACTAATACAAGATTGTTCAAAGACAAAAATAATGTTTACACATAATTCCTTCAACAAGCAGAAATAATACAGACAATATTATAGTAAAATATGAATATAAACCATCCAAAGAAGCGGAATTTTTTTAGAATTGGTTACGAACATCAAATTAGAATATATTCTACTCGACCTCTATGACTGCATTTTTTGATGCTCGGGGTACTATACGCAACATCAACTTGATCTCTAGAAGATGTCTTCCAAGAACTGGGAATCTCAAGAGCACAAATAGACATCAGCTCAAGAGCATGTGCATTTTGCAGCAAAAGTTTCATCAAATGGAATCCTATAGAATTGCCAAAATGATAAGTGAAGTAAACTTTTTCAAGACAAATCATGATGCACGGAGGCAACGTCCCAAGCATTTCATAATCATCATTCTTCCAAGGAAAGTACGACTGAATTAAGTAAAAACATTATTAGAATATGTCATAAATTCATAATACAAGAATTAATAGCATGAATATTAATATGTTTCATTTATTAAAGAAATAAAACTAAAGGGAAAAAATTGAGTAGAGAAGGATTCTAGTGTTCACTTACGTATATTTTCAAATATCGAAGATTTGGAATCCTTCTGAGAAAGCTCATCAATGCTTTAGTACTTCCTGATGAACGGGACTCTAATTTCAAATAGATGATTTGACTAAACAAGGGAAGAGATTCTGTTGCACCAGCTAATTCCATTGCCTATACATAAAATGTTACACTTAATTAATCAAGATCAAGTATATACTCATAGATATATTCCAAAATAGCCAAGTATCTAGCAATGTTATTCAAGAGAAGAGAGTGTTACAAAGACATCAAATCAATATTACTTGGATGCCCAAGATATAATGGACATGATAGATTACTAATAGTCTAATATAATCACTCTACGAAATCAAGCTATGTGACACGTGTACATGACTTTTTCTTTTGTTAATAAAGTTGGTAGAGTAAATAGGTTAAGTAAAACATCCCAAAAATAGTCAAGAATTTAAGGATTACAGAATTGGATGAAGTAAAGAAGGAGCATAAATACCTCAACAATGTCAATAGAAAGCTCCATATGTCTCACAGTAGATAACTGTTTCATAATTTTGGCAGCACCAATTCCAACTTTCCAAAAATCATCAATTGCATAAATATGGTCAAGACCTGCTTTAGAAACTGATGGAACCATATCCATAACAAAATTCTCCAGAAAATAAATTTTTTTACATTACTAGCCCAATTGAAATTTGTGAGACCGCAGGCTTTCAAAATCTTAATTTCACAGTTGTCTAATTGATCATTCATATTTTTATACTGGCACCAAGCTATTCGGCAACTAGAAAGACGAGGAGCTTCTAGTATGATAACTTTTACATTCCTCCAAGTGATGCTAATCATGGAAAACTCTTCTAGGACTGGGAAGGTAAAGGTTAGTTCACTGCATTGAGGGTAACTCGCATTCTCAACCCTTACCTTTGTGACATACAAGATTTTCAAGTTCTTGAATGAGGTAACTGGAGATACTTTTAGACTGCATGGGATTATGAGTTTTGCTTCCTCTAATGTCTCACAACCCAAAAAACAATTAGGGAATACGAGGTCGTCACCATTACGATAAATCAAACAAAATCTTTGAATACCGCATGTCAAAGCAGTAGAAATCCATTCTGATATAAGAAATGGATCATACTTCTGAGAACACGTTAGACTAAAACTTTGTAATCTTGATGCTAGTCCCACAAAAGTGAAGTACCTTCTCAACAAAGTTGATGAATATCTGCTTGTTTGTTACCTCATTAGCGTATAACATCCCATCATCAAAGTGCAGATTGTAAATACAAATCCACTTCATTCTCCAATTCCTGGACAGAATAGAAGTAAGCATTGCATCCTTAGTTGTAAGGTGAGACAAGATATGAGTGAGAACACTTTCTGGAAGATGACTTATTCTATCTTCACCATTTTCAAGATTCAAGTTGCTTAACGCTTGATTAATTGCCTCCATAGGTTATGTTCGACCTGAAAAATCATAATGCTAGTTGTTAGTTTTCTTAAATTAACTAATGCATAATCGTAGAAAAGGAAATTGCTTCTTGTTCAAAGAGATATAAGTAAAAATAAACTTGTTAAAAAAAAATGAATTTCTGGCATAGAAAATACAAGGCAATTAATCAATTCTACTTGTTATAATTTCAATTAGATTTGTCAACTTTTTTGAACCTAGGATTTTGGAATATGTGAAATCACTAATACAAAACTAAATATAATACATTGTATAAGTGTCAATTTTAGCATTTCAATATATAGTTTTACCAATGTCCTCACTTACACATGTTATAGAGAATGCTAATCAGAAATTTAAGTTAAGAAATAAAAAATTTCTTTCGCTATGTTAAAAAAAATTTAAAAACATGGAAACAAATTAAAAGTTCTTAACTTCTGAAATTTTGACAAGTTTATAGACTCCTTACTATTATTGATAGCAATAAGAAATAAAATGTCACACATAGAAATTATAAAATCATACTATATATTGAATTATTAATTAAGGCATTTTGATCATTATATAGATACAAAGAAGTAATATAACTCTTAATTTCTTTATCTTCTTGTTATTATCATCCTAAAACAAAGAAAAAAAAGAATAAATTGATTAATCTCTTCTTTCAAAATATGGGTAATAATTATATTCTATAATTGAATTTGGAGCTCATATAAAATAATCGTTCTACAAGTTCTACATGCCTATATTTTTATGAACAAAATTATTAAATATTTAAATTTTATTATACAAGATTATGTATAAAACACATAACCAAAGTACTTGTCGTAGATATTTTTAAAATTTACTAATAATAATTGATCTTGTAGAGGTGCAAATCAAACTATCTAGAGATTTAATGGAAACAAATAATATAAACTAAAAAAGTAGATGTACTAGATAAATCCAAAAGTTTAAAATATTTTAAGACAAATAAAAATTACTATTTTACATCAATCAACAGCTAAGGAAGGGGGTAATTAATTTTTTCATAATTTTAGAGGATGAGAGAAGTATTCATCTAAAAAATATTTATTAAAAGAATGTACTAATAACAAGTGATCCATAAAGGTGCAAATCAAACTATTTAAAAATTTAGAAGAAAAATTAATTTTTAGAGATCTTAATGAGCACAAATAACAAAACTAAGAAAATAGATAAACTAGATAAATAATAAATTTAAAAATATTTAAGGACAAGTAAGTATGCCCATATTGTTTTACATAATCGCAAAATGTAACAAAAGGGGGTAATTGAGTTTCTTCATAATTTAGAGGTTGAGATAAGTATGTAAAAAAAAAAGGAATTCTCAATATCTAATTAATAGAACTCATGCATGACTGCGCCTTCCCTTCCCCTTTCCCTCCTCGAATGCCAACATGCATGCATTAGAAGAAGAATTGAGCAACGAAAATCTTGATTTCAGTGCATAACTATGCTGCAATTAACTAAATATTTGGTTATTAAAGTGAAATAGATATCAAGATCTAAGTATGCTTACAGATTAACACAATATGAAATACTAAGTAATCTACTCAAACGTAAAATTGATAACAAGTTTTTATGAAAATCACGATAAAGATATCATACGAACAACAATAATACCTTCAAAGGGTTTCTCGGATTTTGGGAATTTCAAGGTGGATTCATGGAGGAAGAGAAGTGATGAGTTTAGAATGGAACCGAAAGAAAAATGTTGGGTAGTATACTGTAACTAAATACTCTTCTCCGTTTCACTTTTGTATTTGTTGGTAAAAGTTTTCTTTATAAGACAGTACATTTAAACTCGGTTGAGTAAGTATTGTTGAAAACTTGTTGGAATCTTCTGAAGGACCCATTACCTAACACTTGTCAACAACTTCTTCTAAACATTAAAGAAATTTTAGAATTGGTACTATCCTTTGTACAATGTAATATTGGGATTTGGATCCTCTCCATTTATTTCTTTTCATTTTCTTTACATTTTTTTTGTCCATTTCCCTATTTAAATAACTAAAAATTGAAAAAAAAATATAATCTGAATATACTATTAGTTTTATCTAACTGTGTGGATCATCATATCTAAAATTTAATTCAATTGAACAAAATTTCAACGTTGAATAATGAATCACATTTGAATAGTACAAAAATTTTAAAATTTTGATTGATAATATAATTGCTTAATCAAGCAGCAAAAAAAATGCTATTTTCTTATGCTTTCTTCCATGATATTTATGTATAACATGAGTTTGAACTATGAACAATTTTGATTTTTAAAAATATTTTTCAATTTTTATTTTTATTTTTAAGAGTAAATAAAAGCTTAAATGGAAAATCCTTGTTCATAAAATTGGATGCTTACATTACATTAGATACCATCACTGCATTGTTGTAATTTAGTTTATTCTATTTGATAATTATATTGAAAAATACATGGAGGGACACATAGTTGCATACTTTCAACCTTAGGAAGATAAATGAAAACTTTTATTTCTGTTGAGTTTATGAATTCAACTTATATATGCAAGTGCTTGTCAAGCTGTCATTGCATTCTTGACAACTGTGAAATTTTTCATATGATATTATGTGGGATGGTTTTATCCATAATTAAATCACCTTATCCATCATCATCTTATGGTAGTATTACCATAACATTTGTAGTTATATACATTGTACAAAAACATAGTTAGAAGTAACTATAATTACTTTTTTTTGGATGTATTGCAGAAATATTTAATGGTATTGATCACTGATTCTCTTCACTTTAGCACAATAGAAACAAATATGAGAAATGCTCGTATGGGTTTCTGCAATAAGTCGCCTCATGAATCTTTATTTGTCTGATAATGAAATTAATTTTCATATTTTTACGAAAGTCAAATTTTTTCTTTCTTTTTATTTTTCGTTTTGCTCTTTTTATGTCCTAATATCCTCCCAAAACATTATTTTTATCCTCATTGAACATGTTGGGAACTGCTAACTATTTTCCTTAGAAAAACAACTTAATAGAACTGTCAAAAATCAACCTTTTATCTATAAATATCTAAGATATATTAAAGTATCCTCATCCAAAAGAGAGGAATTGGTTTTCTATTGGCTTTTTAATTTGGTGTAATAAACTTTACTGAATGGATTGTATATCACTAACTAACCGTAAATGTACAATAGTAGAACAACTTAGTTGATAGAGTTATTGAATCGATTTTGTTAATATATATATATATATAGTTTTGCCAAAAATGGATTTCAAAGTTATTAAATTTTATGGTTACTACTGAAGGAATACTTACACCTTTCACCCAAAAATGAGAATTTTGTTTAGAAATAAATGGGATACAAATATACAACCATATGAAATGAGAATTTTGTTTAGAAATAAATGGGATACAAATATACAACCATACGACTCCTTGAGAACTGTAGGAGCATAAGAATTGCGAACGTCGCAAGATTTGTCACTATTCATATATGTGTATTTGATGAAGATACATTTTTCAAAAGTATAAAACAGTGTGATTACGAGAAATCAAACAAACAGCTAAATGATAATCACAAGCATATCCCACCAAGGAAATATCATTAAATTACTCGAAAAAGGGAAGTATAAAAAAGTTCATTAAGCATTTCTTTACAACACAAATTTTTAGGACGGAAAATGAGCTTTGAGGTCAGACTTAATATCTGAGTAAGGCTAACACAATCATCAAGATATAATCCTTTTAGTTATTAATTAAGGTTTCAATCTCACATTCCACTATTTTCGTATATAATTCCAACCAAGAAAAGGTATTTAAAAAAAAGGAAGACGACGATGACAGTTGTTCATGAACCGTAAAGCATTTCTCCAACGTCATATTCCAGCTTGCTTCTTCTTCAACATATTCTATAATAGAAAAATAATTCTAAATCAATCGTAAGCAATATCCCATGAATATAACATGCAAGAGTTGTATAACCATATTACTTGAGGAGTTTTTTGCCGTTTTGTTTCAATTGCTGAACCTTTTTACCTTTTCAAGCAAGGAAATAAAAGATTAGACAATTTAGTTAGAAGATAAAAGAATCGTACTAAGTAGTTCAAAAAGTAAAGGATTCATGTGATGAGAGTCTGAAAGAGTGACCAAGTAAGGATGTGTATGATCACTATACACTACTTGCTAGTATTACTTTTATTCGATTTATTATATGCCAAAGTCCCTACCTCTACAGGTGATGGTATTGATAGTAATGCATATTTTGTGTAAATATGGGGGGGGTTTGTTCAAACATACGATTCATGGATGCATTCAAGGAGAGCAAAATAATCGTGCAAAAATTAGATGCTTTGACAAAATGTATGTGAGATTATAGGTTAACTCTACTGCTTTGTCGAACCAGTATATATACATTGAGGTCATCTCTAGACTTCGACAAAAGACATCACAAGAAAAGAGTAAGCGAACAACAAACCTGCTAGCACGAAAATTTGGAGCATATCAGAAGCTGAAAGCTATGCGTACAAAATATCATCTTCTCACCCAAAAAAAAAAAATCTTCTTTCTCACAAATGGCAGAGGATTATTACATATCAAATAGATTGAAGGGTCTTTCTTCTCTTATTTTGGTTAAATAATTAAAGATTCAAGTGTCCGGTATTTTGAAACTACTCAAATTCATATTTCCAACTTTGAAAGAACACTTTTACCCACATGCACACGCACACAAATAGGATGCATAACATCTAGGTTGGCAAACTACACATATAAAACTTTGAAGAAGTGAAAGAGATGGAACAGAAAAGTCTTGTTTTCTAGGTTTAGAAAAAAAAAATGCCAAAATTGAAAAACTAAAGGAAAAAGATTAGTTGAACATGAGAGAGAGAGAGAGAGTCGATTAAGAAAAATCTTTGAAGTCCAAAATCTTTTGGAAGAAGAGAATAAAGTCTTTTATACAAGATCTTAAATATTAGAAAGAAAGGAAAGTTTCAGTATCAGTGACCATAATCAAACACCATTTAAAGTAGCCAAATACATGCACACATTACCTACAGCTCAAAAGTTTCATTGAACTTGCTGGTATATTTTTTTGAATCCGGTACTCATATCCATTCAAAACAACCAACATGGTCCTCGATGAGATTTTTCAGGAGAAATTCATGTTCTCCTATTTGTTCACCTTGGCTAACAAGATGAGGCAACTGATAACACGAGAGACTAGCTAACTGTTAACTAAAAAAGAAACATGAGTGACTGTCCTCTCGAGGTTTCTCAAAGTATTGGCATTAGCTTCCTTGTCGTTTCAGTGATTTGCTCTTGTCACAAAAGCTAACCCATTCATGTTACGGATGAGATGATTGCAAAAACACGTTTCAGGTGGAGGGATTTACAAGAGATCAATAACAATAACCAATAAGCATCAAGACAAAGAAAATCTTCAAAAACAAAGACTTTTTTGTTTTGCACCACATATAACCATTTTTGCAGCAATATGTACGAGAAGGACCCTAAATATTGCATGAGGGGAGAAAATATGTGCACTTTTAGTCGAGGAACCTATAACATAAAATGGTAATTTCATGAAGAATAAGGTAGCTCAACTCAAGTAAAGATTAGGAAGGTTTGAAATAAAACTTGAGTGCAAGAGGGTCTTAAGAAGCGTGTTGTCGTCGATAGATCTGTCTAAACATTCAATGATTTTTTGGGTTGTAAAGCAGGCTATTAATTAGTTGAATCATTTGAGGCAAAATAAAATAGGAGAGACCATGTGGTTTTTAAAATCATTTCTAAATCTACTAGGATGGATAGACGATAATCTTATCCTACACTTGACTAAGTAGTATTTCGTGTAGTAAATGGTGCACATACACTACAGGCCTTAATAAACAGAAAATAATTTGAACCCAAGTGGAGCACAAAACCTTGAGTATGTTTCCATATGAACAAGAAAAGTTGATGGTTAAACACTCCAAATTATTCAACTGGTTATGATATTGAATGAGCTATATCAATCAATGGTCACAGAGAATATTCAAGTTACTTTTTAACTGAGTTATATATCTCCCCCAGATCAACATCAAGTGGCATAGTTGTTGTATGAACTATGATTCACAGTTCTTTAGAAGATGAAACGTATCTTTCAATGATCAGGGATCTTAGAATTAGGTGTCTTAATTCAGCTTCTTCCTGATCAACATAGATCCTATACCATCTAATATTAGGGAAGTTAAACAGCCTAGGTTTCAGGAAGGTCATCCTCTTCTCAGTCATGTCCACATGATAACTTTTCCCACAGATTTTACACAAGCAAGAATGGATAAAGCCCCTGAATTTACAAACCTTCACGCTTATGCCCACAACAAACCATTCCCCTGTTGCATAAAAGAAAATGTTTGTTATGAAGATCATAAGGTATTCAGAAATATCTGCAGGAGTCATATTTCAAAACCAACAGATATGAACCAAGGAACATTTGAAGTAAATGTCTTGCATACGAAAACATGTACCCGCCCTTATGCATTAAACTACATCCATGCAGAACAAATTCAACACAAGAACCACCAGGCAAGTTCATGCAGCATTTATTAACTTTGCATTATAAATTGCATAGGTACGTAATCATGTAACATGTAAAATAAAATTACAAGGAACTTTTAAGGAAATTAGCACAGAGTTAATAACTAGATTAATTAGGAATACCACCTAAATACCTAAGAGTGGATCAAAAAGATTAGAGGAGAATGAAAGGACAGTTCAAACATGGAATAGTAGGTTTGAATTACGTAAAAGATCAAGTAAGCATAGACATATACAGCCCAGGAAGGAAGGTTAGAACTGCGCAGGTGGAGGATTTGGTTTTTCTACCCAATCCATATCTTGCACTCTGTAAATACATGCCCATACCTATTGCAACCGAGGGGATAAGTACCACAATACAAGCAGCATTGCCACATAAGGACAAAAAAACAAATAATGAATACATTTAAGAGCTTTAACTAATAAAGAGGAGACTAATTTCTTAATCGTGTTGTATACATGCTTTCCATGCTTGGATAACCTTAATATAAAAACATCCAATAATTACAAGTGGAGGGGGACTGGAACTTAGATATCAGCTTGAACTCACTTCTTATTTAAAAGGTTAAATTGTTTGAGATGGGAGTACTTTACTTTTTAATATACACACACAAAAAAAAAAAAAAAAAAAAAAGATAACGTGGACTTTATTCTTTGCAATCTTTCTATATTTGCCTATAGTTTCACATATTTCTAAATTGTAATAACTCAATTCCAAATTTGAAATAGACTAGTAGACCACTGATGGGTATGAAAGTAATTATTTCTCTTTCCTGCTATATCATCTTTATGAAGCATCTGGTGATCATGAGTGCAATATTCATTCTCCCAAGTGCGTGCCTTGGCTTGAAAGATCTAGTGTTTGTGGGTGGTGTACTTCAAGAAACAATGTAATTAAACTCTTGTACTGTCCACAAATGAATCATTTGTCAGCATATTTGAATAAAGACCAGAAGATTATTTTAGTTAAGTTGTTGTTGTTGGCTTCAATGTGAAGGACATCCACAGTGATGGATTTAGATTAGTTGTTTTTCCAGTACCTAATATAAGTTATTTTCGTGGCTGTGATGGTGGCACAAAATTGGGAAACAAACACAAGATTTAAACAAGTAAAACTATTTGTGTATCCAAAAAATACACATACTTTCTAAGGTACCATTCAGCTAATTCTTAATGTATTGAAGAATATGGAAAAGAACATGGAAATATACGGCCTCTGAAGGTATTAATGGTCTTTCCAGACATAACTGAACTGTGAAAGCTTTATCACAGTCACACAGAACCGGAAGGGATAACAAACCTGCTGAACTCAACATGAAGTTCCTATAAAAAGTTGCCAAACGTATACCTTCCAGTTCCAAAAACAAGCTTAAGTCTCAGAATCTAAAAAGTAGAGAATGAAAACTCTCAGTGTCCAGATTGAAGGAAATGCATTATCAGATAAATGGGATATCACATCAAACCACGATTACTTGCCTCCTCCACATCTAATACACATGATGGCTTCCCATGCATTATCTATAATAAGATCTCTGCTGAGTTCATACCTCAATTTCTCTTTCTGAAATGCAGATAAGAAATCTCAGCAGTAATATATCTCACCACCAGTATATTTTGATAAAGTACCTACATTGATCGTAGGAGCTGAATATGAATGTCACTCCTAGTATGATGCTAATTATGTACATGCTCAATAGTGATAGATAAATGCAATATGTTAACAGATCTGTAACAAATGAACACCATACAGAAGCTTGACCCAAACAAAGATCCAGTTAGAGAGAGAATCCAAGTCTTCTATGATTCCCTAAGCAGCTCCAAGTGGAGGTCCAGAGCCTGGTCGTTGCACTTGGTACCTTGGATATGCGCTTAGAGAAGCAGCAATTGGAGGAGGGAAACATAGTTTCTTTGGGTAGCACTGAAAGGACCAGATGGTGATGATGATGGAAGAGTATAACCAACTTCATATGCAAAATAAGTAGCAGCAAATGATGTAGTGTCAAATCATGTAACTCCATTTCTCTATTAACCATGATAAGATGGAAAACTTGGTTGTAACGGTGTAGTTGATGCAGAATAAGCTTATTCCACCGGAGTGAAAGTTGGCTTGATTTTTGGTCTCCAAGCAGAAAAAATGAGGCTAAAGATGACAGAATAATATCAATACATGATGGTGGAGTTTTCATGGTTACTAGCCAATGTTTTAGTGGGATCAGAGTCACCTGTGACTTTCAATGAAAGGAAGTTGTTGAGGTTGGCAGAAAGCCTGTAGGAGGTATGACATAATCTGCTCCAAAGATGAAGAGCGTGAAGGTGGTACTTGAATCTAAAGGGTTGTTGTAGCTGCCCGGTGGAAACAATTGAGAATGGTGGAGGTGACGGACCATACATTCTACCTAGTTTTCCAGCTCTAAAACTACGACTGTCTTGTTTAGCAAGAGATGCAGAATAAGTGAAAGATATCATCTTCTGACAGTCGGTTGACATTGGAGGTGTAAAAAGAGTCTGGCAAGGCAACGCCCTAGGATAGGACCAGATGATGAAAAAGGTGTCATACCACGGGGAACAACCATGTGAGTTCCATGAGGCCTTGTAAGAACATTTTCACGGCTTGGGTTTTTGGTGTACATGCTATCATACAATACACAAACTTACTCTCCAAAGGTTATGCTTCTGCGAACCAACCTAAGTGAAAACAAAGTCAACCCGCAAACATATCCATACAAGGAAAAATAATGAACAGCATAAAGAAAGAGTCAGTAGACCGAACATCCCAGACATAGACCTTTAATCAAAAACTTCCAGTAAACAAATCTAAGGACATCATTATTAATCTTAGTCATCATATACACAATAATTTTTATTCGCTTCAGCGAAATGCATAGCAAACACAATTACTCATCCAAAACAAGAATAATAAAAGTATTTTTCTCAGGAATTCAAAGTATGCTCGGTAATTAAACTAATAATACCAATACTCTAAACTAGTAAACCGACAAAAACTCATACAACACAAAACTGAATATTTCAACCTTAATTATTCAATTTGTAGTCAATTAAACAACTACATTCCTTCTTAATAACCTAAATCTAATGGTAAGTTGCCAAAATCACAAATAGAAATTTCAACCATAACATTTATATTCACAAAAAATTCATTTTTTATTTAAAATAAAAATCCTTTTTCGAAAGCAATTCATCCAGGATCACCACCATTTCCACTAAAATGTGTATAAGAAGATAATTACAGTTTAATTAGTCCATCATTTTTGTTTTACAAGAGAAATAAATTGTTCACTAAATATACATATATATATATATATATATATATAGTTTGAATTTTTAATTTCTATATATATATATATATATATATAACGCGGTACGGGTAGAAACGCATCAAGATAAAATTTTCAAGCCAAACAAGGCATAATTGTGGATAACAAAAAGTTAAAAAAAAATCCTAAATTCAAAATTCACAGTAAAAAAAAAACCTTAGAAATTGAGAAGGAAGCATTATTGATTTAGCGAGCGTACTTGTATGGCAGAATCGGTGATCACGGGGAGGATTGCGTGGATGGGAAGACGGTGAAGAGAAGCTCGAAGCGAATGCAGCCAAACACGGCCTTAACAAAATTGGTAGTACAATGATAGCAGTGTATTTGAGACTTCTGAGTGATGAGTGATGATGGATGGATCTTGTGTAGTAGAGAAAGTTTGGCAACTGTAATACAACCGGCTCCACCTACACTCAACGAAACTTGCTTAATTTTTTTTTAATTGCCGTTTATACCCCTAAACTATGCTTTAAGATTTTTGTAAATTGTAACTTTACTGAAGATAGTAGTAATACATATAATTAAAAAAAAAAAAATTGAATTCAACTCATACTTGCTTTCATCAACATTTTAAATTTGGTTTAAATTCAATAGATATAAAATTTAAATTTATATGTAAAAAAAAATAATTAAGATGCTTAAATTCAATTTGATTTATCGACTTTACAAATAAATATGTTTGGAAAATTATTTAAAGAAAAAAATTGAGTATTACTTTGTCAAAATTATTTAACCTGGGTTGTATTCTTCTACTAAGACTTCAGCAAAAAACACAACCAGACAAAATCTTTTACAAATTTTATGAAGTCCAGAAAAAAGGCCTACAAAAGCCCAAAACAACACAGCCCAAGACCAATTCTTCCTATTGAGATTTGAGACGACATTGTCTATTGTCGTTTTCCTGCGCATGAGTCCTGACTAGTGTCATTTTCCAGCGCCGTTTCTTAATTTAAGTTTACCCGCGGTCCAAAATCGAAAAGTACACAAAAATTGTACTCTATCCGGTAAAATAATCAGATTCATATTAGTGACTTGTAAGTTTCATCTATGAAAATGCACAAGAATGGTAGGAAAGTTCAAAAAATGGTATCATAGACACGATGGATTATTAATAGTCTAAAATAATCGCTTTACGAAATCAAATTATGTGACTAATGAACTTGACTTTTTCTTTTGTTAATAAAGTTGGTAGAGTAAATGGGTCAACTAAAACATCCTAAAATAGTCAAGAATTTAAGGATTACAGAATCGGATGAAGCAAAAAAGGAAACATATATACCTCAACAATGTCAATAGAAAGCTCCATATGTCTCACAGTAGATAACTGTTTCATAATTCTGGCAGCAACAATTCGAACTATCAAAAAATCATCAATTCCATAAATACGGTCAAAACCTGCTTTAGAAACTGATGGAACCATATCCATAACAAAATTCTCCAGAAAAATAATTGCTAGCCCGATTGAAATTCGCGAAATCTTAATCTGTATCACATATGTCTAATTGATCATTCATATTTTTATACTGGCACCAAGCTATTCGACAACTGGAAAGAGGAAGAGCTTCTAGTATGATAACTTTTACATTCCTCCAAGTGATGCTAATCATGGAAAACTCTTCCAGGACCGGGAAGGTAAAGGTTAGTTCACTGCATTGAGGTTACCTTTGTGACATACAAGATTTTCAAGTTCTTGAATGAGGTAAATGGAGACACTTTTAGAGAGCGTGTGATTATAAGTTTCACTTCCTCTAATGTCTCACAACCAAAAAACAATTAGGGAGTACGAGGTCATCACCATTATGATAAATCAAACAAAATCATTGAATACCACATATCAAAGCAATAGAAATCCATTCTGTTATAAGAAATGGATCACACTTTGGAGAACATGCAAGACTAAAATTTTGTAATCTTCAAGTCCCACAAAAGTGAAATACCTTTTCAACAAAGTTGATGAATATCTGTCTGTTTGTTACCTCATTAGTGTTATAACACCCCATCATCAAAGTGCAGATTGTAAATACAAATCCACTTCATTCTCCAATTCTTGGATAGAATAGAGGTAGGCATTGTATCCTTAGTTGTAAGGCGGGACAAGATACGAGTGAGAGCACTTTCTGGAAGATGACTTATTCTATCTTCACCATTTCCAAGAATCAAGTTGCTCAACGCTTGATTAATTTCGTCCATAGGTTGTGTTTGGCCTTAACAATCATAGTGCTAGTTGTTAATTTTCTTAATTTAACTAATGCACAATAGTAGAAAAGGAAATTACTTCTTGTTCAAAGTGATATAAGTAAAAATAAACTTATTAAAAAATGAAATTTTGACATAGAAAATGCAAGGCAATTAATCAATTGCACTTGTTATAATTTCAATAATATTTGTCAACTTTTTTGAAGCCAGGATTTTGAGACAAAACTAAATATAATTCATTGTATAAGTGTCAATTTTAGCATTTCAAGATGTAATTTTACCAATGTCCTCCCTATATACATATGTTATAGAGAATGCTAATCACAAACTTAAGTTAAGAAATAAAAAAATTTCTTTCGCTATGTTAGAAAAAATATTTAAAAACATGGAAACAAAATAAAAGTTCTTAACTTTTGAAATTTTGATAAGTTTATAGACTCCTTACTAATATTGATAGCAATAAGAAATAAAATGTCACGTATAGAAATTAAAAATTCAAACTATATTTTGAATTATTAGTTAATGTATTTTGACAATTATATGGATACAAACAAGTGATATAACTCTTAATTTCTTTATTTCCTTGTTATTCTCATCCTAAAGAAAAGAAAAAACAATAATAAATTTATTATTCTCTTCTTTCAAAATATGGGTAACAATTATATTCTGTAATCGAATTTGGAGCGTATATAATATAATCTTTCTATAAGTCCTATACATTTTTTATGTAGAAAATTACTAAATATTTAAATTTTATCAAACGAGATTATGTACAAAACACAGAGCCAAGTACTTAATGTACTTGGCTAGACTTTTTAAAAAAAATGTGCTAATAATAACTGATCCTGTAGAGGTGCAAATCAAACTATCTAGAGATTTAGTGCAAATTTAAGTATCTAGAGATTTAATGGAAAGAAGTAATATAAACTTTAAAAAAAATAGATTTACTAGATAAATCCAAAAGTTTAAATGTTTAAATACAAATAAAAATTACGGTTTTACATTAATCAAGACCTAAGGAAGGGGCTAATTGAGTTTTTCATAATTTTAGAGGATGAGAGAAGTATATTTTTTAAAAATATTTATTAAACGAATGTATTAATAACAAGCGATCCATAAAGATGCAAATCAAGAAATTTAAAAATCGAGGTGCAAATTTAATTTTTAGAGATCTTAATGAGCACAAAGTATAAAATAAAGAAATTAGATCGACTAGATAAATAATAAATTCAAAAATATTTAAAGATAAGAAAATATTATAATTTTACATCTGCGGAAAAGACAATTGAGGGGGATGATTGAGTTTCTTCATTACTAATTTTAGAGGTTGAGAAGAGTATTTTTAGAAACAAAATAATAATAATTCTCAAAATCTAATTAAAATAACTTATGCATGACTGCACCTCCCCTTCCCCTTTCCCTCCTCGAATGCTAACATGCATGCATCGGAAGAAGAATTGAGTAATAAAAATCTTGATTCCAGTGCATAATTATGCTGCAATAAACTAAAATTTTGGTTATTCAAGTGA
Source organism: Cinchona pubescens (assembly GCA_025175665.1). NCBI lineage: Eukaryota > Viridiplantae > Streptophyta > Magnoliopsida > Gentianales > Rubiaceae > Cinchona > Cinchona pubescens. Next base: position 339,076 of record JANKKI010000509.1, on the reverse strand, counting down.
AATGGATATCAAGATCTAAGTATGTTTACAAACTAACACAATATAGAATAATTCACTCAAACACAGAACTGATAACAAGTCTCTATGAAAATCACAATCACAGTAAAGGTATGACCATACGAACAAGAATAATACTTTGAATACCTTCAAAGTGTTTTTTGGATTTTGGGAATTTCAAGGTGGATTCATGGTGGAAGAGATGGGAGTTTAGAATGAAACTGCAAGAAAATGTTGCGTACGATACTATCACTCTTCTCAATTTCACTTTTGTCTTGGCAAAGGTTGTCTTCATATAAGACAGTACACTTAAACTCAGTTGAGTACGTATTGTTAAAAATTTCTTGGAATTTTTTGAAGGACCCATTACCAAACACTTGTCAACAATTTCTTCTCAACATTAAAGAAATTTTAGAATCAATACCCTACTTTGTTCAATGTAATATTGGGATTTGGATCCTCTCTATTTATTTCATTTCGTTTCTTCCATTTCTATGTCCATTTCCCTATTTAAATAACTAAAATTGAAAAAAAAATAAATCTAAATATACTATTAGTTTGTCTAACTGAGTAGATCATCTTATCCAAAAGTCAATTTAGCCGAACAAAATTTCAACATTCACATTTGAACCGTTCAAATTGTTATTTGCTTGATCAAATGTGATTTATAAATCTAAATGTACTATTTTTAAAATTTTGATTAAAAATATATTTGCTTGATCAAATAGTAAAAAATTGTTATTTTCCTTTGTTTTTTTCCATGATATTTATATAAAACATGAGTTGAACTATGAACGGAGCTTTGATTTTTAAAAATATTTTTTTAATTTTATTTTTTATTTTTAAGAATAAATAGAGACTTAAATGGAGAATACCTGTTTGTAAGATTGGATGCTTACATTGTATATCGTCAATGCATTGTTGTAATTTAGTTCATTCTGTTTGATAATTATATTGAAAAATGCATGGAGGGACACGTGGTAGCATACTTTCAACCTTATTAGGGCTCTATTCTCCTATTGAAGATAAATGAGAACCTTTATTTTGGTTGAGTTTATGAGCCCAACTTATATACCCAAGTGCTTGTCAAGTTGTCATTGCATTCTTGAGAGTGTGGGAAATTTCATATGATAATATGTGGGATGGTTTTATCCATAATTAAAGCTCCTTATCCATCATCATCTTATGGTAGTATTACCATAATATTTCTAGTTATATGCATTGTACAAAAAGATGGTGATAAGTGATTATACATTCTTTTTTTGATGTATTAAAAAATATTTAGTGGTATTGATCACATTTTCATTCACCTTAGCACAAGAGAAACATAGATGAGAAATGGTCGTATGGTTTTCCTGCGACAAGTCTCTGAGCAGGTTCTTCATGAATCTTTATTTGTCTGATAATGAAATTAATTATCATATTTTTACGGAAGTCAAATTTTCTCTTTCTTTTTATTTTTTGTTTTGCCCTTTTTCCATGTCCTAATATCCTCCCAAAATATTCTTTTTATTCTTATTGAACACGTTGGAAACTGCTAACTATTTTCTTTAGAAAATCAACTTAATATAACTGTTGAGCAGAAACCAACCTTTTATCTATGAACATCTAACATATATAAAAGCAACTATCCTGATCCAAAAGAGAGGAATTGGTTTTCTTTTGGCTTTTTAATTTGGTGTAAACTTTACTCAATGAATTGTATATCACTAACCGTGATTGTAGTAGAACAATTTAGTTGATAGAGTTAATTGAATCAGTTTTGTTTAAAAAAAAAATTAGTTTTGCCACAAATGGATTCCGAAATAAAATTCTATACTTTATGGTTACTATTGAAAGATTACTTACACCATGCTTCAAAAAATGGGAATTTTGTTTAGAAATAAATGGGATACAATGTTTTCAAGGAACCATATGATTGTATATATTTGTATCCCATTTATTTCTAAACAAAATAATTGCGAAAGTTGCAAGATTTGCACTATTGATTTATGTGTATTTGATGAAGATATGTTTTTCAAAAGTATAAACCGAGTAATAGTTACTAGAAATCAAACAAACAGCTAAATGATAGTCACGAGCATATTCCACCAAAGAAATATCATTAAATTACTCGAAAAAGGGAAGTACAAAAAGGTTCATTAAGCATTTCTTTACAACACAAATTTTAGGACGGAAAATGAGCTTTGAGGTCGGACTCAATAACTTAGTAAAGACTAACACAATCATCAAGATCTAAGCCCTTTTAGTTATTAAGGTTTCAATTTTCAATCTCACTCTCCACTATGTATATAATTACAACCAAGAAATTTTTTTTTTAAATTATTTTTTTTTTTTTTTTTTTAAGAAGAAGACGACGACGATGACTGTAAAGCATTTCTCCAACGTCATATTCCAACTTGCTTCTTCTTCAACATATTCTATAATAGAAAAATAATACCAAATCAATTGTAAGCAGTATCCCATGAATGCAGCATGCAAGAGTTGTATAAGCATACTACTTGAGGAGTTTTTCGCTGTTTTGTTTCAGTTCTTGAGCTTCATGCCATTTTAAGCAAGGAAATGAAAGATTAGACAATTTAATAAGAAGATAAAAGAATAGTACTAAGTAATCCAAAGTAAAGGATTCATGTGATGAGAGCCTGAATACTTACTAGTATTACTTTGATTCGATTCAACATATGCCAAAATTCCTACCTCTATAGGTTATGGTATTGATAGTAATGTAATGCATATTTTGTGTAAATATAGGAGGGTTTGTTCAAACATTCATGGATGCGTAGAGCAAAATAATCGTGCAAAAATTAGATGCTTTCACAAAATGTATGTGAGTAGTTTATTGGTTAACTCTACTGCTCCATCGAACCAGTATATATACATTAAGGTCATCTCTAGACTTCGACCAAAGACATCACAAGAAAAGAGTAAGCCAACAACAAATCTGCCAGCGCAAAATTGAGTGTGTGCCTTGGTCCAAAAGTGTTTGTGAGTGATGTATTTCAATAAACAATGTAAACTCTTGTACTGTCGACAAATGAATCATTCGTCAGCATATTTGAATAAAGTCCACAAGATTATTTTAGTTAAGTTACTGGCTTCAATGTGAACAACATCCACAGTGATGGATTTAGATTAGTTGTTTATCCAGAACCCACTATAAGTTATTTTCGTGGTTGTGATGACGGCACAAAATAGGGAAACAACAAAGGAGTTAAACAAGTAAAACTATTGTATATCCAAAAAAATACACATTCTTTCTGAGGTATAATTCTGCTAATTCTTAATGTATTGAAGAATATGGTAAAAGGACATGGAAATATACAGCCACTGAAGGTGAAATTAATAGTCTTTCTTGACATAAATGAGCTGTGAAAGCTTTATCATAGTCCACAACTGGAAGGGATAACAAACTTCCTGACCTCAACACGAAGTTCCTATGAAAAGTTGCCATACGTATACCTTCCAGTTCCAAAAACAAACTTAATTCTCAAAATCTAAAAAGTAGAGAATGAAAACTCAGAGTGTCCAGATTGAAATCAGATAAAATGAGATATCACATAAAACCACGATTACTTGCCTCCTCCACATCTAACACACAAGATGGCTTCCCATGCATTTTCTATAGTAAGATCTCTGCTCTCAATTTCTCTTTCTGAAAAGCAGATAAGAAATCTCAGTAGTAATATATCTCGCCACCAGTATATTTCGATAAAGTACCAACATTGATCGTAGGAGCTGAATATGAATGTCACTCCTAGTATGATGGTAATTATGTACATGCTCAATAGTGATAGATAAATGCAATCTGTTAACAGATCTGCAACAAATAAGCACTATAAGGTAAGCTTGACCCAAACAATGATCCAATTGAGAGAGAATCCAAGTCTTCTATGATTCCCTAAGCAGCTCCAAGTGGAGGTCCAGAGCCTAGTCCTTGCACTTGGTACCTTGGATATGCGCTTAGAGGAGTAGCAATTGGAGGAAGGGAACATGGTTTCTTTGGGTAGCACTAAAAGGACCAGATGGTGATGGTGATGGTGATGGTGATGGTGATGGAAGAGTATAACCAACTTGATACGCAAAATAAGTAGCAGGAAATGATGCAGTCTCAAATTATGTGCAAAAATATTTATATATATTCGATTTTTTATCTCACTTATAAATCTTGCGATCAAAATTAAATATTATAAAATCTTACTTATATTAACTTATATCATAAATATCATAACATTTAATCAACGTTACAATATCTATGAATGAGACCAAATAACAAATCTACATAAATCTTCGTCAATCATATAACTCCATTACTGATTAGTGATGATGGATTCTGTGTCAGTATTTAGTAGAGAAAGTTTAACCACTACTATATAGTCGGGTCCACCTACAGTCAACCAAACTTGCTTAAATTTTTTAAGCCTTAATATATCAATATATTTTAAAATTAAATTTGTTCATAAATATTTTATTATTTAATTTATATAAAATATTTGAACGGTATAAAATAAGTCAAAATCAAAACAAAAATTGGAAGTTTAATCAAACGAAAAAAATTTATTTATTTATTTTCAAATTTTATTTATAGCAAGTATATGTTATAAATTACATTATGAATCGATATGATTTTTAAAAAAACAATTTTTAATATTATTTCATAAAATATATTGGAGATAAATTCTTACCAATTACTTGAGAGGAGCCTAATCCTACAAATTACTCTCTATATTTATTTTACCTACAAATTATCCCTAAAGTTAAATAAAGTTAAATATTTCATTTAAAGGAAGCAATAAAATGTATTAATTCTCCTCAATCTTTAATTACCTTAACCAATATAAAATTAGGACTGACTTGCATACAAATCTCTGATTTTTTTATGAGCAGTTTATCATTCAAAAATGACGATATTTCTTCATCAAACATTATTGAAAACTTATTTTACCTTTCAATATTAATTGTGTGAATTAGTTTACTATTTTATATTTTTTTGCACCGATTTTTAGCGTGTCATCACATATTTGTTCCGGTAATATTATTTTTATATCTAGAATAGAGTATTTTATTTCTTTAATTACATTATCTTAGTTTTATTATTTTTACATTATTTCTCTATTATCAATAATTAATTCATCACTTTGTATTTAAAGAATCACATTATTTGAGTAAATATATTACTTTAAGATATAATGAATATATTTTTTAAATAAATTTAAGTTGATCAACTAACTCGCTCCCTCTTGCTACCTAGGAAAAAAAAGAAAAAAAATTAGAATAATAAATTTAATTTAATATCATTTTAAATTTTAGTTAAGAAATTCACAAAGTGTAACTAAAAATATTAAGAGCGATTATTAAACATTTTACTACTCTCTTTAAATAAAAATTTAGGAGCAATTTGTCGACAAAATAAACAAAGCAGATAATTTGTAACTTTCCCCTGTTTACAGGAAGTAAACTATAGTTAAGCCTATTTTAAATTACATGTTTTTAACCTTTTTTTTTTCCAAAAATTCAAGTTTTTACATAATAATTTTGTATAAGAGTCTTAATATGAAATTTGGATTCTCAAAAAAGTATTGATCAAAGTTTATTCGATGGTTATAATTAAGATGTTTGTAAATTGTACCTTTGCAGAAGGCAGTAGTAATACATTAAAAAAGTAAGTTGAAAGGCAAATCAAGTTATTACCAAGTATATTTAAATTCAACTCATACTTGCTTTCGTCGACTTTCTATATTTGGTTTAAACTCGATACCTATAAAATTTTAAATTTATATGTAAAAAAAATAAATAATAATCCAGCTAATATGTAAAAAAATAATACTCAAATTCAATTTGATTCATACTCGATAAAAAATTTATTAAGGGATAAACTTGACTAGAAAAATAAATAAGTTAGGGAAATTATTTACAAAAAAAAAGAAATTAAGAATCACTTGTCAAAATTATTTTATATGGCAAAATTATATTCATCACATTTGATATATTTGGTAAGATAGATCCAGTGAAAAATTAGTAATTTCGTCATTTTATATAAATGCATTAATAAGTTAAACTTGAATGTGTTACAAGCTTTGATGGAATAATAAAACAACAGAGTGTATCTAAGTGATAAGACAGTTTTGCGTATGACTTATTGATCATAAATTTAAATCATTAGAGAGTGAGGAAATGATGAATTTTTAAATAAAATAAAATAAAATAAATAAAACAAAATTAGACATTAGTGTGGCGGCTTACCCCTAATACATTTGAATCATTAGAGAGCGAGGAAATGATGAGTTTTTTAAAAAAATAAAAATAAAAAAATAAAACAAAATTAGACATTAGTGTGGCGGCTTACCCCCTAATACAAAAGCAACAAATCCAATAGGATAAAAGCCTATTCCACAGGGAAAATGGCTATTGTTTGGGCCTGGTTGCATTCTCATAGCAACGACTTTAGTCCAACACATGACCCAAACTCTTCAAGTCCACAGAAAAGGCCTACAAAAGCCCAAAACAACACATTTCGAGACCAATCCTTCCCATTGAGATTTGAGACGACATTGTCAATTGTCGTTTTCGGCGCCAGAGTCTTGACTACTGTCATTTTCCAACGCCGTTTCTTAATTTAACTTTACCCGCGTGCCAAAATCCAAATAGACAAAAATTGTACTCTATCTGATACAAATAATAAGTGAATGGAATTCATGTAATTATCTTAAATTTTAATTCATAATTACTTATATTACTTTAAATTATTAAAATAAATTTTTAACAATCATGTATAAAGATTTCGTGTTACTTATTATGTAATAAGTAGATTAAGATTCATATTACTAAACCAAATCGAGATTTCATATTACTTATGATGTAATAAAGAGATTAAAATTTATATTACTAAACCAAATCGATACATGTAAAAATTTTGAATTCATCAAAAAATTGAAGTTAATCTAAATTCAATCTATCATTTTCCCCAGTTGAACTGAACGGTAAGATTCTATTACAATAAATAATTAAAATATGCCATCGTATCTTTGTCTCGAGTCTTGACACTATCAATAAATCATCTTTCAAATTATTTAAAAATGAAAACACGAAACAAATTAGCATAAATATATGTTCCCATCAACCCATAGTTATGAGATTTGGTCCGGTCCGGCGATTCAATCGATCAATTTAGTGAATCGGTTACTAAATAGGGTTGAGTTTCTATTCTGATCTGATAAGAAGGATAATCGACTGAACCCGTGGAACTTGGTCGTCGAACTGCAGAGACCGGAAACTCAATCGGGTTTTTAAGAAATCCGGGGTTCAAAAATACAAAGAAAAATTCCTTAAGATACTCGAATTCTAAATTTCTAAGTAAATGAGTATGAAATTTCAACCACTATAAGATTTGCTACTTATTTGATTATTACATTACTTTTATTTCTTTTATCATTTTCAAATTTCAAATTTCACTCTTAATTTCTATATATTTGTTATACATTATTATGCTACACAAGTTTAAACATAACTATTTAAATATGTTTTGTTTTTAAATAATTAGTTATTCTAAATTCATCAAAAATATATTAAAATTTAATAAATATGTTTTATGAATATTTTTAACAGATATTTTATATCCAATAATTTAAATTTAGTATATATTATTAATAAAATAATATATATTAGTAACTCACCGATTAAACCAGTAACCCACTAATTAAATCAATAATCCGTTTACCCACCCCTCCTCCCCGAGTTCCTTCACAGATGGGGTTTAATAAATATAAAATATTTAGATAAATTAGATTTTTAACCATACCTATAGAACCTGTTGTCATAATTAAATATTAAAAAATCTTACTTATATCAGTTAATGTCATAGATTTTTTAAAATTTAATTTACATTATATCAGTTGATAATTACGTCATAAATTTTTTAACATTTAATCTACGTAACACATAGTATAGATTAAAAAACAAATTTACTTAAAGGATTTGCCTTAATATGTACGCATCAACCCTGTATTTTTCACTGTTTATTATATTCAAATCTTTCGTATACTCTTTGGAAAAGTAAAATTTGAGATTTTTATAGCAACCCTTTTCATTTTTGTAGCTCTAGAGCAGCAGAAGCTTGTTGGTAGCTGAGACATTGAAGGAAGAGGAGGAGATGAGGGGCCCACCCCTTGGGCCAGTGATTGGGAGGTACCCTTCTTCAAGTGATGGGAATTCTCAAACGGGAAGTAGAATCATAATGCATAACCAGAATTGTAGAGATGTTCTTTTTCTTGTCATTTTCATTGCCTTTTGGGTGGCAATGATTGTTAATTCCGGCTTTGGATTCAACAAGGGAAATCCTTTTAAGGTGAAAAAGAAAAAAGTTGCTAGCTTCTGATTAATTACTTTTTATTTTTTATTTTTTAAGGGATAGCTCGTTTTGATATACAATAAATGGGTTTTCTTTATCTCTCTACATTTTGATCTGCTTGTTTAGTCTTTCTTGTTATAAAGATTTCTTGTTTATGGATTTTTTAGTCTCTTTAGCAGTTTAACTCTGACGAGTGCTGTGAGCTGTGCTGCCATTTGATTTTTTTTCCTCGACTTTTGGAAATGTTGTATTGCTTTGAGGCTATCAATTGTGGAGTCCTAGCGAAAAATCAGAGATATAGGAGTTGCAAATACAAGTCCCCAAAGGTTTTTAGTCTATGAAAGGACTATGAGATCATCCGATTATCAGCTCTTCAGAAGAAGCGATTCCTATTGAATACTTTGTACCCAGTATCTTAGAAGTTGAAAGTGGATAATATCCATCTTCTTTTCACCTTTAAGAAAATGGGACTTGAAACTTGTGCAACAGACTAATGTCACATTGATCTGTATCATTTGGAGTAAACACCTTAAGTAACAAACAGGCCCATCTCTCTAACATCCACTTTTTGAAATTGCATCACAAATCTCTATTGTATTTTTAAAGCAAACTTGATGCATGAAATCGAACCATTACTACGTGGTTCTAGTCGACCTTTATGATGGTTTTTCAGTTTTTTGCACCTCATGATGGAAACGATGTCACACCATGAGCCTAAGACCTTGTTATTTGGATGTGAGCTGTAAGTAATAGTGCAACTGGGCCATTGGTAGTTTGAAGGGATTTTATTGGTCAAGGACACCATGTAGTCGATTTAACCATTCCATCCAAGTTTTGGCCTACCATGACCTTATGTCTGGAAGTTTATATATTCTATTCTACATACTACAGCTGAGAGCATTTTCACTAGGACTTCTAATTTTCAGCTGATGGGCAATAATTTCCACATACAGCAGAGTTGCATGCACAAGCCTGCTAATACCAGCCTGTTAGTGGAATTTTTCATTAGGATTTATAATTTTATGTTGGATTATGTTGATTAGTTTCTATTGAAAGCTGTATGCCTGATATAACAATTTTTCAAAACTTAGCCTTAAGCCACCGTGGTCTCTAAACTGATGGGATTGGATGGCTTATTTTTTGTTCCTTACCTATGTTCCGATTATTCTTATTATCACCTGCCCTCGATCAGTCAAAATCAGCAAAAAGTATGGATTTCATTTGGGCGAGTATACTTCTAAGGCATCTAGTGAAAGAGGGGTGTCTTGATTTAGTTATCAGAGTTGCCTTTGATTGTTCATCTCAATTAGCAGAGTAGGCCTCTTAGTGTCGATTACCAAATTATTGACTTTCAACAACCTCTATACCCAGACACATTTTGATTGAGATTGTTATTGAGATTTGTTTGCTTGAATATAGCAGGCTAAACTATGGGTTGGACTGTAAGGGGAATGTGTGTGGTGACAGACATGGAGATCCGAAACCTTGGGGAAATGGAACTTAGATATTGGTTAAACCCTAACCAGGTTTACCAAAGTGGTTTGAAGGACAGCCAAGTCAAGCTTGAAAATGCTCGAAAGGTAAACAGCATTTGTTTGATGGATTGCCCTATCCCATCAGAAGATTCACTGAACTGAGTTTGTAACTATCGAGAAGGTGATATCAAGCTCTCAGTTAATGACTGGATTGACAGAAACTGTGATTACTTTGCAGATCTCACTCCTGAGCTGAGAAATAATTCTCTTCAGCTTCAGGGTCCTTGTTACCCAGTTATATTTCCGAGCATTATTGGTGAGTGACCTGTAAGTTTCATCTTTGAAAATGCACAAGAATGCTCTGAAAGTTTAAAAACAAATTGCTCTAACCAGTTCCATCACGATTTCGGTTCTTCATTGAAAGAGTAAAAGATAATGTTCTAGGTAATTGATTGAGATCCAGTCTTTAATTGCTTATGTCAGTTTATTGGAGCTGTCAGTTTATTGCTCAGGCATCAAATGTGTCTCTACGGCATCGGCAACAGTGAACATCATTGAGGATATTGTAATTGATAAGTCTATTCACAGGGCTGTCAACTCTCGATCAGCAGTACTTGAAGGTTTCATAATACTACATCTCTAAACTTTGTGGTTATGAAAGAAATGCTTTGAAAGAATATGCTATTACAGTTTATGGCAAGAGTTGTCTATGACATGTAAACTTCTATTTATTGCTAATATCTCCCCAACTGAGAACTTTCCTCTCAATTTTGAGGATTGGTACAAGTCCCTTGCTGAAGTTACATAGTAGTAGCAGAAGAGTTGCTCTGGAAGTAAAGAAGTACCATTAATATGTATATGGGTTTCATTTGAAGGATTTTTTTTTTTTTTTTAATGTATAGTAGAATTATTGGGCAAAAGGGTAGTTGATATTTTGAACTTTTCCTCTTCCAATGTGAAAATTGCTCATTCGAAAAGGTAAATGAACTCATTGTGAATTTGGAATTCACCAAAGTAAAGATGCTTTCGAGAGGATAAGTATTTGTTTCACAGTGAAGATTGATAACTATTGTGTTCATACTAATGGATGACATTACTGCATCAGAGGTGGTAATTAACCTGTATTACGGTGCTCAGTCTCCATCATTCACCTTTCTATTTCATTTGCAGAGATATGTTGCTGATGTTGGGAAGGCTTGGCCAGTTTTGCTCGTTTGTGGGGGAATTTTGCCATTGTTCCTGTCACTTATATGGCTTTTGATGATTCGTCACTTTGTTGGGGCAATGCCATGGATTACTGTCATTCTTTTCGGCATCCTCATTGTTTCTGTAACAATGTTCTACTACTTGAAAGGTAACGATTTATCTAACTTGTGGCTGTTCTTCGTGGTTGTATAGCTTCTCTACTTGGAAATTATTGCATCTAACTTGTGCATGAACATATTCTTTTCTATCCCAAAAAATTCTTATTTTCTGCGAGTAATCCAGCTTATGTACATGTTTCTGTATTTGAGATGGTAGCAGAAAAGGGTTGTCATATAACAAGCAGATTATTATTGATCAAGCTTTGAAGAAGTACCCCAAATGGATAATGTGGCAGAAAGAAAATTTTATTTCTTTGAATATTCGATTCCTATTGTAATCAGAATAGTAATTCTCTAAATATATAAAGAATATCTTAAGGCTAAAAGAGATTTTATAGATAAGAAATGAAAACAAAGAAGCATGTGGCATTCGGTGAATATTCCAAATGAGCAGGGTGTTCCTCTAACCCTTGGTAGCACAAGTTCTTGGTTTTCCAGTTTCTTCTGCCTACTAAATTGTTTTTTGAGGATAAATGTTGGAATGAGCTTCAATGTAGGTTCAGAACCCATAATTTGAATTATTAAATCTCTAGAAAGAGTGAATAAAACTTACTTTGGCTTTTTTCATTTGTGTTTGTTGTTTTAGCTAGCTGGATTGGAAATGACGCCATCTCCCCCATTATTGGTGAACATGATCCATATTATCATGTTTCTGCAAGGGTAAGTCTTTAATCAAGTAGAAGCCTTTGCAATTGTCATTGTTCTGCTTATTTATTTGAGAATATGCATTTACAGGAGACTAGCCATCTCCATCCTGCTGCTGTCCAATCGACACTCTCATGACTGGAGTTATGGCTGTTGCTGTTCTATCTCTATTGCCATAGTTCATTGTATCCTTATGGCGACGTCCATTCTAAAGGCAAGCACATGATCCCAAGTGCGGCTTGTTTGATTTATGAGTTTAGCATCTTTATTGTCCAGATGATCTATATATAGCTTTTTGGTTGTCATGAAATTGTTGCTCACGCTTAGTAGATAGGCAAATAATTGCTAATTTTAATTGTACAACATAATCATTTTAGATGGCCTCTTCCCAATAGCTCATGAAGATAGCTTAGATTAAATTTCCTGCTGCTGATTTCATTTGGAGACTATTATCGTAACACATAACCATCTGCTTATTCATTCTCTATTTTTCCCTATTTGTCATAGCAGATAAATGATTTTTCTTTTCTTAATTTAAGCTGTAAAACATTCCAAATGCACCATTGGATCCAGATTCCAGATATCACGTGCATGTACAAATGAAGTGCTATTATATCATGTATCCAACTAATTCAAACGCATTTATCACCACAAAGAGAAACTGTGGTGATTTGACTGTGTTATTTATTCACTGTGATGATCAAAATGTGTAATTTCAGGTTGCTGCAAAAGTCATTGGGGAGGTCCAGGCACTAATAATCTGTCCAGCCATACCTTATGTCTTTCTTGCAATTTTTCGCATGTTCTGGTTTTCAGCTGCACTCAGTCTTTTTAGTTCTGGAAGGGTTGTACAGAATAATTGCAGCAGTAATTGTTGTGCATATGATCTCGAGTCAAAAAGAGTAAGCTGTGATAGGTGCTGCGGCTATAGCATTCACTATACACCTCATCTCACGGCTGCAATCCTATTCCACTTGTTTGGTTGCTATTGGGCTACGCAGTTTTTTATTGCCTGCTCGTCAACTGTAATTGCTGGCTCTGTTCCTTCATGCTATTGGACGCAAGGTGAAGCACCGGTATGCAAAAAGCAATATATCAGTTGTACAACTTATGCATATTAACTCTACATCATGTGACAATAATATTATTGTGCAGTTCCACTTATTCATATATGGTGGCACTGAAGCTGGTTGACGATCTGTTTTTGGCATGCTTTTCCTTAGAAAATGTGTAATCCCTTTTGTCCAATTAGACGTCCTTTTTGTGCGTTTGGTTGGAATACAATTTGCATAATCCTTTTTTCCTAATTACACGTCCTTGCTTGTCCGCAAGTTTTGTAAGTGGACTGATTGATCTGTTTAATTTGGAAGTGAAATCAACTACAGGATCATTGATGACAATAACATGAAATAAATAAAATATTTAGTGATATGATCCTGGAGTTTGATTGACAACATTTCCATTGTTTCTAAATGGTTGAAATTGCAAAATGTATGTTTCTCAATTATTCGTTTTGAAGTTGACTATATTCCAAATGGCCTCATGCACGGATCATTCTCAAGCACTACTGCAATTTTTTTTTCGAAGTACATTCTATAATCATTCCTGTAGTTGACTTTAAGCATTTACCATACCATATTTGTTCATGTAATAAACACAGTATTACCCAAAACTAAAACCTCGTGTTTTTCAATATGATGCAGAAAATTTCATCTCCCCTGTTTTTGCCTCAATGAAGCGGCTTACACGTTACAGTCTTGGATCTGTTGCCCTTGGTTCTCTGATTGTATCATTTGTTGAGTCAATCAGATTTATACTTGAAGCACTTCATCGCAAGCTTAAAGTTGCTAATTCTATGCCTGGAAGCTGGTTTGGAAGGGTTGTATTTCACTGTTCCCAGTTTTGCTTGAGATGTTTTGGGTGGATCATCAAATCTGTGAACCATAATGCTTATATAATGGTAAGTTAAATATTTCATTTCATTCTAGCAATTTTTTGACAATCAAGTATCCTTGTGCAAGATCTACTCAGGCTGCTTCTATGGTAAGGGAACTGCATACTCTGGAGTCTGTACTATATGTTCATATTAGACTGGTTTTGTCATTTTAGTGAACTGCCAACCTCAGTCAGCATAATAATTTTGCTTTCCTAGAAAGAAAGACGACAGGAGACTATGAATTTCACATTTATTGTAAGACTATTTAAGCAGCAATATTGAGCTGCTGATCTTATTCAATGGAGTCTGACAAATCACTTAACCGTTTATAGATTCACATGCACCTTGGCTGCACTTACTCTAACTTTGTCTGATTGTTGTCTTCAAAAATCATGAATTGAACCATCAAGATTTGACTTTTCTGCATGTGCATGATAAGTACTTTTATTACTTACCTGCAATTTTATTACTTTTATTATATGCGCATGATAAGTACTCTCTCTCTCTCTGTCTCTGCAATTTTTGAAGATTGCTATAACAGGAAAATGCTTCTTTAAAGCTTCTGAGATTGCAACAGAGTTGATCATCAGTAACATCCTTCGGACAGGGAAGGTGAACTTTATTGGAGACATTATCCTATTCCTTGGAAAGCTGAGTGTCAGTCTAACGTGTGCACTTTTCGCTTTTCTCATGTTGGATACTCACAAATATAGATCAGCGCACAACAAAATCTATGCTCCTCCTTTATTTCCTGTGCTGGATGTCCTGTTATTTTCAGTATTTTATATGCTTTCATTTTCAATGATAGCAAATATGTATTTTTTATTTATATTACTGAAACATATTTCATCATTTTGAGTATTCTGATATAGCACAATGATTGGTCAGATTATGTACAAGCACGTCAATTGTTAGGACTCGTGGATATATCTAGGCATTAGTTTGCCTTGATTTATTGCCGTTTTTATCCAGGAAAACCTGGTTGGAGGGTTTTGTGGATGATATGGGACTTCACGTTTAAATTCACTTGGCTTCTTGATTCTGGTTATTCATACAAATTTCGAAGTATGTAAAGATACTGAAAATCAGGAACAAACAATAATAAGAATCAATTAATTGATTTAAAGGTACGCAATTTATATTTTTTTTTTACAAAAATACTCCCTTGATTCTTGCTCATCTAAATTGCAAATCTAAGGACCGAAAGAAGATTTATCAAACACTTGTAGTGAAAAACTTGAGTAGATCTTGAAGAAAGACGTCTCTTGATCTATGCAAAAGTTGAAGACTTGAACACTTGACATGAACAATTCGAAGATTAATCAGCACTTGAAGACTTGGAATAAAGGACTTTACTGTTGAAGAACTTCAAAAACTCGAGAGACTTGATGTATGTAGTAAATCTCTAATGTCCCTTGTCTAAGGAAGAGTATTCATATTTATAGGTAAAAATAGGGTTTCCTACGCTAATGGGTTACTTGAGACTTGAGTCACCAGTCCAAAACACTTTAATGAATTCTGGTCAATTCTCTTTAATTTACTTGACTGAGCTCAAATATAAGGAAAGTCTACTTATCGCATCTTTTGAATTATTGGACACTGATAGAGACTTTTCGTTTAAATTAATTAGTTAAGACAATTATTTGATTATTGCCTTAACTAATAATAATCTAAAATTTTAACGGCTACGCTGGTCTCATTTACCAATTTAATGAATTTAAAGCACAAATCATATAGACCATATAACCACATTAGCAAAGTGAAATCAAAAGTTTTTCGACTGTAATACAACTGGCTTAACATCCTCCCCCTCCCAAAAGAAAGGAAATTATGAAGTATATTTTAACTTGTTCACCTGCACAGGATTGCCCCTGATTTCGTTCAGAAAAAGATGTCATTATCACGATGATTATGTTTTGAATTGATGTGGCCATCTTTTACAGGTATGTTGGAATCCTGGGTATGTTGTCGCCACCCTTTTCTTTGCTGTTGTGGAGATATCAATTGATACCATCATTCGGTCTTTCTGCCAGGATTCTGACGAGCACCAAGGAACTGCTCATATGCCCCTCCCCTTCTTATTGAGACTTTTGAGTGATCAAAATGAGATGCAAAGACTTACTTTGGAAACACTGTCTATAAATGTGATTTACCTAGTGCATTAGATTAATGAAATTTACTACCTTTCCCCATTATAGTTTATGCCTCTTGCTTATTTTCATCCGTGCCCTGTTTTCTGAAATAATCAACTCCTATCTATCTCCTCTTGGAGTTGATTAAAAATTTGCCTTATGATTCAGTTGCAAAGGGGACTACAGCTCTAACACCGAAAACGTAGGTCATATAGTCTCAATGTATTTAAAGCCGAAAGTCGAAAGAACATACTAATATTGTAGCATATCCTACGGTTACGGACCTATGGTTCCAGAGGCTAAATTGATGACCGGGGAATAGCAGGTTTCTGATTTCCTTGCAAACGCGCTGTATGTAGGGAGTTGATAGTTTTGTTATCCATTAGAGCTCTAGACAAGGACATAAAATTGGCAAATTTATACATTAGATTTCTAGGCAAAGACATACTACGTTTCGTGAGCATGACCACAACAACAAAAAGCCACATTCACTTGCGGCAAATTTACTTCTCTTCATTGAAGTAAGAATAATGTGTCCTCAAGAAGCTTACATTCACGACGGAGCAAAAAGTTTAAATGTATTCTCTGTGAAATCCTGCTTTAAGGCTCAAGAAACCAAATCAAGATAGAAGAATAAACGAGAAAATAAACCACCATCCCATTGGGTAGGAATTTTCCAAAAACACTTCGTAGCTGAAACCTTTCCTGCTGTTTACATAACCCTGAGGAATTTTTGAGTGCACGAAATGACGTGTCCTCGCAATGTGCTTTCACAAAATGAAATCCTTAAACAAAGCAAAATAATGTCATTCATAGGAAGCCCCAAAATCTTGAAACAAAAAAGTGCTCTCCTGAAGAACATCCATCAATTTATGACTTCTTGTTTCTTAGCAAAACTCAATTTCTTGGGATCAATTACGTCCAGTTGAACCACAATTATCCAGCCATTCCCTTCTTCAGTCCATTTTATATCCTCCCTCTCCAGAAATTTCATGATCTGCAACAGGAATTCCAGATAGTATCATTTTGACCTCCCCTAAAGTAACTAGCTGAATAAGTTAAGAAGTACTTGATGTAAATTGGCAGTGACAAGTCTGACTAGGGGTGTAAACGAGCCGAATCGAGCACGAATAGTGCCCTACTTGAATTCGAACTTGAAATTTTTTCTGATACTCGAACTCGAGCTCGAACGAGCTTCAAAATTTGAGCTCGAGCTCGAGTTCGAAAAATTTGACATAGTTTGAGCTCGATTCGAGCTCGTTCGAAAATAAGTAAAACGAACTCGAATTCGAGCTCGAACTCAAGTAGTTCGACTTTTTCGTAGGTAAAATATGTAATTTTTTTAAAAAGTATGGATATTTTAGTAATTTTACATATAATAAAAAAATTTTAAAAAATTATATAATGCTCGAAAAGCTCGACGAGCACTCGAGCATATTATACATATGCTCGAGATCGGCTCGTCAAGAGTTTCGAACTCGAGCTCGAGTCGAGTTTTTGACCGAGCTGCTCGTGAGCAGCTCGGTTCGTTTACAGCCCTAAGTCTGACTTAGAACAACGGTGGTGAAGTAACAACAATAAAAAATCAGAGGCGTGATCATCTGATGTGCACACCCATCATTATTGGTATTATCAATTAACAGAGTCATTGATGGAGAAGGATGGACCATGTTATCCAACTGGTTGTAAAAGCATGTTACTCAGTTACGGTTCTACTAAGGCAGGGTATTCAGTTAAACAACATTATTTGACATGGACCAAGACATGACATGAAGAAATAGTAAAAATGACTGGAAAAATACCAAGATGGTACCATTTCACCGTTTAGTTGCAATAAATTGTAAAGAGAGAATTTATCTGAGTGTTTTTGTAAAGAGGGAAAGACAGCAGAAAATCATGATGATCGAAAGATGGATGTATGGTAAACCTTGAAAATGGAAGAAGAATGGCTACTCTATATGAATTAGATGATAAAAGGGAGCACAAATGCAAGTCGAAATGGAAGAAATACTTGAGATGATTGGTTTTGGGCATCACCAAAATGAGAATAGGACGACCAACTAGAAACCATAGCCTGAAAAATAATGTCCGTAAAAGGGAAGGCAAAAGACTAAAATAAAATGGCATGAAGTGCTGTAAACTTAAAACTCTTATATTGTTCTTTGCTTAAAGCAGAACATGGAACCAGTTAGGTAGAGCAAGAAGAAAGAGGATTCATGTATCTAACCACACAACACATAACAAAGCTTCAATCGAGTTTTTCTTCTCATAAAGCCAATTTACTGTAGAATTCTCAGAAGTTTATTGCATTTTAGCAGCATAGTTAAGGGCGGATGAAAAGGGAATTTCTGAAGTTCTTAGTTCTCAGGAACATTGTTGTAACAAAGTGCAATTTGTCTTACCAAAAATAACAGTGCCAAAAGGAACGAAATAGCACAAATTTTTAATACAAACTTTATTTGGAAACCAACCATACCAGACGCTTCCGACGCCCACTCTTGGCATTTTCCTCGTCGCTCCCCACAAGAAGCTTAAGATATTTGAAAGCTAATGAAAACAATTAAAAGAATAAGGATCAGCCAGTTCATCTTTGCATTCCTCAAATTAGGATAACAAAAAAGTTCATAAAGTTCAACAGTGTATAGCTCACATGGGATGCCAGGAAGAGAAGTCAACTGAACTTTCAGAAAGCGCACAGCATCTTTTGGCTCGAAATCATGCACATCTATGAACATTTCTTCCTCATCGTTGCTGCTGTAGAATAAATTATATAAGCACTAGGGGTAAGGTATGACGAGAATACCAAGGAAAATAATATCACTGAAGTTCTAACCTTTCAAGAAGCTTTTCAGAAGATTTTTCATCTGCGTCACGTGCCTTATTCATAAAGAAATGACCCTAACCCCGCCATCCACAAATAAGAAAAAGAAGCCCCAACAAAACATGAGAGAGAGGCAAAACAAAATGTTGATTAAAATGCATATAAGAAATCATAATGTCAGACATAAATCAATGTCAAGATGGTAAAATTACAATGTATTAACAGAAAAAGCTTGGAACTTAAAACACTAAACACTTCCATTTGGTAGAAGCAACATACACCACTTAAGTTAGTTGCCTATCTGACAGTGCAAGCTACAAGATTGAAGTAATATCCGCCTTCAAATGTTAAATGCAGATCATAATTGGATTGTGGATTGCTAAGTCATGAATCTGCCTCCATTAATAAATACAATAATGATAGAAAATCCATCGAGTCAAACAAAAATACCATTAGAGTTTTATCAACATTTTCTTTTGTGTAGGCAGATATCCAATATTTACAAAAGTACTTACTACGAATACACAAGAATGGTAGCATTCTTATGGACAGT
Organism: Cinchona pubescens; assembly: GCA_025175665.1. Taxonomy (NCBI): domain Eukaryota; kingdom Viridiplantae; phylum Streptophyta; class Magnoliopsida; order Gentianales; family Rubiaceae; genus Cinchona; species Cinchona pubescens. The sequence goes on along the minus strand of JANKKI010000509.1, from coordinate 319,809 downwards.
GTTAGTAAACATCTACACGCAAATTTTCATTCCATCTGTTAGTCTATTAAATGCAATCATTTGAGCTTTCATCAGAATAAACCAAGTCAAAAAAATTCCAAGGATTTGGTTTTGGAATAAAACTTTTCAAAGACTTTTGAGTACATGTTTTCTCATTATTTGATATTATCTCTGTAGAAACTTTTTCCATTTTAGTGATGCAATTTATAAGTTTCTTAAGTTTCCTGAAATTAACATGTGTCTGGATAACCCAGCTGAGTCTACCTAGGTTCAACTTTCCATCAACAGGTTCACCTTCCCATTCAGGTTTAAAGCAGTGCAATCATTCCTACTATCAAGATGTCAAAAAATATAATTACATGAGAAAAAAAAAAAAAACACTAGATTCTGGATGGAGGAAACTAAAAAATAAGAAGACTGTTTTATAGTTTTCTCTATAATGCATCTGGTGAAGACCAATTAGGGCTCATAATAAAACCAGTCAGCAGATGAAAATTAAAAACCAGAAGGCCAGGGAAATAGAAACTAAAAGTATAACATGTACATATGAAATTAGGATTACAATGTATTTGGTCAAGGAAGCAAATAACAACAAAACTACTAAATGATAACACAGCTATGCATCGAGTGTAATAAAATAACCATATTTATCAGAAAATGCTTGTCTTACTAAAGCAATTAAGACAATTGTGCCAACAAAATTCGGTAGCAGGTTTAGGTTGCATAATGTGTCAAGTGAATGGGGACCCGTGAAATTTAAAGCAACTAAACTGGTGACATCTGCCTCGTGACTTAAGAAAGAGCCTTCAAAGAGTTATTGTTTGTACAGCAGTGCACTTCTTAAATATAAGCTGTAATAAAGTGAGAGAAATAGAGAAGGTACCTCTTCCATAAGTTTATTAGCTCTTTCATAATCTTTTTTAGCAAATGCATCAACAGCCTGTCAAAAAATGAATACAATCAAATTCAATCTGAGTTGGAAAAAATCATCTGGCTAAAGTTTAATTAATAAGACCAAAGATATGACCGATGATGGTATTAGAAAAGAGAAAGAGATAAGGATTTACTGCTTTATAATACTCTTTCATAGTAACCCAATACTCCTTCACAGCTTTTCGTAAGACATCATAACTATCCTCATTTTCTTCGGTATCTGGAGATGCTCCAAAAAATTTATTATAAACTCTTCTAATATGCTACATATACAAATTAAATTAGACACGAAAACTTTCAGCACATGACATAAAGGAGGACCTTACAGTTCTCACTAACTTGTTTTCTTCTTTCTGATAACAGGTCGATGTTCAATTGTAGTCTCTTTCAGAGGCTCTTCAACAACCCGACAATGCACGGATGATCTCCTGACATCTGTCATTTGAAAACATTTCTTTGGCTCCTCCTCAGATCTTTCAGGAAAAGTGAACAAATTGTATAAAACTTCTTTCTGGAGATCATGCTTCTGCTTTCTCTCAGGCCGTTGCTTTACATTTCCAGTCGTAAGAGTATAATTCAAACTGCAGAAGGCGAAAATGGATGAATAACGGAAACAGATCCAACTTAAACAAGCTAGAAGAAGTATAACTTTGCAATGTTCTAAACCAAAAAGATTTTCCTGCAGAAGGCAAAACGGATGAATAACGGAAACAGATCCCACTTAAACAAACTAGAAGATATATAACTTTGCGGTGTTCTAAACCAAAAAGATTTTCCTTTGTCAGCACAATAATCTAGGAGATAATAAGCATTAAATCATACCTTCCAGAAGAAGTGCATTGGAACTGATCTTCATCAGGGAAGCTTGCACAGATCCCATCTTGGGATACTTGTGTATTCATGTTGCAATAAGGACACAAAGAGAAACATGAAATCAGATTACCATGATATTGACCAAGGTAAAGGCAATTGGTAAAATAAGAATAAGAAAACAGTTTTAAATTTCAATATACTCTTTTCTTACACCATTATTTATCTATTTCCCCCATTTTTGGATTTCTAGGGAAAGTAACAGGCATGCACTTTCTGTGTATTAATTGAAAAAGATAAAAGATATAACTCAAAGAAAAGTATCCTTTGTATCCACTTAAGTATTGAACCGTACTTTTTCAGAAGTAACTTTCAGAATATCGTCACTCTTCCCCAAAGTTGATGCAGATAAATCCAGAAGTGTATCCATGCTCTGCACATTTTTTGCAAAGTAAACAAAGGCTGTCACTTTCATAAATCACTGTCATACAGTGTGCACTTCTGATCTCAAAAGATCCTAGAAGAACTGTAAAACCAGAATATATACATCAGATGATGAGAAAAATGAATCAAACAATCAATAAAAGCACATTGAATCATGTGCCAAACCAGAAGTTTGCAATCTGGTCAAGTTGTTAACAGAGTTTTTCTGGGCTCGCAGTAGTTAGAAACAATGCATTAACCTACAACAACTACAATATGTAATCAATGACTACAAAAATGCTGCTAGAAAATATTTCTGCTATTGTTAAAAATCAAAATTATATCTGGAATCTCAACAATGAAACAGAAGTGACAAATACAGCTTCCAGAATTTAATAGATACTTGCTATATCCCTTTGTCCCATTTCCCTCAGGAAATTATTCCCATTGAATTTTCGAAGAAAGTGCAAACAAACATACAGAACTAAGAACCAGTTTATCCCCTTAAAATTCTTAGAATATTCTTCAATTCATATCTACTATTCAGTACGGTTACAAGTAGAAGCTCAATAAAATATTTTGAGCATGTCGGCTGAAATTCAAAATGCATCAGAAAACAAATGTCCATCTGCAAACTGATCAACTTGTACATCATCTTCATGAAGGAAACAAAAAAATGTAGCAGTAAGGATAAGATAGTAGGATCCCAAAATTCAGTCAGCAGGCAAATTTGACCTTGAAACAGGGTGAAAGATACAAGAAAACAGGGGAAGGTGAAAACAGCTACGAATAGAAACATAAATATTACTGTTATCCTGGTAAAATGACTGCAAGAAAAGGATGAGGATTAAAATAGTATCTTAAGCCACCATTTCTCTTAGCATGAATAGTACCTCAAAGTAATAAGACACTTGCAGGCACAACAATTTTGGGGACATCTAGATAATATAAGCAATAATTTGTCCATACAAGAATTTTTAGAAAGTGAAGATACTACTAAGGGTCTAGGCATCAACTAGCAAGATTATGAAAATCCTAGACCTCTACTAAACCTTGAACACATTTCCACAGTAAGACAAAATGTATGATTTTGTGACTAAACCACCACAATATAGAAGGCCATATAGAAACTAATAAACTCTTTGGCACAAAAAAATATATCTGCACAAACAAATAAAGAATTCATATGGGCCATAAATATTTGGAAAATTATATGATAATAGTAGAAAAACACGTGAGATCACGAATTATGAGTTTTCAATTCTGTAGGGTTAAAAGATCTCTTTCTCTACATTTAGATTGAGGCTCGAAAGCAAGATTCTCTGAGTCACGGAAACTTTAAAAAATAGCTTAAAAATTGAAGTTTTCAAACAGATCTGTATCAGTATATCAAAATGCAATGCAGAGAGCCTCAAAGGCTTGATTTCTGGTCAACTATATTTCTTTAATACAGTGACAAAAGTTATGCGAGAAAGCTTGCAATATGGGAACAGCATCAATTACCTTAGTCACATCATAACCGCATTGGCCTGCAATTTCAAAACAGTGCTTAATTAAAAATAGAAATGTAAAAGGGCACTGATTTCAAATAGCACAAAAACTAAATGGTAATTACCAACAATATCCTGGATCACACTCATGTCAAGAGAGAAGCCTTCTCACAAAATGTATCCAAGCATTTTAAAAAGGAATTCTTCAATATCCCCGTGCATGGTGTCACTCCCATTTGTAGAGCTCGAAAAGTCTTTCTCGTCCCATATTTCAGAGATAGGGATATCATCTGAATTCAATCTCAATGGTTTTGGCCTGAAAGAACCATTAGTTGAAGTCTTGGGCACAACATAGCCCTTGCCAATAATACTTGAAACAGTTCCCACACATGCTGGTGACTTTCTTGCCTTTGATTTAGTATCTTCAGCTATCTCCACAGAATAGTCAGATGAACATAGTGAAGATGTATTTGAGGACTCAAATTCCTCCTCTGATTTTAATGTGGACAACTTAGAGGTGCTTCTTTGTAAATTACACAGGATATTGCTAGTAGCGTTTAGGTTGCTTCCTGATTGACAATAAGCAGAGACTATGTCATTAAGAGAAACAACAGAACCAAAGGTTTCAAGCAACCGCTCAAGGTTCTTCTTGTCGACATCAAAGGAAGACGGGTTTGAAAGGACTTGTCACATACTTCATGCTCCATCCTTTAAAGCACAAAAAAGTGAATAGTCAATAAATGGTTAAAGAATCTAGCAGCAGATTTAGAAGTTCACTCGAGGAACAAGGTGCCTCCTCTAATTTAAAGAAAGAAAGTAGCAAATCATTGAACTCAGACAAAAATCCAACAGTTTGTTGAAGTACAGAGAACATGATAAAAAGTTAAAATCACCACGTGGGCAATGAATCAAAGGTCCTTACATCATGCATTCAGAGAATGGCACTAAGTTATGATAAATCAGATACGGAAACACTTAAAGAACTTCCTAAATTACAACTACCAACAAAAAGAAGTCTGGTGAAAAATTCTTTTCTTCTCCATAGAGGAGATGCATCAACTCACGGAACAACTTGAATGCACAAGTGATAGATGAAGGGAAACAAAGATCTCATCAGATGATAACTTCAAGCCATTTCCTTAAACTTCAAACTTAATTTACTGTGTATCATGTCAACTTAAGTAAACTGCGAGCATAAACTTTAGCTAAAGCACAATGCTGAATGTTTTACAACCGAATCTCATGTGAGAACCAACAAAAGACCCATCAAGAAGGAAAAGAAAAACTACCTATTCCCAAAAATGTAACAAGAGATCCAATTCCACTCTTTACAGCCACATCAAAAAATGAGCTCCAACATATGTAACTTACTTTCGATTTTTTGTCTACCATAATATATGAAGCAGTCGTTAAGGCATTAATGTCAAGCTCAAGTTTACAAAAGAAAGAACAAATATTTACCAAGTGCAACTACCAAAATACGAAAATCGGTAACACAATCCACCTATATAGAAATAATATGAATAATTTAAATGTCACGAAATTTCGATACATCCAGAGAAATCACAAATTACCTTCTTTATGTAGTACTTACTAATCACTGGTTCAAAAACTGGAAATAATAAGTTAAAACTCAACAAATTAAAATAATAATCAATAATTCATTTAATACACCAAAAAAAAAAATAGAAAGAAGTACGTGCTTAGACTAAGTTTTACACGTACAACCACACACAGAAATACCACCACTAGAGAAAACTGAAATCAAAGCAGATTTTTTTAAGTGAAAACAAACAAAGCTGATTGAGATACTAATAAACTTCATTTTTTTTTTTTTTTGATAGAAAATATAACTCAACTGAACAACTAGACTTCCTTGCGAAAACTCTAATCCTATTGCAGGCACTCCTCAACAAACAATGGACTGATATCTTTCCAGCGCTGCAGACCGTCTTTCCACACTGATTAAGATACTAATAAACTGATAATGCATAATTTACATTAAAAAATGCATAATTACGGTCATCGGACTTGCATTTTCGCTAATTATTAACGTAATTATTGCTCAATTAATTCGATTTTCACAAATTTGCGCAGGATTGAAGAATGCGAGCAATTAAAATAACGAGAAATATTTTTTTTTAAAAGAAAAAAGAAAAAGAAATTTTTTCTTACTGGACGGACTGAGTTGAGTAGGGCGATTGAGAGCGAATGATGGAGACAAGCAGCCTCCTTCCTTCGAAGACTCTTCGTCTCTCTGTGTGTCCTATTTATGTCTTTTATATATGTATGTATACTTCTCGAGGAAGGAAGTAGAGACTTAGTAGAGAAGAGTAGAGGAGTGAGGATTGGACTGAGGGAATAGAAATAAGTGGGCCAACAAATTATGGTCATGTGAAAAGTGCCCAAGCAAGAAAAGAAAGGGAAAACCACCTCAATAAGTCATTCTCGGTTGCGAGATCAGGGTTCAAATTTTAAACTTTACTGAAATTTAGATAAGCACTTTTCTTTGATTTTGAGAGAATTCTCCAATCTTTTAATAGTATCCAGTTTGGTCCCCTTATATTCCCTGTAGAATAGGTTAGATTAGGATGTTGTTGGTTTGACCACAAAAAAAAAAAAAAAGGGGAAAGAACCCTAATAGTTCCTCACATTTTATTTTTATATTTTTTTAGTTTTTTATATTTAAAATGATATATTTTAGCCTCTCACAAATTTAAAATGCACTATTTGATATTGTCCCTCGATACAATTACGAGCATACTTTGGTATGAAATACTCACATGCGTATCGAATATTACAATTTTCATTGACAAAATTGACAATACACAAATTTTAAATGTTAAATAACACTACTTAAAATCTCTCCACTACCACCCAAAATTCTCACCTACCACACCACCTCTATTCCCTTCCCTCACCGCTTTTCCTTCGTCACCCTGACTCCAACAACCCCAATTCTCTTCTTTTTTGGGACAATTTAGCATTTAAAATTATGTATTGTCAATTTTATACTCAAATATGTTACATTTAATATGCATGTGAGTATTTCAAGCCAAAATATGCCCGTATTTGTGTTGAGGGACCAAAATGGTACGTTTTGCATTTGTGAGGGACTAAAATGCATCATTTTGAATGTGAGGGACTAAAAAAGTATAAATGTGAAATGTGAAGGACTATTAAGGTTATTTTCCCAAAAGAAATGTAAGGTTTTGGGGAAAAAAAAGTTTAAGGAATGGAAAGTATCAGTTTATATGTTTGTTTATATGATATTGTACTGTATAAATTTTTAAAATATAAAAGAATGGTTCTTTCGAGAGAACTGTAAAATTTTTCTTTTTTTTTTTTATTATTTAGTGAATGATTATCTTGAGCTGCTATTTGCTTTTTTACCAACTATTGTTTGTGAATAATAGTAGAGGTACAAAATATTTAAATTTTCCTTTTTTTGGATTCTTTTGTTGTTTGTTTAGAGTAAAACTTGTTTGATTGTGATTATACAGCATAAGTTTACCAAGTTAAAAAAAGTGATGTTTAAGGTTAAAACATTGACGAAGTTTGTTGGGAATGGAAATACTTCAATCCTATTAATATACCATATTACTATTATAATATTAGAGTGTACTTATATAAAGTGACAAATAAAAATCATTATTATGTAGATTCGAAAAAAAAAAAAAAAAAGAACAAAATCTGATCAAAAATCTAAAATCAAGAGTTGAGCATTTAATAGAATTTTGACACATAAAATTATTTGAAGAAAGTCATAACTAACAAATAATTTTGAAATGTAACTTGTAAAGTATTTTCTTTAATATTAGGATTTATAAACCGTACTTTATAAGCTTGTGTGTGGATAAAAGTACATAATCACAAAATTCAATAATGGTGTTGATATGAAAATTTTAGATTAGGGTTAACACATGTGCAGTATCGTTCTAAATAAAAGTTGGGCATTACGCGTAGTACTCACGTCCGAATCACCTGAAAATAAAAATGGCAGGGATTTGTCCCTCGGGGTAGGTTCCGACGCTCAAGTCAATACTTAGACCAGAGAGTAAAATTCAATAAGAATTCAAAGTTTTAATAATTAGGAAAGTAATTAATTGAATATGAGCTATCACTTTGATATTTATACATGAAATCGATGGGTCGGATCGATCTGTGGGTCGAATATATAATACTTGACCCATTTGGGTCTATCTGAACCACAAGGATAAAATTACTAAAATATCCCTGTGGACCTGGGCCCGGAACCACGTATAATATTATCATTGAGTGAGATATTATTTTGGTATTATCATTTGCCCTCGTCTCTAGTCGAAATTTTTTGGGTTGAGAATGCTAAATATTTGATGTTGTATTCGCACCTCGGCCGGAGCCGTAATATTGACTGGAGCCAAACTCATGACTAAGAAAATTATTTTTTGGAGAAAAATATTTTTTAATATTTATTTGAGAATTATTTTAAAAAATTTATCTATCGGAGTAAATTTAATTACATCAGAGTGTACCTAAGTCAAGATTTAGATTCCTGTATAAATATCTTTGAAATTTCTCTATCACAGGTAACATGCTATAGACTCCCCTACTGCTGCAGAGTAGTGCCATAGAACTTCCTACTACTGTGGAGTTCTTTACTGTTGTGGAGTAGTGATGTACAACTCCTTACTGCTGTGGAATTCCTTACTATTGTCTACTGTGGAGTACTGCTGTGGAGTTCCTTATTGTTGTAGAATAGTGTTGTGAAACTCCCTACTGTTGTGGAGTTCCTAACTACTATGGAGTAGTGCTGTGAAACTCAAGTCCTTACTTGAGTATCCCATGATTTTAGAAGTTTAGACTGCTTCAATAGTACTGCAACTCCACGTCCAGGGTACTCTAGTATCATAACGATTGTGCCAAAATACTATAGTACTACTTGTACCACTCCAATTTATCCAAGACATTCCAAGTAATAACTTTTTTTTTTAATAAGACGTGCATTTTTTTATTTTTTTTTAGCAAAGATCCCATATAACTTGGACTGTAGACCCCAGGCGTGCCTTCATCCCATCAACACATAACTGGACTTAAACACACCCGAGGAACTAAGCTTCAAATAATTAATCCACGGTCGAATAAAATATCACTCCACAAATTTAATCTTTAGGCTTAAAGACACAGCGGAGAAGAACAATACCATGAAAAATTTTACGATAACAGACCCCAACTCCACAACATCCAAAATAAATCACAACTTTTCTTGTGGTAATAATATGCCCTCTTTCTTAGCCGACCATGATTCTTTTTCAAATATAGATGCTATAGCTTCAGGGTTCCAATCAACCTTGACCCCGATGACGATACCTGGGATGACCATATGGAAATTGATGACGACCAAAACTTTGATGATGATCGAGATATTAACAATAATATTGCACCGAAAACTCTGTAGCTTTTCCAATCAACCTTGACCTCGATGATGATACCTGGGATGACCATATGGAAATTGATGACGACCAAAACTTTGATAATGATCGAGATATTAACAATAATATTGCACCGAAAACTATCGATACTTTATATTTTTTTGACTACAACGATAGAACCGGTTGGGATAGTGAGAAAGACATAGTTGATGCAGGGGGTGTTCTTGGGTCAGACAGAATTCAGCAACCCATGCTGAATGTTATCTGAGGTCTTCCACCATATAAACACAGGGGACATGATTTTTTCCCGTATTCACACAATGGGTATAATTTTTCACTTCGTAGATCTAGAGTGAATTTGTCCAATACTACTACCTCATGTGTAGGCATGCCTTCTTTGCCCTCATACCCTAGTGCTGAGGTAGGAAACAATCACACCGTAATTCCAACACAATAGTTGAGAGCGAAGTAGTGCAGGATGAGTCAAGTAGGGGTGATGCTTCCCCACCTTACTAGGAAAAAATTTCAAAAGATTTGGGGCGAGCCAAGAACCCTAATGATATTTACTCCAAGCTTATGGTTCCTCGGAAGGTTGAATTGATGACACTCGGAAGAGTTAGTCCTCCTCGTTGAAGTAGGTGTGACACTGGTATGTCGTTTTTAAAAGATCTTGGCATTACTTTCGGAGGGGTAAGTCCTACTTTGGGGAGTAGATACAACGTAGGTACTTCACATTAGAAGTTCTTGAATTGGCCTCGGATGGGTAAATCTTATTTCGGATAATAGGAATGACATAGGTACTTCACTTTAAAAGTTCATAAAATTGCCTTCGGAGAGGTAAATTCTACTCCGAAGAGTAGGTATAACATAGGTATTTCACTTTGAAAGTGTATGAAATTACCCCGGAGGGGTATGTACTACAATGTCTCCGGAGAGTAGATATGACACAGGTACTTCAATTTAGAAGTCCATAGAATTACCCCCGAAGGGGTAAATCCTACTCTGAAAAGTATGTATGGTCCAAGTACTTTAATTTTGGAAGACATTGGCATTGTCCCCGGAGGGGTATTACATAAGTACTACTCCGAAGAGTAGGTATTACATAAGTACTTCACTTTGAAAGTCTATGGAATTACCCTCACAGTGGTAAGTTCTATTCCGGAGAGTGTGCATGACATAGGTACTACACTTTGGAAGTCCATGGAATTGCCCTCAAATGAGTAAAATAATTTCGGAGGATAAGATATTTGACCATTGGAAGGGTGAGTCTCACTCTTGGAATGAGATTTAGCTTGTACGAGCTTTTAGTTGGGAAGATTTAAACCTACCCCCGAAAGGATGAGGTGATCTCGGAGGATGAGATATTTGACCATCGAAAGGGTTAGTCTCACTCTTAGGGTAAGACTTAGCTTGTAGGAGCTTTCAATTGAGAAGGCAGATTTAGACTTGCCCTTGGAAAGGTGAGGTGATCCCGGAGGATGAGATATTTGACTCTCGGAATGGTGAGTCTCACTCTTGGGGTGAGACTTAACTTTTGCTTCTAGAGAGGTGATGTGACCCCTGAAAATGCTTGAGTCCTGAAGAACAAGTGCCTTTGAAGAACCTGAGTATGATCCTTCTTGTTCAACCTCTTTTGTGTTGAATTATTTATTATAGAGAGTTAATTACACTATTCAAAGGATAAAAAGATTTAGAAAATTTTTATTTATTGAAAATAAAATATTTGCAAAGTGCACGAGCAGATTTTACCTCAAACAGGGTGTAGCATGCCCTAAGAAAACACATGAAAAGTTATACAAGATATTAGGTGTACTACTCTTTAGGTTTTAGCTGGTTACACCTTCCCTAGGTTTTCAGTTGGAAACTACCTACTTCGTTCTTAATCTTGGATAAACTATTTCAAATAACCTCTTCCAATAAGCTCTTCAATTACATTTTTCAAAGGAAAAACAATCATTGGTATCATGCCCATGGTCTTTGTAGAAGCAACACCACTTCTTCTTGTCTCCATCTTCTGGATTGCTTCTCATTGGATTTGGTCAGTTCACAAAAGATTCTTTCTCAACTATAGCTAAAATATGACTTGAGGTAGAATTGAGTAAAGTATAAACTTTAGAAGGGTCGAAACTCCTTTTATGAGGCACGGTTATAAATAGTCGGTCCCTAACATTGCTCTTCTTAGCAGGTTCTACTTTACTAATTTCTTCATTAGCCTTTCTCTTCTTCCTTTCTCCCTTATCAGCCTGAGCAATTTTTTCTGTCTAAGAAAGAGAGCAGTGAGAGTGGTTGGAAGTTTGAAGTTGAGGTTAAAGACGAATTTTTTTGGCCTTACCCCGGTCTGGAAGGCCATGATCTACATGTCCTCCGTAACTCCTTAGATTCCAATCGTCTCCTTCTTGAACCTATTCACATAATTCATGAGTGATTCATCTAACTTCTACTTAAGAGTCTTCAAGTAGATGTGTTCTCGTCTTTGGAATTTTTTTCAAATTCCCAAACTTATTCAAAAATAAGTTTATCAATTGATCAAAGTTTTCAATATCATCCCTCTTGTATCTTCTGAATCAGTCTGAGGCGGCGCCTTTAAGGGTTCCAAGGAGCTCTCGGCAAAATATGGCATCTGACGCTCTTTGAAGGCATATCTTGGACCGGTAGGCGTCTAGGTGTTCCCATGGATCAGTACTCCCATCATAGGAGCCAAAGTTTGGAGTTTGTCATCTCCTCGGAAGAGGCTCCTGCATGATATCATCAATGAAGGGAAGTGAATAGTTGTATCTGGTACTCCTTCCTTCACTTTCATCCATTCTATCCACTCTGGCTTGCAGTTCCTCCAACCTCTTTATCAGTTCCTTTTCCCTTTATAGGACTAGCAGTACGGTACGATCCTTCTCCTGGTGTTTTTATTTTCTCATGAGCAACATATGCATCTTCACCTAAGCTCCTTTCTCTGATATTACTTTGGCCTTGATGAGGCATTTTTTTGTGATTCGTGTCGGTCAGACCGACCTGGATGTTCCCGCCAGGCGGATTCGACTAAAGTGAGCTCATGTATCCCTTACTCATTTTACCTTCTCTCCCCTTGGGTGCTCATCTCCTCCTTGTTGGCATTAGGCTAGGGATTGGCAATCTAGGATTCCCACTTGAATTGCACGGAGGCTCTTCATCCTGGGAGAGGTGATGCTCCAGTTGTTGTCTTATGACCATCTCCTTCAACAAAGCATTCTGCTGCCTCAACTTATGGATCTTCTCATCCTTGTCCACAACTCGGGGACCAAAATCCTCTTCGTGTTCCACCTGCTGATCCATCTCTCTGCGGGATCGATCGGAATGATGTTCAATTGAAATTTCTTTGCCTTTGTCAGCGTTGTTCCTATGACTGTTACGCGTGTTAGGTGCCATGTTCTAGTATTGACTTTTAGTTCAGTGTTCTCATAGACGGCGCCAAATGTTGATACGAAAATTTTGGGTATTCAGTAGGGTTAGCCCGTGTGCAGTATTGTCCTAAGTAAAAGTTGGGCACCACGCGTAGTACTCACGTCCGGATCACCTGAAAATAAAAAGGGCGGGGCTTTGTCCCCCGGGGTAGGCTCTGACGCTCAAATCAGTACTTAGATCAAAGAGTAAAATTCAATAAGAATTCATAACTTTAATAATTAGGAAAGTAATTAATTGAATTTGAGCTATCACTTTGATATTTATACTTGAAATTGATGAGTCGGATCGATCCATAGGTCGAATATATAATATTTAACCCATTTGGGTCTATTTGAATCACAAGGGTAAAATTACTAAAATATCCCTAGTGGATCCGGGTCCGGAGCCACATGTAATATTATCATTAGGTATATTATTTTGACATCGTCAAATGGGATATTTAAATGGAAATGTAGAATTGAGAGAATACATACATATATATATATATTTATATATATATATGCCTTTTTTGATTTTTTATTATGATATTACTCGTTGAACCGACAAAAAGTGAAATATCACAGCTGGATTAAACTATACAACAAGGATTAAGAGTTAGCAACAAGGTTAAAAAATCAATAATAAATTGATAAACTTTTCTAACTAATATGCATTCCTAGAGTTTTATTTTTCTTTAATCCGTGACCATATTTTGTCAGAAACATAAGGAAAAAGAAAAAAAAAATCCCCAAGTTTTATTTTTTGAGCTATTGAGTTTATGCCTTTTAGCTCATCTCAATGGGCCACAGCCCAAAAATCAAAAGTAAGTAGCCCATGAATAATAGATGGGTCATTGAACATCAAATGCGTCCACTGTCTTCACCGCACTCAAATGCGGTCGGCGTCGGAATTCGAAAGTAGCATCTGCTTATACTACCTAGTACGTTCGCCGGCAGCTATCTGCTCTCTAGAAAATAAACGCCGGAGTTTCAGTTGACTGTTCCGGTAAGTTCCTTAAAATAATGGTCAAGCATTATTATTATTTTTTCGTCCTTTCGATAGTGTATTTTTTTTTTTTTTTCTAATTTCGAGTCATTTTTAATGCTTATAGATTACAACAAGAAAATCAACTAATATCATTTCCTCATTTGGGCTTAAATTTGTCAACGTAGTAAAGTTAGTTCTACTGATTTTGAGCCTATTTTGTAGAAAACTAGGAATTCACATCTTACTCATTTTGAACTTACTATTTTCATTTTTAAAAGGAAAGTTTTAGTTTTGATTGCTAGAGATGGAAAATGGAATGTGATAGCATGCAAGAATACTGAATTTAATTCATATGACATCAATGGCAGAAGGGTTGTAGAAAAACTAGGAATTTACTTCTTAATCATGTTTTTTTTTTTTTTTTACTAATTTTTATTTTTCAAGAAAAATAATAGTTTTGACTGATGTAGATGTAAAGTGGGATATGAATTAGGATAGCTTGCAAGAATATTAAATAGCAGATTTTCAATTTTGGATGCAACATATGAATGTTGGTGTAATCTTTTTTATGATGATAAATTTTTTTTTCTAACAAAGTTGATCCTTTTAGGATTATATGATCTTTCTTGAGCATTTGCATTTAGCGGTTTGGATCAATTAGTTAGTGATGAATCATTTGTTTGATTAAGGGTTTTTGGTATTTTCTTTGTCTGACTGTGCTTCAACAAATGCATGGCTTAGTTTTCTTGTTTGATGTTTGCTTGAATATGTGGTACATTTCGCGGAAATTGGGGCTGTGTTTTTTGTGATCTTTGTTTACTTAGTGTTTATATTGAGATGTATGGAGCACCTTGTTGTTTTGCTTCTTTTCTTTTTCCCTTGTCTAAATTGCCCTTTGCAGTTGCCAGTTTGCATGATAATGCAAAATATAACGCATTCGATGTACTTTTTCCTTTTGCAATTGCTGAAGATGAAATTATAAACTATATTGTTAATCTGCAAAATCTTTGAGGTAAATTCTTCATTAACAGAATTGACATTAAACTGAAATCTTCAACAGTCAACAGCTATTATCAATGTATAACTAAGCAAAGATTTCCCTCTGTATCACTCATCCTTATCTTTGGTGGAACACGTCTTACCCTGATAGAATTCTTTGTCAATTGTTCCCAAAGATGAATACTATGTCTTTGAACTCTTATCCTCCCCCCGCCCCCCTCGATTCTGCCTTTTCATTTCTGGTGCAGTTTGTTTAATTGGAGCTCACATAGTGATAGTGTATTGACTAAAATGTTTGTTTAAATATATAGGTTACATGGTCAAAAATAGTTATTCTTTTCCTACTTTGTTTAAATATATGGGTTCAGTTTTTATTTTTTTTATTTTTATTTTTCACTAACATCAGATTTTGGCAGGAAGAGATGGGATTTGGAAATAGAGGGGTTGTTGGTGATAAATGGTCTTCCAGAGTTCTCTGGATCTGTGCAATTGGAAGTACAATTGGTATGATGGTTCTGTTATCTCCAGTGTTTGTGTGACAAGTTGTGAATGAAGGTTTAATGAATCTAACATTTTACTTATGGGGGTGTAGAATATGCTAAATTATCTCTAAGAATTTATACTAAACACTATAACCATTAACCAATCATTATAGGTTTAGTTGGCTCATAGTTGTACATATTTCTGAAGCTGAATTACATGTAGTCTTTTGGAGATGAATATGATGCAAGTGTATTGATATAATGACAAAAGTTGCAGAACAAAGACTAAGCAAAGTAGTGGTTTATGGCAAACATTACTGCTTCTCCGTGCACCATACTTCCACAAGGATAAAACATTTAAGTTTCAAGTTTGCAGAATAAGGTATTCAATATATGAATATAAGAAGAATTTTAGGAGTTTCTTTTTAACCTCTATTTTGATGGGCTAAGCTGGCTTTTCAAGGTGAAAGATTTTCATGATATACTTGAAACTATACGGTGAGACTATAATGAGATCCGTTTGAGCATGAGATAGTACTTGGATAATAAAGAACATACCAAGAGTATTATGTCTATAACCTCATCATCAAATTGTTTATGAGTGATGTTCATTGTGTTTTTCCTCCCATCTATTCCCATTGAGTCACTGTTTTTCTCCTTGATTATTCAATTGTACAGGCCTTTATATGGTTGCTGCAGAAAGACAAGCACAGAACAGGGCAAAAATGATGTCTGAAGCATTGGAGGGTGCAGGACAAGGTGCAGAGAAAGGTCAAGAAATCTGATTGTAGCTTTTCAATTTCTTCACGTGTCATTGTAAAGATTATAAGCCCTTCCATATTTCACTAAGAATGATACATATCCTTCAAAATATTTTCGTTTCTCTGTTGAAATAATTTAGTGGATGGCACGAATGATTTCCAGTTCTAGAATATGTACTTGGAACATGAATACAAATGTAGCCTGTGGAGGTTGGTGCCTCGTAAAAGATTTCACTCTTTCGTATAAGGTTTGTGAAAAGTTTTCCCCTTTACGTGTAAACGAATTAAATATAGTACCATCTTTTTTATGTATTGGTGCCAAATCTTTAAACTCACACAAGGTTGATGACCCCTGAATACCAGTAAAAACTGCTGCAATCTCATCAAGGGTGTGCTTTCATAGAGTCTGCAGTCTGATTTTGGCCTCTATATAAAGCCTAACCTACCTTCACAGATATGCATGCAATCCATTTGACAAAAAAGGATCAATGGCTTCAAGAAATTGTGCTATCATAATGGGAGTGCCTCTACTTTTGATGTTCTTGTGTGTTGCCTCTTCTCATAGGCGCATTTTAGAGACCCGCGAAGGAAGTTTAATAACACCATCAGCAGCAAACCCCATTAAGCACCACATTCACGAGTCAACCACTGGATCACTTGCCAGTGAATTGTTCGAAAAGCCCGGCAGTGAACCAGTGGCTGGCAGCTCTTAATAAGTACGGACCGCCATCACCACCGCAATCATTATCACCTAAGGCCTGGCTCGCAGAAGGCCCCATAAAAGATGACACCTTTAGAACATCTGAAGGTACATATGGGATTGAGGAACATGAGCCCACACCACCCGACTGGGACGGGGATTGAAGAGCATGAACTCACACCACAACTAACTTGGACAGGTGGACTGAAGAACATGAACCCACACCACCTGACTGGGCCAGTGCAATTCAGGAAGATGATTTCTTAGGTGACTTCACAAATACTGATCCAAAATTTGACTAATAGGTCTAGTCCATAGCCCAAGAGACCATATGGATGGAATTTCTTCACTTAAATGTTTGTGGAGTGTATCATAAATAAAAGTTTAGAGCTCACTTTTAATTTTTTAATTGTGCCATATCTCATATCAAACAAGCAGAAATTGCAAAAGACCATAACTTGATTAATTTATAAATCATATCTGAAAGATCCTATTGTAACATGGTTGATCTAGTAATAAATTATTCTACAACTAGGAGCCTGCAAAAGTATTCACAGAAAATTCAGTCTTGTCTTCCAACTTTGATATGGCTGTGTGACTGTCAATCTTTTCATTCTTTTCTTGAAGGCATTGAATTTGATCTTGTAAGAGTTTCTGGCATAAGTCTAGGAGAAAGCAAGGAAGAATACTATTATAGTAGCAGAGGGTCGAAGGAGAGGTGTACCGATCCTGCTTGAATTTTCATTAGGAACTGGAGAGTGACCACTGATTATGATAGTAGGTGGCTGTAACTCGATTTCAGTGGCAACAGGTGCAGATCGAGGACTGTCTAGCAATTGGTCATCTTCATCAAGGGATGCCACTGTGCTCGTCTCTGTTCTTATAGTCGAATCATCAGTGAAAATGCCCATCCTTCTCCTCCTCCTAGCTTCCTTACCCCAACCGTGAATTGTTTCGCGTATTCTTTGTGGGATCAAGGCTGCCTTGTAGTTTGAACCCATCTGAAAAGGAAGAGGATTGCATGCATTTATCACTCATATAGAGAAATATTGAAACCAGTAGTAAGAACCACCTCATATTAGACACTGGACGTACAAATGCAAAACTGGAGTGATATGATATCTATATAGGAAGAAGAGAAGGATGAGCATTTTCACTGATGATTCAACTATTAGAACAGAGACTAAATTCCCAACAACATACCTGCGTCACCAGAGCATAAAGTGGCAAGGTGCTATAGCTGCACAGAAATTGTCCAGCAAACCTGGTTGGAGAAACAATGAGTCCATGATTATTAAGCTGCATATGATTAGTAACGTAATACATCATACAATCACAAGAGAAACTGAAAATCTGCATACCCCAAAATTAGCCGTAGATACACAAGCTTGTGGTTCTTTATAAAGCATGAATTGTACCCAAATTGCCACTGAAATGCAAGCAAGCTTCATTAGTGCTCATATATTCATAAACAAAGATGTTATGGTGAATCGTGATGTCATCTTATTTTTGTAATCTTTTACACAGTGCTATTTTAATTTTGCCAATCTTACTTGAAAACCAACAAGTGAATCTAGTGGATAAGAAGATGGTTCTGTCCAACCTCCAAATTATTTTCTTTAGATGCCAATAGTAAGAAAGAAATAACATCATTGATGCTTTTCTACTGTAGTTTTAAGAAGGTGTAAAAGAGAACTGGAGATTATGGAACAGATGAAGAGTTAAAAGTGTTTCATTTTCGAAAATGGTGAGCAAGTGAAAGCCAAGATTCAAAATCTTTTAAATACCAGTCTTAACTATACAATTTTTGAAAAGAAATAAGAATACTCAATGAGTCAAACTTTTCCCAGACTCTCAAACAAGATGAGAGAAACTTATCGATCTTTCTTTTATTCCCAAATCTCCAAAATAGGTCTAAAGGACAAACCCTTTTATCCATAGCAAACAATATATGAATGCGATGGTGGCCTGCCTGGGCTCTTGAGAAAGAGAGATAGCCTACCCTCCTCCTAAACTTTATATGACCAAAAAGAATATATGAACATTAACTTGTGCAACAAAATTGTATTATCATGGTAGCTTCAGAGGAGGGAGTTGGGGGGGAGGGGGGAAAAAAAAGAAAGAAAAACAACACTAGTCATGAAAAGAGGAATACCCAGAACCAGAAAAAAGATGCCAGCTCGAACGAATTCTGCGGAGGGAAAAATATGGGAAGATGCAAATTGAAATAAGAAACAGCACAAAGTTAGACATGTATTTATTGATTAGTTTTTTTTCTTAATTAGTTTCGCCTTTTTTTTTTTGGGTTTGGGGAGGGAGAGTTGGATACTGAACCAAGAATGTGAAAACTACTAACCTGGAAGAGAATAAAATGAATTAGTGATAACAATAGTTGTGGTTTTTTGAACCAAAAAAGTTCATCTCGCGGCTTTAACCTTCCTCCAGGGTGAAATGCAGTTATTCCAGCACTCTCCAATGCCAGTGTTGCAATAACATGTTGCAGTTTTGTGCCCACGAGCAGAACAAGCTGCAAAGGAACAAAAGGCATCAGAAGACAATATGATAAGTTGACAGAACAAGAACTTTGTTTGGAATATTATATGCAGAATTATCAACAAGATAAGAACTTAAAAGGAGTTGATCCAATCTTTGCTTTCCTACTGAAACAACCCTCATCTACTTTAAATCTGAAAATTCTTCTAGATTTAAAGATTTGTACTGTGTCAATATTAGAAGCAATACACTCAAGCTTGCAGACAAGCATACTCTTTAGGGTAAAAATCCTTTCAGATACAACATTAACACAAAATAAAATTGTTACAAAGACAACTAAATATCGTAAACACCTGGTTACACTACCATTCAAATCAGTCAAACCTCAATAAAATCACGAGAACTTACTACAATTGGAATCGATGCGATCCAAAAATATAGATTAGATCCTGCAAGTGGGATAGTTTGCACATGAATTCATGAGTTAGTTAGTGAACAGAAAACCCAAAGAAGAAGTACAGGGAAATAAAGAGTGGACTCTTTACAGGTAAAATGTAACTGTAATAATACAGAATACTGGAACCCAGAAAGCAATGTGAAATGAACAGCAACTCACATGTATTCCCAACTATACCTAATCAAGTAAACATGTAATGCAACAGTTATAGAACCCAATTGTAGTTTACTGAACTGGCATACCTTTCACATTAAACAACATAAAAGCTGCACACAACGAAACCCCAGAGTGGGCCACTGCAAGATATCCAACAAAAATTACATCAGAAAAACCGATGTCAACAATTCAATTCAATGATCGAAAGCAATTATGAAGTGGAAATAAAAAAAATTCTCAAATGACCAGCTGTGGCTACTCTGTCTAACAAGTGGATGCGTACACTAGGTGCTCTGAGATTAAAAGCATTCCAAATTAAGAAATAAACTGAAAAGTGAAGAAAATCAGACACATTTTTATTTGATGCAATCCATCAAGTAGAGAGAAATAACAGCAAAGGGTACATGAATGGTATTGGCTAAGAGTCTGATATGTTCAATAAAAGATGGATCCAAATTATATGAAAATTTTTCTTCCTGATTCAAAACCCCATTATGCATGTGAGATTTTCTTCCCCATTGATTTATGTATTGCTTCTTTACTTAATAGTAGCTGGATCGTCATGCAGTGTATTAAAAAATTTAGACCTTCAAATCAAATACTTGAATATGCACTAATGATTCGATATCGGAAAGGTAAATATTGATGGCTTAAGCAGAATCACCAATTTTTCATGTGGTTGCCTTTACCTCACACCAACTATCCTTTGGAATTCTTCCTCCATGGATCGAATCATATAGCTGTGAAAATCATAGTGTGATGTAAGGTTGTGGTTCTGCCATGCATAAGAAAAACATAAAATGTAACCAGTAATTAATTGCAACAAAATACTCTTGGTTTGTGCAGAAATCCTTGTTAGGATAGCGCCACAGTAAAAAGTAGAAAATGTAAAAACTCAAGCAGAAACAACTCTGACTCTAATAGGATTTAGGAAGACTTAAAGACCTATTTGGATAGCAAGGACATTAGAACTTTTGCAATATGAGAACATATTTTTGATTCCATAATGACTATATGATGCATGAATCAAATATAGAGTATTTTGCAACCAAAAAAAATTTAATCAAGGGATTTTGTAAGAGAACTAAAATATATAATTTACTATCCTCTCTAATAACTTAAGCTTTATATGTCAGAAGAGGTGGTAAGTCTTGGATAAGAAAACAAGGTGAAATGTCAATTAGAAAGCAGACAATATCATCAACAATTCGCATTTGGTGATTTTTTGTGACATAAGACTGGTAAATACTGGAATTTTTGGGACTTCCAGAAATTATGTTTAGAGGTTTTGGTTAAATGATACCCTCCCTAATCCTGGCCATAAAAAGGTAAAAGAGAAACTGACTACAAATTGTCTGGAGAGCCTATTGAACATCTAACAAATATTTCACACAATCAGATGGGAAATCTGAGGCATCAAAACCTTGCTTCTCTGAATCTAGAGAGAAATGAAACTGCCAGCTAGAAAATGAACTTCTCATTGAAATGTACTAAGCTTCCAATAGGAGTCAGATCCTTTCACCAGAAAAATTAACAGCAGTCAGCATTTGCATACCATGAGAAAGCCCTTTCGGAGGGTCAAGTAATCAGCACGAACCACTGAATGCCCGAATTGCCGGAAAAAACAAATCTGCATTAAATGTGGTAGAACACCAGTTCCCACAAGATAAAGTTGACAAAATTTTAGTGCCATAACAAAAATCATAGATCAAGTCTAATATATAATGGAAAAGCTAGGTGAGTTAATGTATAAGTTCAAGTTCGTTAAGGTATCAAGCCAAAATCTAAACTCCATCAAGAAGTCCAGAATCCAGGCTCGGAACTATTTCCTTCTACGCAAATGTTACACATATGTTTAAGAATATGTTATGAACTACTATAAACAGCAAGAGAGAGAGAGAGAGAGAGATCAGCTATATGAATACGGAGAAAATAGATGTCAACTTACCACCCAAACAACTAAACGATTCCTGGTCAAGGGATTTGATGTATGGACTCTAACAAAAGTAGATTGCCTTTGCATCGTCATTGCTCGAGTAATTTCTGTGAAAGAAATTTGATTTTCTTATCTTTTGCCAATATTGCGTTAAAAGATAAAGGAGTACATCAATTAATAATTCTTCTTGAGCTGAATTCATGACTTCTTGACTCTTCAAAAACAAGTTACCAATCACATGCAAGGAAATTGTGAAAGTTTTAGTATGATAAACAGATCTTTCAGGAATCACAAGATTTTTTATATTTTTGCTAGACAAGTGCAAAGCTACAAAAACCTTTTATGTGATGATAGGGAAGAAAAATAAGTAAATCGTATTCAGTTTTACCAGAGGTACTTCGATAACTGAATCCCTAGAAAAAATAGCCAAAAACAAATATCGAAGGTAGGATTTATAAAGGTAGTTGCAACAAAACAAAATTTGCTGAAATCTAACCGGTTAATGTATCATGTTGGACCCTACGAGCCTCATCCTCCCATCGCCTCCAAGTATGGATCTAGTCACGGTAAACATCAAACAGTCAATGATATTATATGTTAAAGAGCATAAAACCAAATATAATTAAAGAAAAAAGGAATGGCATAAGCAAAGAAAGCTTCCCCTTCATGAGAAGCTGTTCATTGTAGTAACCATTAGCATTCTCTACAATTTCTATATAATGTATTATAACTCCAGCTTCTGCCATTGCCTCAAGTGGATATTATCAACAATACATTTCCAAATCTAATGATATAAGATCCACTAGGTGAAGGGGCCTCATTGCAATATAGGTTTTGAACCAAGTTAACTCAAATCAGATAGACATTAGTGAGGCTAAAACAAAGAACAATACCTTTACAATTGCTAGCAACATCGTTAAACAGCTGTAAGATATATGTGTAACTGCCATGACAAAGATGAAGCGGTGCAGTTGTTCAAGGCCTTCATATGACACAAATGGTTCATAATTCTGTGCAACAGAAATAGATCATGAAGATTCGGGCATTGGTTCAAAAGCAACAGCAAAGGAAATAAATGAAACTGCTTCTCTGGAAATAGATGTGATGGTGCATGACAAAAGTACCGATCCTTATTCTTGCTTCTTTCTTGGTAAGTAATAAATTTACTAATTTTAGTACTTCAAGAGCTAAAGTTGATCAAAAAAAGAAGGAAAAATTAAGACAAAAGAAAGAGTTGACTTCTGTGGAAAGCCAAAAGTTTGAGTTGCTTACTCACGCCAAAGCAAAAATAAGTAAATATCTATTATAATTTCTCTAGAAATGTTGTATGGAAAAATCACGTGCCTCTTTGCAGGTATTCTGATTCATGCCATTCAACACTCTCCTATACGAGTGAGGAAGCAGAAAAGACGCCAAAAGTTTACGGTGCTTCAAATCAGTCTTTTCCTTTTCTTCATCAATTTCAGCCCTAGTGCAGGGAGCAAATATACTATCATATAACTTCGATGGAATGCAAATATTGGAAATCGTGCTTGCTGTGGCTGTTAGTAGGAGAGATATAAAGCCAAGAAGCATCAACTCTGCACATGGAAAAGCCCAAAAAGATTATGATGAGGAGGACTAAAACTTAATCAAGATGGGGAAGGGTTGCAAAGAATAAAAAGGTATAAGAAAGTCCAATTTGTTTGGGAGGTTGCACAGAGATTAATGGGAAGTACCTTCCTTTTCATTTTTTCAACAGCTGCAAGCAAAGGTTTTCGCTTAGTTTTCTTCAACCACTGTAAAGACAGAAGCATAAATGCTTGTCAAGACAAACATAAAAACCCATATTAACACAACCACAACAGATTCATTAGATATTTTCCACTCTGTCATTTTTATATAACCTTTTTAAGTAATATTATGATGGACAATTCCCCAGAAGCATATACAACTATGAACGAGTTCTTGAAGATAAAAAGAAACAGATTATTAACAGGTTAGTGTCACACACAGAATGCGATTTGAGAGAACTAACTGATGTCAAATTTATCACAACTAGACAAACATATGTCCACGTTAATAACTATAGGCACACAAAACAAAGGAAGAGAAAGAACTTTGGAATGAGAACTCTAAGGAGACTAACATGCTGCAATCTCCACCTGAATGCATAGAAATGCAAAACCATATTGTATTTCATTTGATTAAATATCAAGAATTCGAGGAAATGAATCATATATGAGGAAGATCTCCACCTCAACCTCTTGAACAAATCAATATGCTCAATAGGGAAAGGAAAACATGTAGAGATTAAAGAAGCTCAACATCAAGCTGGAAATTCACTCACATTACACAATCGGTGAATGGATCGCTCCACAAGCAGCGAAACAGCAACAAAGACAGTCAACACTGAAGCAACAGACCAAGTTGGAGTAAGGGCTAATGACCTGAATTCCATAGTATTTTCTGACATTCCAATAGACTTGGATTCAGACATCCCCTTAGGACTTAGGTTGTTCGATAAAAAAAACCTCAAAATCTTAACAAGCTGCTGACAAATGGATTCAACCCAATGCCTGCTTATTTCTTGGGTACAATGAATAATTATCCATTCAAGAAAAAAATCAGAACTTCTTTCAAGAACAGTGCTCAACCCACATTATATATGAAGAAGGCCCTCAAGTTGGAATCTTTTTCTTTTATTTTTATTTTCTATTCACAACCCAAGATTCTGATTTCCGCGGACAGTTAGGCGGAAATTAAAGAAATCAGCAATCTTGTATTGTTTTTTGTTTTTTCTTTGACCCAAAGTCGGTGACTTTGAAAATCCTAAATTAAAATTGTAGAAAAAAAGCATCCCATTTGACTTAAACGACTAAACATGAATCTCTTTTCTGACTAAAAAGGAAAGAACAGAGGATATTTGGAATATAAAAATAACCGAATAATTAGTGAAGGAATATCCTGAAACAGTGAAATCAAAACCCAATTCAGATAAGGAACAAGAAGTTCCAAAAAGAAAAGGGAAAAGATTTAAAAAGCTACCACTCAAAGCAAAATTGGTTCACTGAATTATTGAATGCCGGAAATCAGTAAAAGACAGAACAAGGAGTGATGGGTTGTGCTGATAAAGGAGTTTTGTTGGGTTGCAAAAATCCAAATTTCTTTGATCTCCTCCAGATTCCAAGATTCAAAAGCTGAAACAAAAAAAGACAAAAATCTTTTCTTTTTTTTTGTATCAAGTAGGCCAAGAGTCCCTCAAGATAGAGGGGGAGAGGAAGACCAATTGCAAAAGCAAAAGCAAAAGCAAA
Source organism: Cinchona pubescens (assembly GCA_025175665.1). Lineage (NCBI taxonomy): Eukaryota > Viridiplantae > Streptophyta > Magnoliopsida > Gentianales > Rubiaceae > Cinchona > Cinchona pubescens. The sequence continues at coordinate 295,064 of JANKKI010000509.1, read as the reverse complement.
AGCAAAAGCAGAGCAGGTAATGAAGTGAGGACTGAGGAGGACTGGACTGAGATGGACAGCAAAAAAAATGCGCAATTTTCTGGGAAATTTCAGTTTTATTTCTTGGTTGCATGTGTGCTCGTGAATCGCGTACTATTACTAATGAACCTGCACCAGGAAAGATCTCCACACTCCTTTTTGTTTTTCTTTCTTTTCTTTTTTCTTTTTATTTTTTTGGAAAATCGTACGATGTAATATTTAAAAAATACTTTTTTAGTTTTTTGAATATAAAATAAAATTGTGGTCCATCATAATATTATTTAAACGTAAGTTTTTATCTTCTGAACTCAATTCCCAGAAGCATTTTGGCCAAAAAAATAAAATAAAATCACACACTCATTATACGTCTATATTTTCGAGGGTAGAATTGAAAATGAACTTCATTGTTCTCAAATAAATTACGCGAAAATTGTTGTATCATTTTCGATTTTCGTGTGTTCGTTTGGGGAGGATGAAGTTCGTTTTTTATTTATTTATCCCGGTTTCTGCTCCAACTACTACATGTTAACAATTACAAAAGCATGAGTCGGTTTTTTTTTCCCCTTTTGATGATAAGATATTTGGTAAGGGAATTGTTTGCAGATGAGGTACTCAGTACCAATTTTTTGAATTTCAATTAAGCGTTACTTTTGTTATTTGAGTTTAATTATAACTATGCTTACTTTTTTTAAATTTGAAGTGATTTTATCGAACATACTCCGTCAAAACTATTAGTACCTAATTGACACTGAGATTAATTCTAATTTATAATATGTTATTAATCATATTCAACGGTTTATAATAATTTTTATTAGGAGTATTCAAAATAATTCGTTGATCTGAAAAATCGTTAGAATTGATCTGTTCCAAACCGTAAAAGAAAAGTATTCAAACTGAATCAAACAACCAGTTCGGATACTAAACTGGTCCATATACAAACAGGTTCAAATACCGGTTCACTCTTTGGTGAACCACCGATTATCCGAACCGATCCACAATCAGGGTAATTGTGTAATTTTACCTAATATGGCTAAATTTTTCTATTCATATGTTCATGGGTTATTGATTTATTTTGTAATTGTAAATTTGCTTAAAGGGATATTTGATAATTCTTTTTTTTTTTTTTTTGATAATTTGCTTAAAGGATAATTTTTTTTTCCTTTTATGTTCATATGCATGACTGAGCTATATTTTTTTTTGTCTAAAGAGATATTTGATAATTTAAGGAAAAAAATATAATTGTCTAAAATTATAATTTTCAATTTTATTTTAGTTAGTTGTATTTTCTTGTGATAAAGAGCCTGTACTTGGAAAAGAAATTTTATTTTATTTTATAAGTACGTAAAATTGATTTGGTATGAACCTTTAATTTTTGGAATTTATGGGAGATTTTTTTTTTGGTCATATCAGATTGGATATCTGCGGGTCTCGAACCGTTTCAATCGAGTAATCGATTACTCAATCACCTGTTAAATGTGTGAACCGAATACTATTAAAAAAATTAACGAACTGATAAAATCGATTTGGATCACTTTACAAACTCATAAATCGGATAGCTGATCCATGAACATCCCTAATTTTTATAATTACGTACATCAAGCAAGAATTTGAGCATCACTCGGGCAATGTGTTCGATTTTTACCGGTTAAGCAATCCCGTTAGCAAACACAGGCAGGGGTCCTGGAATTTCTGCTCTAGCTTTTCAGAGTGTTCTACCAATTTGATCAAGAACTATTTATTGAATGTAAAGGTATTTTTGATATATATATAGAGAGGAACATTATATAATTTTATTAATCGAATCATTTTATTACGTTTTAAAAATTTGTACAGTAAAATACCATATACTTTTAAAATTAAACTTGTACAAACTTTTAATTAAAATATAGAAAAATTATTCTCTCAACAAAACTGTATACACATTTTATTACCACCATTCTTTTGTACATATTTCTCCACCCAAGTAGTTAAACTAAACTGTAGCATATGGGGACATCCGATAAAATTAGAACACTTCTCCTCCCAAGCAGTTAAACTAAATTTATGTCGGTTACATATCTCAACAGCTCAAATGATTTGTGTAAAGAACCAAATATACTAGGGTTTTTGGATCAGAGGATTTGATTTGTAGAAATAAATTAATGAATAGATTTGTAATGCATGGTTGGATTTGAAAAAAAAATAAAATTTAGATGGATTTAAAATTAGTTAAAATATTTGCACCTTTATTTGTGGGTAAATTTTAAATTTTCACCACTTGTTTCGAATAAATTATGTGATATTTGGATTTAAAATCTAAATCTACTTACATTTGTCAATTTAAACACCATCTAAAACATGCCACTCTCCAATCCAAATCTAGTGCCCTACGATTGATTGTCACAACCTTATAATTAATATAATTAAAGTGAGGAGGCAAATCCTCATGCAAAGCAACATATATATAATAATGAAATCAAGTGTATGGATCAAAAATAAAATATAAGATATATTTTTTCATTAAAAAATTTGCATGGCGACTGATCGATGAGTGCATGGCTGCTTGTATGCTGGATCCTGGATCCATATAAACAATAGAGAACGAGTCCAAATGCAAATTTGCATCCAATTAATTACAGTATTATAATTAAGGAGAATTTTATGATTGACACTGTTATGTTTTAAAACTTAAATTATATATGTATTTAAAATACAGTAATATGATAGTCTAACGGAATTATAATTTTTTTTTATAATTAAGTAATACTTCAAAAAATTAACCTCCCAACAGATCTGCATGTTATGTACATGCTTAATGGTTATTGGTCTGACTTCTTCTAATTAAGCTATGTATGTATAAGTGGAAGCCAGCAAAGTCGTCCCACTTAATAAGGAGAACTACTGATACCATACAAGCTTTCGAGGAAGATTAAAAGCAAATTCTTTGCATTATCATCACGACTAATAAGCTGGAATTCCACATGTATTTTTCTAATTCATAAGATTTATGTTATACATTTTATTTTCTTTTTAAGATTTATTGTTTTAATCAAGCTGTTGTATTACTATTTATATCCCAATTCATGATACTAATGGATTATAGTCAATTAACAAGTTGTACTGACTATTTTGCCCTCTTTCGTTGGAAACTGCCACTCACACTAGAACAAATATAAGAAGATTTAATTTAGTACTAAAAAACACATTAGTTTTACTCAGACAACTAATTAGTTTATCCAAAGCTAGCATATAGAAAAGCGGAGAAAGGCCAAATAGTGAATGCTATATGTTCGGGATAACATTCAAGACAATTAAGCAATTTACCTTCTTTTTTTTTTTCATTTATGGTTAGACATTAATTTGTCGATTTTTTTAATGAAAACAAATCATTCTATAAAACTTTTTTCTAACACTACGAGAATTACTCACCTTTTATGACTTGTATAATTTTGAAAGTTACAAATACAATTATTTTGTGATAAGTCGAACATGGTGATTTTTCTTGTAGTGCAAGGGTAACTATAAAATCTTTGATTCTCCGTTTGGACAGCTATAATTTTTAGAATATTATTTTGAAAAGTATTGAAACAATTTTTTAATGTGATATATGTAGGGTGTTTATAATTTGGTTTAACCGAATAAATCGGCCGAACTAAATTAGTTTGATTTTTGATTTTCGGATAATCAGTTTTCGGATAAATCGAATAAAAAATATTAGTTATATGGTTTGGATTTGGTTATTAAAAATAAAATATCGGATTACTGAATTACCAAACTTTTAGTTTGTTTAGTTTTAGTTTTTAGTTTTTTAGTAACCCAATTCTATATTCCATTCATTCAACATTTTTATATTATTTTTCTTTGTTATTTTTAGTTTCTAGTCTTAGTTTTAGTAGTTTTAGGTTTTTGTTTATTACTTTGATTACTTTAGTATTTAAGTTTTAAATTAACCACTGAAATTTGGTTAATCAGATAAATCTAAAAAAAAAAGTTTAGTTAATCAATCAACTGAGAAAAATTTTAATTCAAATTTGTTTAATGATTTTCTTGTACCGAAATATCAAAAAATTTTAATCAAATTACCAAAAAAAAGACCGATGAACACTCCTAGATATATGTAAAATAAAAAAATAATTAAAAAAATTATTTAGAGAATAATAAAAAAATATATATCATCCAAATATGCAATAAATAGATATCAAAGTTGTACTTAATTACCTAGCGAACTTTATAGCACTTGCACTACACGTTTGTTCAAAGTCAATCCAAAATGCCAATTAATTACCACCCACCAGAGATCGATCTTGTGTGATACATATTTAATGAACTAGCTATCATGGCTCATCGATATTGACTTGCAAGTTAAGATGGAAAAAGCTCTTTCCATAAAGAACATTAAATTAAATGGTAGATAGATGTTAGGTAGGTGTATTAATTATTAGAACTAGTAATGTAGAAAATCTTTGCCTTGACAAATTTCGAACGTATGACTCTTAGCGTTTCCTTTGTCCAGAAAGTGAAAGAAAGATGGACAATTATTAAAAGAAGTTTAAAAGAAAAAGACCAAGAAAGATAGACAAGGATGTAACATCAATTACAACAACTTTTTTTTTTTATATTTTATTTTTAATGCTTATATAGGAAAGGTTATAATCAAGAATTAGGCACATCCTCGGATCCAATGACTTCAACATATTCCTTTTTATTTTAAAATAATTATTAGAGACAGTGATAAATTATCTATCGCTTTTAGAAAAATAAGAATATATTAAATAATATTTTTTAATTTATATTCTTAGTGTCATATTAATGGAGAAATAATTATGTAACTGGAATATTAATGTAAAAAGGTAATTTAGTCATTTTGAAATATATATTTTTTATAAAATTGATATAATTTATCAATTTCTTTAATCTGTGTGCATAAATTAAAGACGACAATTATTTTAAAATAAAATAAGTATTAAAAAAATCCACATAATTCAATTCCAATATGTGGACATTTGGAAGAATTGGATGTAACCTAACTTTTAGATAGATAGTGTTGTAAGAAATTGTATCATATGTGCTAGGGACAAGAAGTAGAATGGCCGCAGGAAACATGTAGAAATTGTTTCTATTATTTGTTCACATTCCAAGGGACAAAAGGCATTTAGTATAGGATGAACAAAATGGAAGATGTCGATTGTTTGATTTTCTACTACAGGAGGATACCCCGTCGTGGCATTTGTTGCCTATAATTTGCACAAGTCAAATTTGCATTCAACAAATAAATAGTTAGGAAGTATGTAAAACATACTCATCCCTTTTTATTTTATCTTTCTCTCATTTAAATACCTTATTTTGTATTAAACTATGTGTTGAAAATATTAAATAATAATTTACTAATAAATTTTACTTTTAATACTGTATTAGTAAAAGAATGATTATATAATTGATCAATTATTTTTTAATAAAATTAATAAAATTTAATAATTTTTTTAATTTTTATGCACCAATCAAAAACAAAAATCAAAAGTAAACGGATGGAGTACCACTCACGTCTTCTTTTTGTTTACTGAGATGCACTTTATCCGTCTGTTTTGCCAGCCTCTCTGGGCGTGGTAAAAGAGTTTACATTGTCTAATAATCTCCTAAATATTGTATGCCCAAAACTCCACTAACAAATTCGAAATCCTAAACGTCCAATGAATTCGGCGAAATGCTCCTGTTTTTGTTGCGAAACCTGTCCGGTTGCTGATAAGCATATACTTATTAATAATTGCACATGGAACTAATCAATCCATAATCACCAATCCCCACCAGAAATCACGTGCTTCGTCTCTATGGTCTACCGGAAAGACTTTTCACTAGGCGTTCATAACCATCATCATTGTCCTATCAAATCCAAACACATTCCATTGCAAGTTTTCTTTTTTTTTTTTTTTGTTGCAAAAAAACTACTAAACTTACACCTCAGTTGCATTTTGCTACTTTACCCCTGTCCCTTACTTCTTTATATTTAAGACAAAATTGCCCTTATTATTTTAATATTTTTTTATTTTTTTTCTCTTCTTACCAATTGATTTATTTTCTCTATCATATTTTTTTTCCTTTTATCTTTTTACTTATTCTTTCTGGTTACTATTAAATTATTATATTAAAAGTTATTAGTTAGTTAAAAACTCTTTTTTTTTTACATATTTATAAACAATTTATAGATTAAATAAGTTTTTTTAATACAAGCAACATATATTAAATAGTATAATATAGATTTTATGAGTTTTACAAATTCTATAATTAACAAATAAACAAACTATAAAAAGATAAAATAATTTTTCAAAAAAAAATTAAAATATATATTCTAAGTATGCAAACAAAATTTTTTTTAGTACCATATTATTCACGGGTCATATTTTGGTTGAATTTACCGAACCTCCAAAATCCCTTATATTTGGCCGTCGTAATATTTTCTTACTATATTTTTTTTCGATATTACACCGTAAATAAAATATTGTACATATTTTTTCATTTTATAATTTTATTTGTATACTATAAATTTTTTAATTTCCTCTTGCTCAAAGTTTTTATTTTTTATTTATTAATCTTACTATTAATAGTTGGACAAGTAATCACAAACTTTATATTATAACAAGGTATATTTATTGTATTATATTTATTACATTAAAGGATGATTAATCTATAAATTAAATTATTTAGACACATAAAAATTTAGAACTTTAATTATTTAATTATTAAAAGTAAAGTAATTATTTAGTAGTAGCAAGAGAATAATGAAAAAAAAAGAAAAAAGAAAAACAAGATAGAAAAAATAAATAAAACGAAAAAAGAAGAAAAAAAGAAAAACAATAATAATTAAAATAATATGGATAATTTTGTTTCAAAACATAAAAGAGGGTGTAAAATATTTATTAAATAAGTTGAGAGAACTAAAGTGCAATTAGAGTGTAAGTTCAAGGTGTTTTTTTTTTTTTTTTTGCATTTAACCCCTTTTTTTGAAAAAAAAAAAAGCCTCACCCTTAATGAAAAACATCTTTATTACATAAACTGCACCTCATTGTCACCTAGCGAGTTTTACTTTCGTATACATAGCAGATTTATTTTTTGTGTTGTATTATACATATACAGGTAACAAAAGATACTGTTGCCGCAGTCGCGCACAAATAAATAGTATTTAATTTTACTGTCTCATTGATAAACATCGGGTGAAATGGAAACAGTTACTGAGATTTACTACAAGAGCATAATAACCTCCAATTAAACTTTGGGTTAAACATGTAATGAGGTTCTGACTAACAGTACTTGGATCGAGCCTAAAGGACTACATTCCAACTTCCAAGAACCAACCCAGGCTAGATAAATGTAAAATTGCGAACTGTTTAAATAACAAGACAGCTTATGCAAGAAATTGTCAGCTAAAAAAAGACCAAAATTGAAATCATTTACTAAAGATGCTCACCTAAGTGTGCTAGGATCAAAACCACACTATGACCCAGTGGCTATAAGCTGCTCAGCAGCATCACCCTTCAACTCATTCTCAGTAAAGAGATCCTCTTGAACGGGAACATCTTTCAACTGCTGGGATGAAATAACATCTGCAATAGCCTTCCTGGCAGCTGACTGACTACTTGATCATCATCAACTGCCTTGTCGTTTTGCAAACCAGATTGATTTGGTCCTTCAGATGAGTCATCTTCTTGCTTTGGGGGTGGAAGCGAAGAATGGTATTTTACCTCTCTGCCAATCATGGAGAACCATCTTTGCAGCTGTCATCAGATCAGGTTCACCTCCCTGGAGACAGAGGTCATCAAGTAGCTGATTACACTAGACAACCTAAAAATACTGCCCACCCTCCAATTTTTCTCATCCCTTAATCAGCTCTTTCCATTGCCACTCTAAATTAGGCAGCTCATCTTATGAAAGTATTGTACTCATCATTCTAATTTCTAATCATTAAGCACAATTTTGAATATAAAGTACAATTTGTAAGTCATAAAATGCTACAAGCAACACAAAATCTTAGGTAATCTACAAAGCTTAAAATATGTAGTCATGTACTCACCCTTAAAAGCTTGCCAGTGGTTTTGCACAGCTGAACAAGGAAATCATTTTCATCTTCCCTGACACTGATAATAAACAAGAGGTTAAAGTTTAATAAGATATGGCTCAAATCTACCAAATATAATATTATAATGGACTTTTTTTCTTTTTTTTTTTTTTTGGGGGGGGGGGGGGTTTGTTAAGTGAATATGATAAGCAGTTATACGCATGTTAAACCTTGAAAACACACAACTCATAATATAATAACAAGTCGTCAAAGGTAACTACAAAGTCTAGTTTGATGCTCCATGTTGAAGTGCATGACGAAAAATGAAGTTACCACACATTTAAGGACTTGAATTATTTAAACAGAGAGTGAGACCCGTATCGATGGATATTAAGTCGATGTCAAAGTTTCATAACCGGATCCAAGAAGTAATAATGGCCCTATTTGAGTCCAACATAACTAGAGGTAGGGTAACATAGTAAAACTGGTAAAGAACATTTAAAAGAGAAGCAAGAAAAAAGGCCAATGAAAGAAGATGGAACATGTAATAATACTTTAGACTGTTAACCAAATGGGAAGGGGGAAGAAAGAGCGAAGCAAGCCCTAATTACGCACGTAAAGAACATACCAATCTTTAATTTTGTATGCTCTCTCAAGGTGCTCCTTCTTTACACGTTTCAATACTTCACCTATGTGCTCAGCAGCATCATGCAAATTTGTCACACGAACCTGCACAAAAGGATCAAGAAGACAGCAGTTTAAACAGCTAGTTACACATGAAGGAGGAATAGGGACCATTTTGTGGAAAACTATTTTTATATGTGCTAGACCTATGATTACACACTAAAAAGCTTAGTATACTAAACAGACAAGTACTACTTCCAAAAGGCAAAAGCAACCTATTACATACCACACCCTTCAAGACAATATCGGTTTCAGAATCATTATTCTTGTAGACAACTCCAGGGCAGTCAATCAAGAAGATCCTCTTTGTGAGTGTAATGTATTGCCATACTTTAGTCTCTCCAGGAATTGGAGCAACCTTGCAGACCTATAGTAAGGAAAAAACACATACACATCAGCTAGTTTGAATGTGACATCTTTTGTTTCAATATGAAACAACTTTCCCATATATCTGTCTGAATCAAACCACTCACACCATATCATGTTAATCAACAACACACCATATACTCCTAACCTAGAAAATTACAAAGAAAATGCATGCACTCCTAGATAGTTTACAAAGAAACAAAAGAGAGAGCATTGATCACTCCACATAAATACATATCCATGAAGTTTTGGGAGGATGGTAGATCTAATCAAACTGAGGTCAGAAGACGAAATTTTATGCAACACATCCCCTTAGTAAAACATACAAGGTAGCAGCTAGTAAGTTACTTAACTTGCATATAAATGTCGCATACCAGTCCCTTTTTTCCATTTCCATTTTTTTTGGAAATTATATACATGCAAAGGAATAGAAAAGACATTACATTCTTGGTACGCAATGTGTTGATAACCGATGACTTTCCAACGTTGGGGTATCCAACAAACCCCACAGATATTGCTTGCTTGTCACTTTTCAGTCGGGCAAATTGTCTTTACAATACTGACAGAAGAGAACCCTACACCAAACCAATTCAAATTTTGATATTGTGATGTGAGAATTAATCGTGAGTATGTGAATAATTAACCAATATTGGATCCTCTTCACCAGTGCTGTAAGCCTGTAATATACTCCTAGGATTAGTATGGAATGTAGCGGTTCCTAAGGCCCTTCTCCCCCCCCCCCCCTCCCCCTCTTCAGAGACAGGTGACATCCCTGATGATTAAAGCAAACCCCTATAAACTTTTTCCCTTGGAGAGGCTACTGATCACAGGTGGAGATTCAAATGGACAGTGCATACCTTGCCAAAGGACTTATTGATGCTTGCATGGAATGCCAAAGATGGATATTCCTTGGACAGCACCCTAAGCCATCCTTTTGTTACCCAGGCAGGAACCAAATCACACTGAGAAAAAGTAAACACATTCAAGTTCCGATGCAAAAAGCACTTAACAGGAACTGACACAGAATTACAGAAATCAAAGGGAAAAAACCTTATTCTTCAGCAAAAGAACCATATGTTTATGCTTGCAATGCTCTTTCAAGTGCTTCTCCAAATGATAACATCTTGTACCTTGTGGATCTCTAGCATCTAGAACCTGCAATCAGGACATGGTCTTAAGGCCCAAACTTTATTTATTTATTTAATGTACAAGCTCCTCAAAAATAAGGAGGTAGGACAAAAGACGAGATTCCATCCCAGTAATCAAGGTAACAAGTGAGAGAAATCCCAACCTGAACTACAATGTCTGAAGAGTCTATCACTTTGTAGAGTTCCCCCCATATTCTTTTACTTTGACCTTTCTCAAACATCGTATGCCGTACAAGGTCTCTGAATCCATCTTCTTTTTCTTCCATAGAAGTGCTAGCACCACATTTCTCTTCAAAGGCATCTGGAGAGTAGAGAAATTATACAGATCAAGTATGTGACAACTGTTAACTAATGGAAACAGAAGCTAATGCTAAATAGCTGTATGCAAATTTGCCAAGTTGGTAATAGACAATTTAATTCAACAGAGCCCCCCCCCCCCGCGGGGCCAAAAAAAAACCTATAAAAGAGACTATCTTGATTTACCTTGAGAGCCATCAGCCCTCTTCACTAATGACTCATAATCCGATACCATTAGCTTTGGACGCTTCCTCTTCCCCTTAGGTCCAAATGCATCCACAAAAGGCTCTGTGTCTAGAAGATGAACTCTAGCTTGCTTTACATATAAAACGAATAAAAAGAAAAAAAACACAACATTAGGAAAAAATAAATAAAAAAACAAGGCTTGATGCCGACATTTCTTTCAGGAGATTAAGGACACCAACTTCCATGTGTATGCAGAACTTCATAAAGAAAGTTTCAACATTCCATTCCAACCTCTGATGTGTGACCACTGGCACAGCTTAAATCAGAGTTATTATCCATTTTGGACATAATTCCATATTTACTATGAGTGAAAGAGAGACTCGCAGATAGCTAGGTTCATTGATAAATGGAATGCCAAATTTGAGAAATCAAATGGATTAACTTTCATTGGAAAAAAGACACCACCAGGCAGCAAAAAAAAAACACGCTAAAATGCACAAAATAGAAGAAAACAAATTACTGAGTCAAAATGAACTACTCCATTTCCACATAAGTATATCTTCCTCATTCCGATAGTAAGCAATTAAAAGACCAAAAAAATGATCTTTACCTTCTGATGATCGTTTAATAGGGATAAAGGAAGCTTTCTTTCCTTTAAAATAACATTGTAATTACTGGAAAGCCGACTCTGCAGCTCCTCTCTGAAAAACTCCAACTCTTTCTGATTAACAACCCTAGTATTCCCTATTAAATAATTTCAAACAAAAAAAATCCACAAAATTAACCATTTTCCATCAAGAACATCTGGAAATTATACAATTAAGTAAAGCAACACCAAAAATAATATCAAAATTATCAACTTTAATTAAATTTACACGACGTACCAAACCATCGGCGATCGGGTTGAATTCGAGTCGCCGGCAACTCTTTGGACTGCAAATCATGTTTTACACATCTATTTTGCCCTTGCTATCGCGCTTCGGCCTCGAGTTATACATCTTGAGCCGCCGCACGGTGGCGGCGCTGCGGCCGCCTTTGGTTTTATTTGTACTACCATCTCTGTTAACGTCCAAGGAATGCTTCGGCTTCCCGGAGACGTTCACCGACCTCTCTTTCTTCTTCGGCATTTACAAAGCTTTTTTTGCAGAGTATTGTGTGGTGGTTCTATCGGAGAAGCGGCAATGAGGGCGGTGAGGTACAACCGTCTTTGCTGAGGTGACCTTTACCTGGGTAGGGTTTTGGAGAGGGATTAACGGTTAACATTTTGTACTTATATGAACTGATTTTTTTTTTTTTTTTTTTTGGTGGCAACTATATATATATATATATATATTTCAAATTTATGTGAACTATATGTTTGTGCACCTTGATTTATTAATTATTTGAATAATTTGATTAATAGTATGTCCAAATAATTAAATGTTTAGATTAATTTATTTTGATATTCAATTTATTCGTCAAGAAGAATGAGTTTAAAGACTTTTTTTTTTTTTTTAAATAGTTATACTTAGAGCTTATTATTCTTAAACAAATAGTAGGGTAGAGAGATTAAGGGATAAAAATGTAAATCTAGAGAACTACTTTTTTTTTCCCCTTTTTGTGTGTTTAATTTTCTCCTCATTTTGTCATTGAAATACATTGAAAAAACATTTGTAACCTTTTTCTTGAGTATTCTTTGTTTTGTTGATAGAAAGAAAGATATATGAAATATTCATATATTCTAGATTGAATTTTTTTTTTCAGAGAAAGGAGATAATAATTCATTAGTACCTCTAAACGATATCATCTTTTTTTATTTAATATTACTGTCTTGTTATTTTAACAATTTAAAATTTTAGATACCGATGGAAACTAAGATATTAATGTGTATATACGAACTGTCAAGTAGTAATTGTTTTATATTATTGTATTATATACACAAACAAATTGAATATAGAAAGTAATGCATTGATTTTTTAGCTATTCTTATCTCAAAAATAAAGAATGTGAATTTATATTTCAATTTTCATTTTTGTCAGATGTGACATAACCATTTATAATTTTTTCTCCCCTAAAAGCCAAGTTTTTATACTTGCTATGTTTGAAGTAAAAGAAAAAAAAAAAAAGGAATTATAAAGGATAAACTAATTGAAATTAAATTACTTCTTATTTTCATTGTATTAGATTAGTTAAGGGGTCAAATAGAGATTACTTCAAACATATCAGCTCAAATAACAATTACTGCTACAACTTACCGAAACCGCAAGACGTGGCTTAAAGTAATTCGTTGAGCTTTCAACCTCGCTCGCTCGCCGCTGGTTGGTGTTTCACACTCTCACTTGAGAAGTTCAAACTGAGATCTCTTAGCTGAGTTTAGAGAATACAAACTATCAAGAATCTAATCTTATTCATCAGCAAAAAAAAACTGAAAAGCATTCTAAATCCAACGTATGGATCGAGTTCTCAAAGATGCAAGAATTTCAGGCTCTCTCAATCTATCCAATTTCGCTCTCTCAGGTCAGCTCCATTTTTTTATTCTTTTTTTTTTCTTTAGATATTTCTTTACATTTTTATGTTGCAAGATTCATTATTTCCTTTCATTTTCCTGAACCTATTTTCCATTTATCTATATTTTATATAAATTTAGTCATCTGGGGCAAAAAGTTGATTCATTGTGGACAATATGTTCATATTATTATGAGTTATGATAATCTTTGATGGTTTAGTAGAAATTGGTTTTTGTGGTGGTGTAACATATGATAGTTATCCATTTGGGTGTAAAGAATATATGTTTTCAGAATATTTTATGCTAAAAATTCAAAATCTAATGGCAGGGAGGTGCCCGATGAGGTGTACAAAAGCTTGGATGCAGTTGGCCAGGGCGAAAAGTGGTGGGAGGTATAAATCGCCGCTATTTGTTGATATACTGGCAATTGTTTAAGATTCTGGTTGTTTGGATGGATAAATCACCTGAATGTCTATGTGCATTTGTAGGCTGTGGAGTTACATAGGAGCTGATTTTGGGTCATAATGACATTGAAGTGTTGAAAGAAGAACTCAGAAATTTGCCTTTGTTGTCTGTGCTGAATGTCAGTTACAATAAGCTTACTAGTCTTCCGGCAGCTATTGGAGAGTATGTTATTTGATACCTTGTGATTATCAGACTCTTCTTGCAGTTGGTCATCTATTATAGATGAAAGGATTAAGCATTGCTTCATAACATCTGTTCTGTGTTTGATAGGTTGCACGTGTTGAAATCATTGGATGTGTCGTTTAATTTGATAGAAAGTGTTCCTGAAGAAATTGGTTCGGTGGCTTCTCTTGTCAAGTCAGCTCCTTTTGCATTTTTATAGTGTTAATTGTGAATCTCTAAGTTTAGTTGATTGCTGTGCCATACTGAATTAGTGATAAAACTAGTCTCAGATATACCTGCTAATAATTATTTTATTTTGATTATCTACTTTTGGGAATGTTCTCATTTCTATGTGTGCACTCAGATTTGATTGTTCGAATACTTTACAACCGGCTGAAGGGTCTTCCGAGTTCCCTCGGACAATGTGTTGATCTGTCAGAATTCAAGGTAATGCCTTACAAGATGTACATCATGTTCAGAACATGCTACATCTTGACTCCATATACGTTATCTTACTTGGAACTTGATAGCTGGATGCATGTTGTTTTCGAAGTCTTTGATATCTCTACTGCTCTCGTGTAATGAGGAAGGGAAAGAAAGGTCATCCAATGGACCCATAAATAATTCATATATTTGCCACAAAATTATACTTGTGATAGAGTCGTTTGTCTACATAAGTGTAACTCCCATTCAAGATGGAATTACTCCTAGGTAGTGGACAAGCGACATTGATTTTATTCTTGGTTATTTAAGATTAGTGTTGTAGTGTGGGAGTGCTGGCCACAACACATTAAGCAATTTCTGTTGCAATATTTTAAGTCCCTTGCAGCAAACTTGACTAGGGGTTGATATGTTGTTATCCGTTAGCATATATGAACGTTTGGGTCTGCATAACTATTGCTCTAAAAGAATGCTTGCATCTAAATTTTCCTCAGGCATCAAACAACAGCATTGGAAGCTTGCCTGAAGAATTAGCAAATTGTTCAAAATTGATGAAGTTGGAAGCGGAGGTATTCAGAATTGATATACTGTTTCAGTATGTAAAAACATGTTTCTTTCGGCTTTTAAATTACTTCCATTGAACTTTTGTAAACTTTAATCACATCGTGCATCATTTCTACCAGGGAAATAAGCTAACGGTGCTGCCCAAGAAGATGATTGCATCATGTACTATGCTTACGGAGATCAATGCATGTAAATATACAAATTTTCTTGTCCATGACTTTACTATTTAGTTTCAGTTTTGGGTATTCGATGAATTAAGATCACAAAACTCTTCTTTTACAGCCAAAAATATGTTGACTGGTATGCCAGACAATATTGGGAGCCTTTCACGTTTGATTCGCCTTAACCTCCAGCAGAATAGTGAGTTCCTGAGCACCTAGGCATCATGAATTCTCAGTCTATTTTTACAACCCATTGCAGAAGTTGTAATAGTTCTGTAGCCTTCCACTCATATTTAACAAGAAGTCATTTTCCGCCTGACTTATTGTGTGCCTACTCTATGATTTCAACAGGAATTTCATCAATCCCTTCATCAATAAGTGGTTGCTCGGCCCTTTTGGAGTTCTATATGGGGTCATTTCTTAATAATTATTAATGAGATTTTTATCTTGTCCAAATCTGAACTTACTGAAATTTTATGTTTGAGTGTTGTATATCTAACTGGCTTTTTTACACTTTTCCCGCTTTACAGGAACAATGCCCTGTCTTCATTACCAGCTGAGATAGGAACACTTACACAACTAGGGACATTTGATCTCCACTCTAATAAGGTGGCTATCTGAGCCTTATTTACCATGCTGTCAAAGAATTCCTTAAAAATTTTCTCTCTAAATTTCAGGCGAAGAAAAAGCTCTCCAAATATATATTTAAAGACTTCGCACGAGGGTTTTTTAACTGCTGTGGTTTCTTTTATTTTTTCTGTGCTGGAGATAGATTCCATTTATCAGCTATTTTTGAAACTATCATGATCATTTCTTTCATTTTACATGCAGTTAAAGGAGTTTCCAGTGGAGGCATGCAACTTGCGTCTTTCAGTTCTAGATCTATCAAATAATTCATTAGCTGGTTTGCCTCCTGAGATTGGTAAGGTTAGGATGCTGTTTAAAATTTAGTAATCTCAGGCTTAAATTCTTTAATTTTAAGTCATTTCTATGAGGAAATTCAATTATGCAAGTCCCTCCAACTTGATTCTGTTTTACGTAGTAGAATTGAGCTTCATGCCTAAGTTACCCGGACTTGGATACGGTTGTCGGGTACGGGTACATGTCTAAGTGTCAGATTTGTTAATTTCATAAATTGAGGATATGAGGACACTCTAAAAGAGTAGGATACGGGTGCGGGGGTGCATCTTGTATGCTTGTATATGTTAGTGTAGTAGTAATGTAATTTGATGATATGAAAGCAATTTAACATTATTTTATAATTCATTTTTCAAAAAATAAATATGTTTATGTGTAGTATTAAAGATAGTGGTGCACTAATAAAAAGAAGATATTAGAAGGATATAACTATAATAAGATTTAGTGATTTGATATACAATTCTTATATGTTTCTCCCTCATATTTAATCTTCCTCCCTATCTTATCGGTCCTTTCATGTGATGAAGTTACAACCATGTTGGAATCAATATAATTTTTGGCTTGGTAAAAAAGTCAAAATACCCAATTGATAGTTGACCATAGGGATACAGATCCCGCACTCACACCCATGTGGACACGGCAGGACACGAGTACTCTGGGGCTGAGAGGAGAGTCCATGTAACACAGCTTCATGCTATTGTTAAATATTGCATTATGCTTCATTTATGTGTGTCAAGTGTTGAGCTAGTGAAGTTGGAATATAAATCTTGTGCAACTGATGTTAAATAGCCAAAGAAGATAAAAATTCCTGTTCTTGCATTTGCATGAGAATGAGTTTATGTTACAGCACATTGAAGCTCTTTTAGATTTGTAGACATAATAAATCCTTCACTGTAATGACTGGTTTTCTTTGATACTGCATGTCAAATTGTGTGTAATATTTTATACAATGTCATTACCTAGGTTTGATGACAACTTTGCGGAAGCTTCTACTCAATGGTAATCCATTACGAACGCTTCGAAGGTTTGAAACTTGGTTTTGCTGCTAGCTTGAATCCACTCAAAGTTCCTCTTTATATGTTGGAGTCTGTTAACCTAATCTTTATCCTTACTCAGCTCATTGGTCACTGGACCTACCGCAGCCCTTCTGAAGTACCTTCGGAGTAGACTTCCAGCTGATGAAGGTATTCTGATTCTTTGTCCTTCTCTCAAATGATGATTTTAATTTCTAGTCTAGATATCTTGATTTCGAACTTACGACTGACTACATTAATCAAGTGCTACACCAATAACTAGTGCAAGATTTATATACTTGTAACAGTTGCCTTAGTTTCTCTTTACCTAAAGTAATTCATTCTTGTGCAGAGTCTACAGCCAGAGTGGCTGCAAAAGAGGA
Organism: Cinchona pubescens; assembly: GCA_025175665.1. Classification (NCBI taxonomy): domain Eukaryota; kingdom Viridiplantae; phylum Streptophyta; class Magnoliopsida; order Gentianales; family Rubiaceae; genus Cinchona; species Cinchona pubescens. The sequence continues at coordinate 277,747 of JANKKI010000509.1, read as the reverse complement.
TGTTATTGCTTCTGCATCACGATTGTCTCTTTCTTCCAAGGTAACCACAGTTAACGTTTCTAAAACCTATATCTTTGTTTGCCAGTTTGTTATCCATTCACTGTCCTTAGGTTGTGAATGCAAAGAATACCAGATACTGTATCCTACTCGCATAAATGGGTTCCTGTTATAAGATTATGAAGGTAGACTCAAGTGCAATTTCAAAAATGGAAGCACATCCTGTTAGTAATGATTAGACAGCACTTGCCCCTGTGAAGTGTCAAATATGAATCTAGGTTAAATTAAATTCAATCAAGACAATTTCTGGATCATAAACACTTCATGAACAGAGTATCAAATCCTTAATCCAGGCCAAAGTGGATAAGGTCTTGCATTCAATTTCCCTGCAGCAGTATATTTGTTTGCTCCAGTCTACACTGCCCCCTTCATTCCCTAGCATACTGATCTATAACCTACGACTCTGTAACTTTGGTGCCACCTCTAGCATTCATTCTTTGGGTGGTTATTTGTCCTTGTGGAGTAAAACATCTTTTGATCCTTCAGGCAGACAACATCACAGTTGAGATCCACTTGATTGTTACTAATGTAAACCCAAAGTCTTGTTTAGCACTTGCCAGTTGATCATAGCACTTGATTGTAAAAACTTTAAAGAGCACCGTAGTCAAAAGATAATGTTTAAATGTGGAAATGTGAAGTGTCATATATAAAGGTCAACTTTCACTTCTTTTAGCCTGCACGTGGGTATGGCAGTCTTCACCTAGATTTCTAATTGGAAATATAAACTCAGTTGCATATGCACTTGGATGAGTCAATCACGATTTGCTTGCACGAGTTTATGATTGTTTAGTAAAATAGACAAGTTTTGAAAATCAATACGATATTGAAACCTCCACTTTCCTGCTTTAGTTTACTGATGTACATTAGTTTTTTGCCTCTTTCTATTTAGATATCTCCTGGTATCTGTCTGTTAGTTGAGCGTTCGTTATGTTTAATTTACTTTTCAGGAACTTTCTTTGGGAGGGCTGGGTTTCAGTGTTGTTCCATCAGAAGCATGGAAGTCAAGTGAAACCACTAAAGTTGATCTGTCAAGGAATGCAATTGAAGAACTACCTATTGAGTTCTCCTCTTGTACTTCCCTTGAGGTAAGTTTTGGAATCTACTTTTAATCTTCTCTACTCTGGGGCAGCAGAACAGTGAGGAAAAGGAAAATTTGACATTCTCATGCTGCAAGGAATTCAATAGGTTAGGCAATTGTAGTCCTTTTTCCCATAGTGTATTTACTAACATTTGTGGAAATGGGTTGTCGGTCTAAAGTTGCCTAGATTTACAAGTTTGGATATGCAGCCATGATATCAAACACCATCTAATCACATAGATACCTGCAGGATAGCGGAGTTTCACTAGTTCGATTTTTACCACCCATAAGTAGACTTGCACTGTCTTTGAAAGTGTATATGAAGAATCTCATTGTTTGTTTGCTTTCCATCCAATGATGATATACTTTCAAATGATGTTGATAAGCATTGCACATATTAGTCTACTAGAACATTGTTAGACTGAATTCACATCAAGTCCTGCTTAGGTAAGCATGATCAACATCATTGTAGTTGTTTTGGTGATAGCATTACAAAATTTTTTGAGCCCCAGAATTTTAAGCTGGTTCATTGGGAGCTTCTACATCAGATTGAGCAAGGATGATACATATATTGGATCTGTTTCTCATTAAATGTTTAATTCAACATGCAGGCTTTGATTTTATCTAAGAACAAGATAAAAGAGTGGCCTGGTGCAATCTTAAAATCCCTTCCAAAACTCTCATGTTTAAAGCTGGACAACAATCCTCTTAGACAGGTAACACTATCTTAACCTCTACTAATTTGTGTGCTTTGTGTAACTTGACAGAATCCTTTCCTAAGCCTGTATACAAAATCAAACCTTGTTGGATCAGTGACTGAGACATATGTATGTTGATGAGACAGTAATGCAGTAGATGATGTAAAATGAACCTTCTAAGTGAACATTTTTTCGATAGAGAACATTTGCTGATAAGTTGCCTATTTCATCTTCTAACTTCTAATGTTCTTCAATTACATCAGGGATCTTTTTGTTGTTAAATGGAAACAAACTGGTGCCATAGATTCATTGGCACTTTAAGTATACTTTTCTTCGTAGACTTGATTTGACTACTGAGCACTCTATTATCTTAATAATTTACAAAAAGAAAAAAAAATGAGATCTCCATATTTTTGGTGTCTGTCTCTCTCTCACTCACACACACACACAAACACACATCTAATGTACCACTCCCTCACACATTTCCATTTTGTGCTTAGTCTTCAGTAGGGCCAATTTCTTTTATATAGAAATGCATCCATAAGTCCGTGCATCTACTCTCATGATTAAGATCTCATGTACCTTCTATCAAATTAATTCAAATCTTCTTTTTCCGTTGTTGCATAGATTCCATCAGATGCCTTTGGAACTACTCCAAATCTCCAGATACTGGATCTAAGCGGCAATGCTGGTTCATTTCCAGAACATCCAGAATTTTCTAGCATGGCAAAGTTGCAGGAGCTGTATCTGAGGTGTGTGGATAGCATTTTGGTGCTTGTGTTATTAAATGGCAACCTTGTCTGTGTCTTTGCATCTTGTCTCACATTTCGATTTAATTGAACAGAAGGATTCAAATATCTATCTTCCCAGCCAAGATAATGAGCTTAAAGAACTTGAGGATTCTTGATTTGAGCCAAAATGCTATTCAACAGATTCCACAGGTGATTTCTTGAATCCTAAGGACATATTCATTGTTTCTGTTCCGCTTGAATTTCCACAAACCCAATTATTGATTAAGCTATGCCAATCATTAGATACAGTTTGAGAGAATTGCAGGCTTAAATGCAGATTTTGTTTTATTTTTTTGTTCTCTTGGTTGTTGTCCTGTCCTTATCCCATGTATATTAAGAGTGATCATTGTTTCAAATTTTCTGCATTTAAACGAAGGCTTGGAACCTCTGCATTTTTTTTTTTTTTTTTTTTGGGGGGGGGGGGTGGTGGGGGTGGTAATGTTGAGGCATGAGGGGTAAAGGGGTGAAATTTACTGATACTAGGGTTTGCTTTGGCATGTTTAATATGAGTGGTAGGTCAGGTGTAATTTTGCTTCTGCAAGTACATAACTAATTAGCACTCACATACTGCCGTTTTTGGACTTTGGTTTCCAGATGTATGTCCTCGTTCTGATTATTGCTTCGAAGCATTTTAAAAGACCTCTAATCCTTGTTTGCCCCATAAAATTTTGGTTGCAGGATATAAAAAATATGACTACTCTTTCAGAGCTTGACCTTTCAGACAATAACATTGCTGCACTTCCACCAGAACTGGTAAATACTGTGCTCTTTTGGTTTTAATACTCATAGTGCATTAAAGTTAACGCACCGGATTAACTTTGACCCTGTCTGGTGAAGCTTTCCTAAAGCTTCATCTTGCACATATGTTGTCGAAGTTTACTTTTACTTTGTTATGATGCTTGCAGTCTTTGCAGACATGATAACACTTGTGACCTTTTCTTTTTGTCATTTCTCTGTACTTACCAATTAATCTTTTGAGTTTTAGTGAAAAATTCTATGATCCATAAGCTTTAGAAAAAAATTAATAAGCCTTTATACTACTACTTGCTTAAGAGCTGAGCAGGGACTCATTGCACATCATACCTTTTGGACAATTAATCCTATAGACTTGCTCTCTTAAAATAGAAATTCATGGTTTCGTCAACTCTCGTCTACAGGATTATTGGATCCCGCTTTTCTGTAATTGGAAAAAAGAATGCAGTATGATTACTTGACGTTCAGTCGTCACCGTTCATACTGGCATATCTTCCTGTCTTTATGAATTTATTTGTAGAAAATTTCATTCATTAGTTTGCACACACTGCACAATGATTTGTCGGACTCATGGACTAATTTTACCTGTGTGAATAATTTTGTCCTGCAGGGTTTGCTTGAACCCAGCCTGCAGGTACTAAAACTAGACGGAAACCCATTAAGAAGGTATGGTGGATTCATACTTTCATGTTATGCTGTTTATTGAAATAACTTTCATCTCTGAGAATTTGAGGTAATAGTAATGTATGGGAATTTAAACAGATTTGTGCCAACCATGCTGTTTTTTTCTAGCACTAAATGGTTTCCCTTTTCAGCATCCGGAGGACAATTTTGGATCGAGGAACAAAAGCTATTCTGACATACCTGAAGGAAAGAGTTGTGGAGTAGTTCCTTTGCATCTGATTCTTGAAGTATTTGTATACGGCTATTGCTTGTGCCAGCATGAGCTAAATGATGTAATGACTGTTGCTTCTCAAACTCCCGGTGTTTTTCCATATGTTCTTAGTTAAAAGAGAAAACAAAATGTTGTATAAAGCTTGATATGACTGACAACCAATGCACACACCCTTCAATTTTTTGTATGGAATGGTTTGCTTGTAAGAAATATCTCACGAGTTGAGTTTGGCTCCATCTATCGCAAGCCTAGTTTTACGGGAAAAAGAACATAACTGTACTGTTCCCAGCATTGTTGGAGACGATCCCCATTTCTCGTTTGATTGATAGTTGGAACATGAAAATTCCTTTCAGGGGCCGTAATTGGAATATTCATTTGCATACATTTTCAACATCTCTGCAGTGGCTTTCTTGGAAGAAACTTTGCCAATCCATGAGACAAAACCAGATCCTAAACACATGGAATAACCACTATCGGTTAAAAAATTGTAATCAACCAAGCTCCTGCCTCGTGAGTTCCATGTTCTTATTGTGGAAAAAGCTTAGATCTTACTGCTCCTAAATCTAAACAAAAAACTGTCCATAAAAACATTACATTGACAGAGTTTGTTTTACACAAAATTGAACCACGTAAAACATTGCTATTGAAATTAACTCGGCAATGGATTCTGAGTTGATTTAATAAAGTACAAATTGCCATCAGAAATACTGATCATTTTTTGAAAAGACTAAAGGCACCTTCACTCCACTGTACATGCAGCTTTTGTTCTAGAGGAACAGATGAAAGGACGAGCTCTTATGTGGCAATAGTCAATAAGTAACAAGGAGTGACCTACACTACCAAGCAACAACACTTCCTATTGCTATACCTCAATCAATATCAAAACTAGAATAGGTCACACTTGGGATCAGATCAGTCACTAACAATCTTCGTCTGCTTGTCAGTCGAGTCGTTGACATCATTTGTCTGCTTGTCCATAATGATGTCTGCTTCTTGAAGTAATCTGAATTTTAGAATCTTGTGAAGGCGTGTCATTGGTTTTACTTGCTTAGCCAGGGTCTGCTTGTTGTCTACTATACATGTTCCTGAGATGAGGTTGGTTTCAGATGGTCCTGTTTCTTGATGTAGCACAGGAGTAGCATCTGTAACAATAAACAGCCATAGCATACATAAAACAGTGTATATTATCCAACTGTTTCATATATAAAATCTAAAATGCTGGAAAAGTAAATGGCAACTGTCGGTACAAGATAAAGAAAACATAAATTACAAATCCAAAGAGTATCTAATCCTTTTTTTTCTCCAAATACTTCTCTAAAGGTCTAGCAAGACAATAAACACAAGCAGAATATGGGAAATCAGAAACTATCGCTAGAGGATTCTTCAGAGTGGTGTCAATTCACATGACACGTTATCTAGTAAGTATGAAAGAAGGAAGCAAGGATCACCAGTTTCTTATTTCATCTTAACTACATGAGCAGTTGTTCGAAGTTATTTTTTGTGACAGAAATTGTACGTGACATTGGCAAAAAGCAAATAAGGGCATTGCCTATGGTGAAAGACTTGTTACCAACTGGAATGCAACCAATTTTGCCGAGTCCAATTGATTAAAAATGCAAAGAAAAGATTTCCGCTAAATGAAGGTTGGAGTTCCAGTATGCCAAATCTCACCCAGCCGTCATCCTGATACACTTGAAGGATTGAAGATACTCATAGGGCAAATCAACAGCATAACTTACTAAAGTTAGCAGGCACAGGAAACATTTCAAAAGTCTCTCCTTAGTGTCAAGGAGTATATTAAATCATTTGTGATAAGCTAAGAGCATAACATAGTGACTTGAGATTAATGTGTCCAAAAAAGGATGTAAAGCCTTCTCAAAATAATAATCATGACCTTAAATATCCAAGACCAGTTACTTCACAAAACATGTTATAGAAAACAGGAAGGAATACGGCTCACCACTTTCAGTGAAAACAAGGCACGTCCCAATTGTTTCTTCGTATTCACCAATCTGTGAAATAACAGTAGTATGTTAGGAGTCCACGGACGAAATGCAAGCCAACAACACAAATGTCTCAGTTTTACTCGAGCACATGCACAAACATGTAGATACCCTCTGCTCATAGTTATGAAGGAAATTTAATGAGAGTGACAAATCTGTTCTTTAATAAAGAAAGTACTTTTGAGTTCCTGTTAGCCAAAAGAATAACAAAGACACAACTTAAAAAAGTGATATAAAATACTCCATTTCAAGTTGAAGAGAATTACTTTTATCAGCATCAGAAAGCTTTCTTTTGTTTAATTATGTTTCTAAGAGGAAAAAATCACAGCACAGGAAGGGACAGCACGAGGGGTTTACTAATAAGATGGACAGGGTAGAAGTTAGAACATCAGGAGATCAAAATAACAAAAGAAGGGTAAAGACAAATCCCAACGCAGCACAAGTGCACAACAATGACATCAAGAGAGCAACTATGAAAGCACTGTAGTAGTTACCACCCAAACTGAACAAATTCTAGAAAAATTTTACACTCACCAATTTGATTTTCTCGTCAATGGTCAAAATTGGGTTTAGTGTGTCTAGACCCTGCATAAGGTATGAACAAAAGATCACACATCATAATATCAAAGTGAAATATGCATATTATTCGTAAATATTCCAAAGAACCACACACCGAAACAAAGCATTTAGTACAATATCCGAGTGCAAATCTATAATCAATTTATATAAATAAGAAAAGCAAAACCAGTAGATCATCCTATTAATCTCTCCAATGTACAGAAAGAGTAAAAATAAGCACATAAACGAAAAGAATACGATAATAAGAAAAATCTGATGAAATTCAGAAACCTTGACTAAAGCTGCATTACAATATCAAAATCTTCTGGTTTCACAACATGTTCATACATGGAAGCTTAAAGGGGATAAATGACCAAAGACAATACAATACAAGAGGGGAAAAAAAACACGATTTTGAGAAACGTATCCTATTCCATCAAGCAAACTAAGATACAGAACGAACCACCTTTTTATCTCACGTACATCACTTAAAAAATAATAATAATAATAATAATAACTACAGTTTTATATTCAAATAATGTTCCAAATAATACATAAATAATGGCCCTCTAATGAATTAACACATAAATTCAGCGCAACAATTTTCAAACCCCCCCACCCCACTGGGAAATAATAATAATAATAATAATAATAATAAAAAACTGGGTGGAGAAAAAGGTTGAAGAAATATTACAGAGAGAATATAGGGAGCATTAGGAGGAATGTGAACTTGGTCCGTAACAGCATCCAGATTCATCAACACATACTCTTCTTCTTCTTGGGGCAATCTACTGATATTGTTGTCTTCCATGATTTAATTATTACATTAAAGCCACCTTCCTGCTGAACCAACATCAAATATTTCGATAATTATACATAAAATTACATAAAACCTACAAAATATTGCAATTTTACCTGAACCCACAACAAAGATTAGAGATTTACACAACCCATATTAATATTCTTGCCAAAAGCCCAGAACCCCTGTTACAATTGAAATAAAATAAAATAAAAAAAATCCCAGAAATCGCTTTTAGTAGGAACTAGAGCGGGTTTAGTTAAAAAGAAGTGAAAGTAGGATGCACTTGATCTTGGGCTTGACTCTAAAGTAATGGTCCTGGCCTCATGGGCTTGTCTCATTAGAGATTGGTCTAGTCCAAGTCTAGATTTCCAAAGATTGGGTCCGAATGCTTTAAGATTGGAGAAGATCACTACACGATACCATTGTGCTTTGTTACTTTTTGTGTGATAAAGTTTACGGAAATTTTACCGTACCTTTTAGGGAACTATTCTCTTGTATTTTAAATATTTATACATTATAATATTATGTGCTTAAAAACTTATACTTTTAAAGCCAAAGGATAGTTTCCTAAAAAGAATTGTAGAATTATGCTAAAGTTTAATTGTACTACCAAACGTATCTATTATGCAGAATATTAGAATAATACATTTATACAAAATAATAAAGTATTTATATCAATTTCAACAAATATTGAACTTACAAAGAAGATCAATTTCTTTATACCTAAATGGTTTGATATATGAGATGAATCTATTATTTCGATTGTTACTTGTTTGAATTGAGTTCCGTGTATTTTTATAAGTATAAAAATCATAAAAGAGTTTCGTTTTATGATTGTTCTGTCTTCTTTGGCTCGATTGAACCTTCTGATGAAACTTCAGACTCAAGAAGGCAGTTATGTTGTAGAAAAAAAAATTGCATTTTTTCCTCTCACTAAGAAAGTGTCTATTTTTCATACGTTTCTCAAAATACTTCAATTGACAAGTGATATCATTTTCCTACCTCGAGTGTTTCGTATTTAATTCGGGAATAATTAGTTATGGCGGGAAGGAATTCTTATTTGGATGTTTTAGCCAAGGAGAGTTTGAAGTTGCCATTAGACTTTATTTGTTGTTTTCGGAAATGTAGTCAACTTTAAAATAACTGTTGATGTATATAGATTAAGAAAATTATTAAATTATATCAATTTTATAAAAAAAATAATTTAAAGTGACCAAATTATTATTTTGTATTAATATTCAGATTACATAATCTTTCTTTCATTAATATTATACTAAAGATCAAAATTATAAAAATATCATTGAATATTTTTTTAATTTTTTAAATTAATAAATAATATAAAATAAGATAAATTATCTAAAATAAAGAGTAATATATAAAGGTAGATTTGTACGGGAAGTTCATGCTTGAGAGATATGTCGGTGCAAATTGGCTTCGCCTTCTTTCCAACCAAAGAAAAGAAAAAAGAAAGAGGAAATAGGCTGCGAGTTCAATCATTGAATTTGAGATTATTATTTTCGTTCTTCACTTAATTTGCGCGTTAAGAAATTGACTTAATTAGCGACTAAGCTATGAGTTGTAAGAGTGTTGACCAGGTTAACAACACGCTTTTTTCTTTATTTATTTTCTTCACAATTTTTGAGTGTAATAAAGAATTATCGTGTTTGCTTTTAAAAATATATTATATAATTTAAAAACTTGTAATGTATATAAATTTATAGGATGGTTTCTCAAAAGATATTATTACGATATAATTTCTCAATCAATAAAAAATACATTATTCGATTCAGATATATTTAATATTTGATTTTACTATTTTTAATAAACCTGTAATTTATATGATTTGTTACTTTCACATATTCAATAAATGCATTAAATCACCATTATAAAATTACAAAATAAGAATAAAATCAGACAACCAATTATATCATTTTACATAATTATCATAAATTTTAACGAGATTATAGAGTTTTTCTGATTTATTAGTGTGTTTAAATGCCGTGAGATTCAATGATACAAGTGCTGACTGGTGACCAGGTATGCAATTCATCACTGAACAACCAACAATGGTATCTGACAGAGAATTTCATATATATTCCTCCGACGTGTCAATCCATGCAGCTTCCACGTGGCAACATTCTTGCAAGAATGCCGAATCCACCTCAAAGAAAGGAAATACTATACAACATAACTAGTAAATACTTAGTTATCTGATTTTTGACCCACTTATAAATATGTGGTGTGGATTAAACCTTAGATAATCTATGACATCTGTTGATGTAAGTAAAATTTTTTAAAATTTAATTATGATCACAAAATTTATAAATAAAATCAAAAATCAAATTTACCTAAATATTTTCCCAATATAACCAACAAGAACCAAGACAAGACAGCTCCCTCAACATCCACCAACAAAAAAGCAACTGCCATCATCCCAGCCAGGCTTGTTAAATAATTTGAATTTTTGTCTCACATTTAATCAATATAATATGGATAGTTTATATTTATCTCACGTAACGAGTTTTAATTTAAACGTAATCGATTTTTAACTAACTCAAGTAACGTATAAAAAGAAGTGTTAAATATAAAAATATTTTACATTAATTAATTTAAAAAATTTGTACTAATTAATAATATTCATAAACTATATTATTCATTACTAATTAATTTTAAAATAAAAACTCAAATTGTTTAATAGAGAAAACACCTCAAAAGCTATACAAAGATGAAAAAATTCGGATCTTAAGACCAAAAAAATAAACACAAGTGAGATAGTTCAAAAAATCACTATCATTGACTAATCTTTCATTTAATCATAATCATTAATAGTTTTATGATTCCAAAATCAATTCATAAATTTAAAATACATATAATACAAATTTTAAAATATAATATAATATTATATTATATCGTAACATTTGTATTATAATATAATTGTGATCCAAAAATATAGAATTTTCCTCTCTTGTGCGAAAATTCCTTATTTTTTCAGTTTTATCTCTCTATTTAAAATATAAAAAAAAAATAAAGTCCCACTTTCCCATTAAGTAACCATTCCCTCATCTTGGAGGGATTTTTTGTCACCAAGCCTTCAACTTTTCCATTTTTCTTGTCGAATTTGGGCTACCAAAAGTTGAAATAATCGGCACCGAAAAAGCCTCATCACTCAGAGGAAGATTTTCATTTTACCTTTGCTTTACCTAAAAGGTATTGGTAATTCCTGTAAGTTTCTAGACAAAAAGTCCCCACATTTTATAGTTCAACTGCTAGTGATCTGATCTCTCGTCTTTTCAGATCGAACGTTTTCTCAATTGGGTTTTCAAAAAATTCAATCTTTTTTTTTTTTGTATAATTCGGATTATCAGCTCTGATTTTAGCCTTCTCATGATTAATTATAGTTCACTTTATAAATTAAGATTAAATTTTTCATTAAAGCCCTTAATTTCATCCAATTTTCTTCACTCTGATATCATTTTCTTTATAAATTGCTTAAATTGTTTCCGTTTTCGCCTCAAAATTTGATCTTTTTCCAATTTGAACTCACTGAATCAACCTCAATTACCCATCTTTTTCGAAAAAAGAAAAAAGGGATTTCTTTTTCCTCTTCCAAAAAATGGGGGATCGGTTTAGACCTGCTGTAATGGAGGACTTGCCTTTGCATTTAGTACTGGAAATATTGACCTCTGGCCGGCTAAGTGCAGTTGATTTGGCCTGTGTGGAGCTGACTTCAAGGACTTTTAGAGGGAATCATGACAGTGTTTTCGAAAGAATTCTGGTCTTTCGTCGATTTTGCTGCCTTTAGGCTTTGTGAGCTGCACCCCATATATGCTTCTTTGCATTTGACTGCTCAGAAAGAGGTTTTGAATCGGTGTAATGGGAATTGGAAGCGGCTGCTGAGGTTCTTGCAGTCTGTGGAACAGTCCTCTGATGCTGATTGAAACTTCTGCAGGCAATGTACTACTATAACTATATTTCGTGGAACTCATTTGATTTTTCATTATTTGGGTATTCTTGCTTTGCTGATTTCTTTGTAGAATTTGGTTATAATTAGTTCTTGAACTTCTGAATGTTACCATATTGATGTAGTCCTGAAGTTAATGGTACGTCATACTATTATATGCTAGAGCAAATTTACCAGGAATACTTTGTTCGAAATGTGTCCTGTTTCTATTATAGAAGTAGTGTGTGGTATCAGATGTGCCGGCCACTACATGAGAAATGAGGTGACCCCCTGCTAGGTTTAGAAGGGAAATAACAACCAAAAGAACTGAAACCTCCATAAAGAATTGCTTTTACTTGGGGAAGTACGATTGGTTTGTCAATTAAGCTCAAGTCTGGGTTTAACTCGTGGCATCATGAAAGCTAACAGCATTAGTTAGTGAAATAAACTTGATAATGTGCAGTATTGTGAATGCTTTCTATATTATTCTGACTGGCATATCTAGCATGCATTAGCTGAACATACAGATGTTACAAGCAAGTTTCTAGCTATGAACTTCCATCTTCAAGAAAGTAAAGAAGTAAACTGAAGTGAAATTAATAAGTGAAGTGTGGAAGATGAGAGCCTAGTCTCCAATAGGAGTGAAATGAGTATTGTAGTTTTGGCTTTGGTTTTTTATATGTGATAGTTGTTTTGATAGTCAGGATTCACGTGTTCTAGGTACTAATTTTAGTAATGTTACCAGCAGATGCAAATTAGAAGTGGTAGATATCATACACTGCTGATCAAAGATTCTGTAGTATACTCTTGTGGTTCCAGTTTATGTGGTGTTCTTGGCCATGGTCCAGAAACAACACAATGTGTGGCATTTACACGCATTAGCTTCCCAACTTCTTCTCAAGTGGTCCAAGTTTCAGCCTCCCACAACCATGCGGCATTTGTTACTCAGTCTGGGGAGGTTTGTTGCTACTTGTATTTCTCTTTTTCCTTTCAATCCTAGTTCACACATTTGCATTAAACAGATCACATGGCCTGGAGGTGTACTTGCTGAAGAATTACTTCATAATTGTATTGTTAAACATTCTTCTGAGTGGAACTGGGTGGCCTTAATTATATTGTTAGATGAGTGGAGGATTGATTTACATAATTTAAAGCTATATATCTGCTATTTCATTTTCCATCTGTCTCTGGAAAATGGTTCAAGATTTGAATGCATGATGTTTTTTGAGCAAATTGTTTTAGGGATTATATAGCAATTTCTCTTTATGATCACCATTATAGTTAGAATATCTTTATTTTGGAAACTTTTTTATTTTGACATTGAGTTGATGCTGTTTCATAATGCAGGTTTTCACATGTGGAGATAATTCATCGTTCTGTTGTGGGCACAGAGATACAAACCGCCCAATATTCAGACCCCGTCTTGTTGAAGCACTGAAGGGAATTCCTTGCAAACAGGTTTGCAAGTGTTGTGTCTTTTCTAAAAATCTGCCCCTTGAATTTCTTGACTGACACTAATAGAACTTGTTTCAGGTTGCTGTAGGACTTAGTTTCACTGTGTTCCTCTCAAGAGAAGGCCATGTCTATACATGTGGGACTAATGCACATGGTCAACTTGGACATGGTGACACACTGGACAGACCTACACCCAAAATTTTAGAATCACTTGAACGTCTTGGTTCTGTAGTTCATATTGCTGCTGGTCCAAGTTATGCCCTTGCAGTAAGCAATGATGGGACGCTTTTCTCTTTTGGCTCGGGTACTAATTTCTGTCTTGGCCATGGGGAACAACATAATGAGCTTCAGCCACGTGCAGTACAGTTATTCAGGAGGAAAGGAATTCATTTGATTCGTGCATCTGCTGGTGATGAACATGTGGTGGCACTTGATTCCTGTGGACATGTAAATCCTCGCACTAACTAAGAGTACATTGAAATTTCATTTTGTGAATTTAGGTGTGGGTCACATAATTTTGCCAATGATTTTCATGCATTATTTGGTGACCTGCAGGTGTATACTTGGGGTAAAGGTTACTGTGGTGCCTTGGGCCATGGAGATGAAACTGACAGGACTACTCCAGAACTCTTGAGCAGCCTTCAGGGTTCTCTTGCTGTGCAGGTCTTATTTACGTTGAAGAACTTACCTTTTCAATGCAGATAAATTATATTTGTGTTTTATTCTACACAAGTAATTGGTGACAGCAATGTTTTACCAGAAAAAGTCACAGAGAGTATTGGGCTAATTTCCTTATCAGTCATCACATTTTCACTTTGCTTATATAATCACACTGGGAATGTGAGGCACAAATACCTCCAATGCAGCAGTTTCCATGTTTGACACAGTGTGTTTAGTATCCCTTCATGTTTTCCTTCATCAGGTCTGTTGGTGAAATCTTGCATCATACTTAGAGGACAGTTCGTACTAGTACAAGAGGAGCTTTTCCGAGTCAGGGGATAGTAGGTGGGATAAGTATTACATGTGACTTTGTGAGGTTCTTGAGGATGATATTATGTGTCATTTTGAGATTTGTTATTTTAGGTGCCAGACTTTTGTTAGAGGTATCACTATCCCTGTTACAAACACTGTTTTATAAATGTTTATTCTGAATATGCCTCTTTTGCCTATCTTAAAGTGGTCCAATAAAGCGTCTGATTTGTGAAGTTTGCACTCTATGTTTTCTTTTATCCCTGCAAATTATCCATGTGTCCGCTGTAGTTGCTTAATTTGGGTTACTAGCATCTACAACTCATCCATGTGTCATTGCTTTCTTTCTTTTTCTCATGGTTGTGCATTAAATCACTCAATTGTATTTTACATAGGTGTGTGCAAGCAAGAGGAAAACCTTTGTTCTGGTGGATGATGGTTCTCTTTATGGCTTTGGCTGGATGGGATTTGGTAGTCTGGGATTTCCTGACAGGGGAGTTTCTGATAAAATTGTGAAACCTCGAGTTCTTGACTGCTTGAGTAACCGTCACATTTCTCAGGTTAGCACTGGGTTGTACCACAGTGTTTTGTAGTCACAAACCAGGGACTAATGTTTGGGTTTGGGGATAATGAAAGAGCACAACTTGGGCATGATTCACTCAGGGGATGCCTCAAACCCACTGAAATCTTTGTTCAGGAAGTAAATGGCACAAACCTCGTACCAGAAACTGTCCACAGCAGTGGCTCTTCTTTTTAATTGTGAAGGCTATCTGTATTTGTGATTGTAATGTTAGACTTTTTTGCTTAATTTTCAGATTTGAAGACAATACTAATGTATTATTGCAGGGCTCTTGTTGGATTTGAATTCTGATGTCATATCTTAATTCTCAACATTTGCTTCCTCATTAAAAGCTTGTACAACCATCACACATGCAAAGTCCACTATTTGTTAGAACTCCCAAGTTGAAGGGCTATGTGTGGGTCTACTCGTGCCTACAATAATATAGACACAAGTGATGCTTGTTAATTTTCAGTATTCTACTATTTTTATGTTTGACACGAAACTACGACTAGTGATGGTTGAAGTATACGACATCCTCACCATGTTATGCGAAGTGAGTTTTACGGTTGTTGAAATGATTGAAAAGTCTTGAAGAGTGACGTGTTTTATTATTTTATTTTTTTAGTTAATCTATAGTTTAGAATACTCATTTTATAATGTGGAGTGAATAACAAAAATTTTTTGATGGGAAGAGGATTGCTTTGATTTGACTAAAGTTATGGATAACAACTAATTGATAGGAAGAGCTTTGAAGTTAAAGCAGGCTGTGGGAGTGGTATTTTCATTTCCGTCAGTTCATCAATTTGTCTGATTTAGCATTTGCGTGGTGCAAATTAAAGAAGAGTAATGACTAAATTAATTCCTTAATTCATAAATAACACCATCACTTCATTAAAGTGTATAGTTAAACGCACTAAAATAGTTGGGCAAACACTCGAGTAAAA
Source organism: Cinchona pubescens (assembly GCA_025175665.1). Lineage (NCBI taxonomy): Eukaryota > Viridiplantae > Streptophyta > Magnoliopsida > Gentianales > Rubiaceae > Cinchona > Cinchona pubescens. The sequence goes on along the minus strand of JANKKI010000509.1, from coordinate 262,242 downwards.
GAAAGTGCCACATTTGATGCAAAGTTTGCAAGAAAAATAATTGAAACTTCTTATCCCAGTTAGAAAAAGTTTAGTGCACATCTATAATGGACTGCTTGTTTGTGTACTAAAGATGACAATTTGCCTCGTGGTGTAGTTCTTGTACTAAAAATAAATCACTATCATGTTCTTCATCATCCCAAAATTAATCTGTATGAGTTGGCTTAGATAATAAATAGGACGACAAAATCATTAAAAAAATTAAAATTTAACTATTATTATTTTATATCTAGCTATTAAATATATATTGGTTGTATTATGTCTTTAACTTTTTAAAAAAAGAAAATAACCTACCATCATTCTTAAAAAAAAAAAAAAAATCATTCCAAAAGTAAATCAAACTCGCTCTCACATCAGAGAAATTGAAGGGTCCTTTATCATAAAATGCACTTTTATTTTTTCTTTGTTTGAATGACTACCCCACTCCACTTGTTCCCTTCTTTCACATTTGAATGATTGTCTATTCCTAGCTCCCCACCCCCACACCAAAAAAAACCAAAAAAAAAAAAAACTAATTATCTATATATTATTTTTTTCTTTAAAAAAGATCCTACCCTTCCTATACTATCCTCTAATTAGTCAAATTCATGATTAATAGGTTATAGGGAAAGCGTCCCATATATTTTCTAGTGGCTCAAATTTATAAATAATAAATCATAGAAAAAATATCTTATTACCTAAATTAGACTTCATTGTCATCTATATATTATACTAATGGTGATTTAACCTTTTACTACGTTTTATTAATGTCAATTACTGCAACAGTTTACTTTATTTGATGTTTTCATTTGATGTTTTCCACACCTTAATTGTAACCTACCTCTGTTAATGCCTTCACTGCCAAAGCCAGAGAACTAGCAGCTGGAATCCTGATACCCAGCTTTCAATGGATAAATCTTATAATGAGCTGGATACATAAGTACTATTCTTACAATTAAAACTAATTTAAGTGCTAATAATTAATTAACATGATGAATATGATAAATCTTAGGGTTAAATACATTAAATCCCCTTAAAGTTTGGACTGTTTTACACTAAACCTCCTAACGTTATTTTTTTCTCACTTTGCCCACTTTGACTAACGGTCAATGTAACTCCGCCGTTAGTTTTTTTTAAAAAGACAAATTTACTCCTAAAGATCAATTGCAGTAAACCCCTTAAGCTTTAAGCAAAATTTCACTTTACCCCTCAGGTAAATTTTGTAGCATTTAATACATTGGGATAAAAATAAAATTCAATAATTTATCAATATTGTTAAAAATATAAATACGCTCCAAATTAATTACTAATATTCTAATTCTCGAATTATACTTTCTTTAATATTTAAAATTTAAAAATACAATGAAATAATTAATTTAAAATTTTTGATGAATTATTAAAGGTATTTCATCTAAATTATTTTAATTTAAGTTTTTATTTTTATGATAAAGTTCCTTCGTATAATTTAGGTATTAGTTAAATTATATTAACAAAGGAGAAAAGTAAGAAGAAAATCATTTTAAATAAACATAAAGAAAAGTGAAAGGAAAATAGATTGATATAACTTTAATAAAATAGTTATAAGTCTCGTATATCATTAAAAATTTATTTTTACATGAAAATAAAATATAATAAAAAGACCAAAAAATACCGAAAGTAATAGGAAATTTTTATATTTAAATTTTTTTCACAAGTATTTTTAAAGAATCACTAGTGTTGGTGGACATCATTATATTTTTAGTTGTTTCAACAATATTTTTATATTGATTAATGACTAAAGTAGATTACTTGATTCAAAACTTGAATTAGGGACTAAAATGACAAATATAATACACTTTAAGGGGTTAATTTTATATATTCTTGTAGTGTTTAGGGGTAAAAATATCTTTTTGACTTTTTAATAGTCAAATTGATGACGAAAAGAATAGATTGAGAAAAAAATAATGTTAGAGAGTTCAGTGCAAAACAATCCAAACCTTAAAAGAGGTTTAATGTATTTAACCCTAAATCTTATAATAAGTTAGTGTGACATCTACCTATCCATTGCTCTCAATCAAATTGATATGATTGCCTGCGTATAACTTATCGAATTGACGAGAGATATGCAAAATCGATTAAGAACAAACTTCTGTTCAGAATGTCATCTTTTCCAATTTTGTTGCTTTTTAAACTATTTGTTTAATAAAAATTTTTCCTTTGTGCCAATTTGATTCTTCAGGTGTATTTTAGGACAAAAATTTGCCTGCTAATGTTGTCTCGTCAAGTCTATGATAACTATAACAAGAAACACGTCCCAATTTTCAAACTCAAATTGTCTGATTCACACTATCACATTCATATCTCACGTGGCTATCTTTATAATAATAAGAAGAAATTAAAATCCTACGCATGAAGTTGTTAGTCACAGCCTCTTCTTTTTACTAAAAAAAACGCAAGAAACGACTAAAATATGCAAAAGGAAAACGAAAAGTTGACGCCATTCTAATCCATGGAGATTATCACTATATTTAATCAAAAATGATTTATAAAATTATAAATTTATAAATATTTATCAAAATTAATTTTACTTAATAAAATGATAAAAATCAACAATTTCTTAATTTTAAATCATGTTCGATCTTTCTTATTTACCGAATTTAATGACAGATAAAAATATATATGAAACCTATATTATCTTTTTTAGGTCAAGACAGAGGAAAAGCTCTATTGTGGTAGTAAGATAGATCAATTTACGATCGTAATTGATGATTCTTTTTCAGAAACGTCCAACATTGAATAAGTGAGCTATCTTGTCCAAAGTAACATCTCAAGACATAAAATTAATGCACATTAAGAAAATATTAGATGCTAATTTTGAAGAGAAAATGTCAGGTATGTGAAATGGGGACCAAAAAAATTAAAAAGGGCTGACCAATCTTCTTTTGCTTAATAAAACATTATAAACATGAAATAAACAAAATTTATAGTAGACTTTATACTCAAAAACATGAAGAAATCATAAAAGTTACAAAACAAATCAAGCACACAAATGTACAGCAACATCCTCAGTCAACAAACCCTCAATCTCACATGCTACACAAAACAAACAAAAAGAGGCTCGCCATATTCACAACAGTTCCCCTTTTCCTGGTAATTGATTGATCATATTCTTAAACCATGGAATCTAAATGTTCCCGAAACACTTGCAAAATGTTAGAAAATGTCACGATTCCAACCACACTGCCATCCCCTTCAATCACCCAAACGTAATTCACACGACGAGCGATTGCCTGAATCATCACTGCTATTAAAGAACTTCCCGGATGGCAAACTATTGCCTCGGATTTTCTTATGTAGCTACTAGACCTAATGTACCTCCTCGACCTGGATAGAGTCGAAGTCGGGGAGGGAAACTCCTCATCATCCGATGAGGAGTTGAAGGGAATGTTGGACGAATCATCAATCATGAATTCCTCTAACATTCCTTGGAGATTTCTCTCCTTCAACCTAGCAATCACAACCCTGATAATGTCCTCAGGTGGACCTCCGCAATCTATATAGGCCATCAGATCACCTGCGGAGAGGGTTGTGATTGCAGCTGCCACTGTCTCGTCGTGGCAAGCTAAGATGGAGGGAGATCTGATATTAATCTCACCAATCAAACTTCCATCATCATCAACAACCGCCAACGAAGTTTGATTTGCAAGGGACTCTGAAATGGCTCCTATTGCAGATGAGGCTCGCGAATGGTACTTTATAGATAGAAATTCAGGGCTGATTATCCCAAGACTTTGAATTGACAGAGCTGGAATAGGTGAGAAAAGGCCAATTGAGTTGAGGAGAAATCTGATCACATCTTCTTGTGTTAACCAACAAAACTCCCTGCCATTGTGGGTTGTTGATGATGATTTTTGGATCTAGATGTGTTTGAGGTACCAATTATTCTGCTTTTTATTGGAACAACAAGATTCTGAGCCCCTTGAAGGATCAGGTCAATAACTTCCACTATACTGTAAAAAAGCAAAAACAGGGAATTCAAAATTAGATAATCAAATCTGAATATTCATCAAAGATTTTCTAATAACTTAAGATAGATGTCGGTGAACCCTTTAAAGAAAAGAAGAAGAATCCAATATTAATACTAATATGTAAACCAGACAAATCTGTCATGAAACGCTGCAAGATGTAGAGAAAATAAATAGTGATTTTCATCTGAAACAAGTTAAGTTGCAATTTTTTTATTTGTTACCATTTGGATCTATGAATTAAAATTAAAGAATTGAAAATAAATTTTAATTTAGTTAAATACAAGTAAATTAAGGATTTTTAATTGGAGTTTAAGTCCATCAATGAGGTGTAGCATTTGTTCCACAACAACAATTGTACTACTAATGTTGTTAGTACTTCTGAATTAGACAACAACATTACAGAAACTATTACAAGATAACAATTCTTGATAAGTATGTAATAAAAGAAAAAAAATTAGAGAGAGAGAGAAAATACAAGACTTGTAGTTATCCATATCCAATTACCTTGAAGAGGGTTCCACGTGCCTGACCAAGCCAGAAGGAGCCTTTGACAGCAACGCAGAAACAGAAGAATTCAGAGCCAGAGAAGGAGAAGAGATATTCTCTTCTTTACAAAGATAACAAATTATATCAACCATGCAAATTTTTCCAATGCAAATACAATCTCCATTTTTAGCAATAAAACTGTTCTTGTTGGAATGGTCACAGATCCAAACACTTATGTAGTTGTCATCAGAAGTCTTGAGGGTTGCCAAAGCATCAGCAATAGTGGCTGAAACAGAGAGGGATTTGAGGGGTGGCTTTCCTAAGCAGAGGTCAGCTACCTCATGAACCAACAAACCAGCTGCCATGCAACTATGAAATTGGATAGCTAAAATTGAAGGAGAGGTATTGGGGGAAAAACAGTGGAAAGTGTGGAAACTGACTGATGAGGCTATGGGGGTGGTCTGTGTATACTTTTATAGGCATATATGGATTTTGGGGGTGTGGGTTGCTGTGGGGATCAATTGAGACTCTTGAATTTGAGACTAGAAGGAATGGTGAGGTACAAAAATGTCCGAAAAATATTTAAGTAAATTTAATTTATAAATCTATTTATAAATTTTGTGGTCGATAAAACAAGTCAACGTAAATTATGTCAAGTGGTGCAAAATATGTTAAAATAATTTGATTTAACAAATTTATATTATTTTTTAATAATTACAGAATTTATTAAAAAAATCATATACTTTATCATTTAAATATTTTTTTCTACAACATCTATATGTAAATAGATTCAGATTTAAATTCTACTAATTAAATATTATAAAATCTTACTTATATCATCAATTATTATATAAAATTTAACTCACATCACAAGATTTATATGTACAATCAAAAACCAAATTTACTGATATATTTTCCTTCTCCAAACATACAGCTAATATTAGTAAAATGACAGGAAAAAATGGTGGGGCCTAGTTGTCCAAAGTTTGCTGTGATCCAGTATACTAATAATTTTGGAATTGGCGCAGAGGACGTTAAAAAAGAAAAATTGGAGGCCGAGGGTATAGTGGGTATTCTGCCTAGAAATTACATTATAGGTTCCAGATCCAGCCCATTAGTTTGTTGTCTTAACCCCTTTAGGTAGACGTAGACAGTAAAAATTGGGTCTTGCAGGTAAGATTGGCAAGTAGTCCAGCCCATGTAGTAGTGATATTTTGTGGAAAGATTTTTCTGTTTCAGGTATAAAAAGTATAGAAATAATTTTTGTTATGTAAAAATGGGATCACAGCAAAGGGGTAAAATTAGAATGGAGTTAGCTTATCTAATCCAAAAATGAATTAGATTAATAATTTTTTTTATTTTTAATTGGGCTCCCATGTTGTAACAAATAGGAAGTTAGAGACAATTTATTAGATTTTTAAAAGTTTCGAGCGTGCTAGAAGATTGGAAACAAAAAAAAATAGTCTCTTAATTAAGTAAACCGATATCCTAATTTATTTAGCAGAAAATTGATCACTTGTGACAGATAACCTGGAATTGAACTACAAATCGAGTCCCTTCGAAATTCAAACGCAAAAGAAGAACTAAATATCAGACATTGCACAGAAATGGATGAATTAATTGCAGTATCTCGAATAAAAATGAAAAAACTTTACTATTTGAAGAAGATTCTATTAAGTGATATATTCAAACTAATAAAATTTTAGCTTTTTAAAACGAATTTATTTAGATTCATCAATTTAAATAATAAAATTTTATTAATTTGAAAATACCATTTGACGTACCGTTTAATAAGACCTCTTCATAATAAAATTTCTTATTAAGATGGATATGGGCATATAGCAACATCGTCAAATCTCTAATGTTTGGTTAATTGAGACTATACACACGACGCTTGATTCAATAGCAATTGAAGATAAACATACACTACTCTAAAGTGTATTAATATTGTAAAAAACATTATGTTTTGGGAAAAAATTACTGATCTTGAATGTTATTTATAAAATTTTTGATTAAAATTAAATTTTATAAAATATTATTTACATAAATTAATATCATAAATTTCATAATATTTAAGTTATACTACAAAATTTACTAATAAAATAAAAGAACAAATTTATCTAAATATTTGCCAATATTTTGTATAGATTTTAGTGCATGTATCTAAATATTTGCCAATATTTTGTACCTCCTTTTTAGTGCATGTATTGACGTGGATATGCAAGAAAGAGAAATACTTAAGTAGATCTGATATATAGTTTTATTTGTAGATTTTGTAGTATAAATTAAATATTATAAAATTTATGACATTAATTGATGTAAGTAAAATTTTATAAAATTTAATTTTGATTATAAAATTTAAAAATGTAATTCAAAATCGAGTTTACGATAGTACTTTTCAGGTAAGAAATTAACATCAATGATTTTTTGTCTTAATTTCTAAATTAATTTCTTATATAACGTGGCAATGATCCAGATAGTCGACGTGGCAATCGTCGAGAATATAATAGTACATGAGATGGGTACAAAAAAATGAGACAAACATTGACGGATGGAGACTTTGGTGACAAAAGTTGACCACATTTTTTAAAGTAAAAGTTGGTCACTTTTCATTATTTTACTTGAGAAAATTCAAGACACTAATTTTTCTTTTGCTAATGTTTCTATTTCCGACTTGAAGCTATGATAAAAGTAATTGATTTAATTAGGATGAAACTACAAATGTCCAATAATTCAAGATCATGAGTTATTTGGTGGGCCAATTAAGGCACATTTTGAATGTTAATTCCTGATTAGTAATAAATACACTGTTCTTAATTTTGAGAAGGAATGATTTCGTGGGCAATAGAAATTTCGTGGAACTCGGTAAAAAGGTCTAACATTGTAAATCATTTGAAAAAGGAAAAGACTTAGGTAGATCCAGTATTTAGTCTAACATATAGATTCTGTGGTCAGAATTAAATTTTAAAATTTTTTACTTATATCAGTTGATGTCATAAATTCTCGAAAGTTTAATCCACGTCATAAATTTACAAATAGAGTCAAAAACTGAATTTACCTAAATCTTTACCTTTGAACAAGAGGGGTATTCTAATGAAATTCTAACTTGACACTACCGTAATTGGTACGATGTAAACCGGTATAATTTGGATTGAAATTATGAATTCAATATCCGAATTACATTATTATTATTTACATAATGAATCTGGACTTAAATCCCATTAGCAGGGGTCCTAAATAATGTATTAATCCTTCAACCACTCGAAAACTTTGTAGGTTAATCCTTTGCTTTCTCTTGGTCTCCTCCTAATTAAATTATCCTAATAGAAGCATATGTTAGAGAAAAGATAGTACTTAACAGCGGCAATCGAACTTACTTTGACAATATAATATATTTTCTAAACTATATATGTAATGCAATAATATTCTTAATTCTCAATGACATATGTTTGATAGATCGAATTTATTAAAATAATTTTTTCTCCGTTATATCATTTTTTAAATATGTTTAATTTTCAAAACATGTTCACGAAAGGACTAATATACAATTATTGTAACCAAAAAAAAAAACTTTCACAATATCCTCTCTAGTTCCCTTGTACTTTTTAAAGAAGATGAAAAAGATTGAAAACATAAAAACGACAGATTGAAAACATAAAAACGACATTGTAGATACGGCATGGCGGAGAAATTATCAGATTTTTCTCAGCGTCACCAAAACGAAAACTAGCCGACAACAATTGCGTGCTATTTAGTGGGGGATCGGACGGTCTTGATTGGCCGTTTCTTTTGCATACGTCTTTTTCTTTCTTTCAATGGCCATAATTAACAGGTACCCGCACGGAAAATTCGGGAAAAAAAAATTAGGACAAATGAAAGTAGCAAACGGCAATCATCCCAAAAATATCCATATAATTAAGGTGTAAACGAAATGAATCGATTACAAATAGTACTTTACTCGAATTCAAATTTAAATTTTCTTATGAAAGTCAAAGTTCGAATTCGTTCGAAAATAAGTAAAACAATTTCAAATTTGAATTCAAACTTCGATTTTTTCATAGGTAAAATGTGTAATTTTTCGATAGACTTTATGTATTTTAGTAATTTTAAATGTAATAAAAAATTTTAAAAAAATTTAATATACGTACTCGAAAATTTCGACGAATAGAATATATATATGTATATTATTGAAATCAGCTCATTAAAGGATTCAAATTCAACCAAACTCAACACATTCGAATTTGGTCAACTTGAACTTGAGTCGAGTTTTTGACTGAAATATTCGTGAACGGCTTAGCTCGTTTATACCGTCACTGATAATCACAGTTTGGTTAAAATGCAACATCAAATGTTTGAATGGCCAAATTATTCGTTATTCTAAAAATAATATTTTGTATTCATGGTTTAACACGCTTTTTAATTATTATTTTTTTATTTCACATACATTACATTTCAAAATTATTATAGTATTATTATAAATAATATTTCAAGAATAATAACATCCAAAAGGATATATATTATCTTACTAGACCATGCCGCAATTTGTCAATATTATTTTTCAAATCAGTTTCTTGTTTTTGAATTCCAGCTGAATTTCGTGGAATTAATGGAATTTTTCTGTCTGTGAGACTTAAAATTGATAACCATATTTCGTCATGCTTATTTGTTTTTTTTTTTTTTAAATATATCGCGGTAGCTGGTTCTTAATAATTGAACGAAATCTTTTCAGGTAATCGACAATATCCAATTTTGCTTCCAATTTCTAATATCCATTTCTAGATATCTATGACGATTGACGAGCAACTCGTTTGTAGTCTCTTTCTGACTCAGTTACAACTTACAATCATCATTTGAGTTAGTCAACTTTCGTTAGTTTTACTACAAATTATTATTATGAATTAATTATCGATGATGTATAAAAAATTTATTTTATTATTATTATTATTTTAGCAAAAATAATTATAATGATCATTGAAGTAATATATAATGACCTTGAATTAGATAGTACTAAGATTTAAATGTGAAACCTAAATTAATGGAAGGAACCAATGAAGCAAATGAAAAAATGAAACACACATGCATTTTGGCCCTCTTCATTTTTATAAATCATGAAGAAAATCGCTCCGTTAGGATGCTATATTCTTCACTTTTTTTTTTTTTTTCCTAATAATATAAATGTAATCATTTATTTAAAACGTTTTCCATTTGCATTTTATTTTATATATATTACATTTTAAAAATAATTATAATATTATTTTAAATAATAATTATTTAAACCAAACTAACAGAGGTCAAACTTGTGGTAGCCCTTTCTGTCAAGTAGCCCTTTCTGTCAAGCATTGTTATAGATTGGAATAAGTGTTCAAATCTGAAATTTGGTAGGGCTTATCATTTGCAAAAAAACAAATAAGCATTTTTAATCAAGAAGAATTGAAAAAAAAAAAAAAAAAGAGCAGGTCAAAATTTCTGTTGTATTATTTTTTTGTAGTTTTTTGACGGCTTAACATCAATGCACGAAAAGTACAGATCACCTAACGTGCCAATAAACACTCCCTCGATGAAACTCGGTTTTGCAATAATCACATGTTAACAAAGGGGTATAATATTATTGTATTTTAAAATTTATATTGCATAAAAATTTAAAAAATATATTATTATATTTTATAAATATATATTAAAAATATAGCAATATATAATTATATAAATATTAAAAATATAACGATATAATATTTAATGTGATTATAAATTTTCCGTTAATAATATAACCGTACTAGTAGAATTTAAAGTCCTTTATGTACGGCTCCCAATTTTTTTAAAAAAAAACCATAAGATGTATCCTTGTCGTATGCACGATTAGGAAGAGGACTTATATATAAGATCATTATAACACTGATAATGACTTTGTCATAAAGAAAAACAAATTAGGCCACTTTATTTGACTAAAATGAATTCCAACCAAAATAATAATAATAATAATAATAATCAACCGAAGCTACGTTCCTTGATGGCTTTATATTCTCCTAGATACTCTTCATGAAGACCAACTAGTTTCAAAGAAAATAATTGTTCAATTGTCGTAATTAGCATAAAGAATCTTGAGATAAATATGTCAAAAAAAATATTTTCTTCAATTTTAAGATTCCAAAAACACTTGAAAGTTCAAATTCTTTGGGCTAGCTGGGCAAGTGTGTAAAAATATATCAATTATGAGTAGAAACTAACTCAATGATTAATATCTCTCTTAAACAATACCAACTTGATTGTAATTTCTTAATTAATTAGCTTAGAAATCTGATTTCTATCCAAGAGGGCACACTCATTTCTTACGCTGCCTGCGTTAATTATGCCACATATTATAAGAACTTAATTTGTATCGATGGATTTGAGGAATAATTTGAAATCCACTTATTAGTTGGAGCGATTTATAAAATCAAAATAAATAAATTTTAGAATTTAAATTATAAATTTATTTGAAATCCTTCGTTTTATACTTTTTAATTAGAATTCCTTCATTTTACACTTTTTAATTTGGTTGTATTTAAAATTCATCCATTTTAACTTTATAAATCTCTCTAAAAAATAAGTAAATTTCAAATTTTTCTCCATATCTACCGATCCAAACACAACCTAACTAAATAGTGTAAAACAACTATTTAATCCCAAGTTGATTAAGTACAACTAATTGTCTATAAATATAAGGTTAATCTTACTGTCGGTTTAAAAAAATTTCTACACCATCGAATTTAAATGAAAATCACGTGTGTAAATTATTTAAATTTTAAATATTATTTTTACACATATACCATATATAGTGTACAAAATTTTTTACACTGACAATATATATATATATATATACACATATGATTAAACCATGAATATATAGTAAAGCTGAATTAGCAAAAGAGTTTGGTCAATGGTCACCTTCTTAAAGAGTCTGCTAGAACATGGAAGATGCACAAGATAATCAAATTAATTACCGAATACTCCAAAAATAGAAATAAAAAGAAAAAATAGAGAAAAAATAGAGAAAAAAATTTCATGCAAATGAACGGCTAAAAAAGCTGGTAACAGCTGTCAGAGCTACACATGAAATATCAGAGGTATTCGTCTTTAGCGATCTTTATGAGCTGTTATGGTTCCGTACTTTTCATAAGCGACAGAAAAGTACACAAATAAAAAGACAAAAAAGTACACAAATAAGGACCGGAAGGAAGTGATGGGGGCATGTGCACAGCAGAGGCGGAGGCTGGACCTTTCCCCATTATTATCTTTGGTCCGAAATTACGACAAATGATGTTGAAATGACCATGGGCTTATCTAAAAAAGGTCGCTTTTTGATAAGGGTAAAGAAGTAAATTCAGTTGGAATGGGAAAATATTAATATAGACCCGTTTTGAACGTCACTTTAAATCTTGTGATTAATATTAAATTTTGTAAAATTTTATTTAGATCAACTGAGGTTATAAATTCTATAATATTTAATTTACATTACAGAATTTATAAATCAGATCTATTTAAATATTTCCCGTTAGAATAAGCTCATTTTTTGGAAATTCTTTTTCGGTAGGAGCTCATTTTGGGAATTCATGTCCACTTATATTGCAAACTATTAAATTATGATTTTGTTCTTTTGACTAATTTTTCATTTTTCTTTTAAAATAATATTTTATAATCATTAATTAAATTATATTTTAACTGTTGTTTTTTTTATTTCACATACGTCTCTTTCAAAAGTATAGTTACAGTATTTTTCTAAACAATACTTAAAATAATACTTAAATAGTAAACCCTCCAAATGGTTTTACATCTTGCAAGGTTTTGTGAAATACTATTCTAGCAAATTTAAGCTTAAGATAATTGTTAAGAAAAAAGAGGTTACTTATTTTTGTATACAAAATTGAGTTCAAGAGTTGTATATTTAAAGATTTTAACTTGGAAAAAAAAAAAATAGACATCCTTTCGACAAAATATAAGGTTACTAACACACACATATGTAATAATATATAAATATAAATTTTGGTTAGATGAATTTGTTGTGAAAGGAAAAGTAGAAATAGTTTAGAAATAGAAAAGCAGATTGGGCTTTTCTGAAGTACAGTTAGCCCATTGGATTAGTTTTACGAAGAGAGAATCCAATTGTAGTTTGCAGACCATACTTACATGTTGCGTATTGGGCGGTTTTGAGTTTTTTAACCTTGGGGCGCACCAAACCTGAAAGGCGTTGTTCCCCGTTTGGAGTAAAAAAATATTGGGTCAGAGAGCTCAAATAGGATTAATAAGGCTCCAAAGGGCTGTCTCTCTAGAAGCCCACAAGGAACTTAAATCCTTGGACTACCTTGCAAAAAAAAGGTGAACCACTAGACAGTATAAGCCCTGTGGCAAGCATTATAAGGGAACGATTATCCAACACGCCTAAGTCCCCCCACAAAGGTTGGACGTTTATATTTATAAGGGAGACTTAACTTTAAAAACTTGTGACGTTTATATTTATAGGGAAATTCTACAGTCCCGTTGAGGAGATTTCTTTAACTTTAAAAACTTGTACAGTACAAGTTTTTAAAGCACATAATGTTGTACTATATAAGTCCTTAAAGCACAAGGAATGATTTTTTAAAAGGGACTGTAAAATTTCCTATATTTATATTTATATTTTTTGGGTTAAGAAATACTCTCACTTTGCGGGTCGTTTTTGGATAGATGTCGTAAATATGGAAAATACTATCATAGGGCCGGTTTCTGACTCCACCGGTAGACTCTGCGGTCAATATTAAATTTTATAAAATCTTGAGTACATCAACTTATGTCATAGATTTCATGACATTTAATCTACACTAGATACACAAGATCTACAAGTGAGGTCAAAAACCAAGTCTACCTAAATATTTTTCCGTAAATATTGGTTCACAAAAAGTCATGACGTGGTTACTTCTGGATCAGACCGTGCATGACACAGTGTGCAAATAATTGATTTGTACTAGTATTAATAATTAACTTTTGTTACAACTGCAGGGTTCTGATGGTGGGATGAAGCTGTGTATTGGGGCATTGCTGCAGATGGGTTGTGTGGTAATTTCAGATGATTTAGCCATCGTAAAAGTAGGATGTGCCAAGTCATTTGCACCATTTCCAAAAGGTAAATCAAGTGAATAATACATAGAATCTATATTTAGTCTCAAGTGTAAAGTTTTGTATTTTTCTAGTGTTTGTATAGGATGTATATTTCATAGTGAGGGAGGATTGATGAGCTTTGAGCATCCAATGAACAAAATCAGAGCTATGCCAAGGGTTAATAGCATTCCTCGTGTTGGAAGTGAAATTAATTGGGTTTGACTGGAATTCAGAATGTGCAGATCTAGTGGCTATGAATAATATGCATCAAACCATCATGATTTTCTATGTAGTATTTCCAACCTTGTACGCTTGTATCTTTCGACCTGAAGAAACAATGACCACCTTGATGTCCCTAAAGTTTTATTGTTGCTTTGGAAGGGCTGAGTTGATTTCAAAGTAGGCTAGTCAAAAACTAGGTTCCATTCATCATTAGGGGAACAAAAAAAATACCAGGACGACTATAGATGATGTGGGAATTGCTTCTAAGACATTATTGGAAATGAAGACGGCAATTGACTATCTTTCAATGCTTTTTCCTATAATTCCTATGGTCAGACAAGTTTTCTGCAATTGATTTTCATCGTTTCAACCTCCTGTACAAGTCTTGAACCTTCCCATTCTTTCCCAAGGAAATTAAAGACAAAAGATGCAGCATCGGTTCGCCCAATATGGGGAAGCAAGAAACGAAAGAGCAGTCTTTTCAACATCAAAACATAATCTTTAAATCTTTGGAACAGAGCCATCTAAATGAAGACAAAGAATGATACTAAATAAATTGAAATGTTTGTGCACCCACATCTATGTAATGAATATGTAAAGGAAACAAGGGGCCAAGTAAGTAACATAAATCCTGACTCTAACCCTTGTATATTCGACGGCATACTGCTTTCTTGAAAGTGGAAGAAAGCCTCAAGAAATAAGATGTGAAGAAACCAGTGATAGGCGAATGATGGTATGACTTCAAGAGAGACTTGGGGAATAATCCCAATGGTTTTGGGCAAATTTTCAGGCTTCAAAGACCAAAATGTTATTCTTACCATTGAAAAAAAACAACTTTACACCTGGGACGAAGGATATCAGTTGGTTGGCAAAGTATATAGGCTTCCCTGCACAATGTTTGAAGTCAAGATTTTACTACTCACGCTTTTTATGAATTGAGTACCAAGACGAATTAACATGGGGTTCCCCAACCCACCTTCTGGAGCTCTTGAAGTCCTTCTAATGTGTATTAGTAGGATTGTGTGCACGCTCACTTTTGGTTAATAAGCCAGCAACAATTGTCAATTTTTTGCAGATCAATATTTCAAGGACCAAAATTAAACCACGGGCCAACATTATCAACCTTCCACCTATGTACAAGTCAGAAGTAAGGACCAAACAAAAACTTTTCCTTCTCATTGATTCCATAATTAATTTTCAGTGTTGAAGCCAAAATTAGAAGTACAAGATTGAAAATTTCACAGGTATCTGACACGTTTAACAAAGTATTCGTCACATATTCAATAGTACTTTAAAATGCATAGCCAGTTCGCTAGCTGGGAAAAGTGTAGAGCAGGTAGAAATGCTATCAGTTGAACTGACATGAGATATCCATTTGCACCAAACGGAATATCAGTTGAAAGGGATAACAATAATAACATTCACGTAGCATTGTCTCATTCATTCCACATGTGTGCAAGTTCGTCAACCTGCAGAGGATTCTCCAGTTCGTGCATCTTCCTTCTTGTCTTGGCTTTGACTTTCTTTGCATATTTCCCAGCCTTCTGCCTTTTCCCCAAAGCACGAATCTGGACATTGTGCAAAAAAAAAATGATCAAATAATGAACTACTAGGCTTTCTGTGTTAGAAAGCTTTGGGCTGAAAGCAGTCACCACCAAGTATGTCAGCAAGAGGTATCTTACTAAAGCCATCTCTAGAATAATTATAATTTTGACAGCCACAAGTAGCAAATATTAACCAAAATAGAAAAGGACAAAAAAAAACATATGCTAATTTTCTGGAAGAATAAGTGCGAAGATTCACCTGTCCCACTAAACAATACAAGTACATGGACAATAAAGAATCGAGTAAAAATTGACTACTTAGCAAAGTAACAAGGACAAAAGAGAAAATCTAACCTGGTTTGGTGATACGTAAAATGGATTTTCATACAGTGTGGGGCCTCCGAAACTACCTCCAAAAATTTTGATCGGATTCAAACAAAATCTTGGACCAACCTATTTGATAAAAATAAATCAATTTAAGTGTCACAAATACATTTATAATGCATGTGCAACAGCAGACTGCATTTATCTCATAATGTGTGTGATGTAAAATGCAGCAATACAAACCTCAACCAGGGTCATCTTCTCCAGGTCGGCACGGTCTATTTTCTGGGCTCCACTGTGAGGGCAAGATATCTGCATCGGAGATCACGAAGAAGCTGTTAGTTAAAATTGTTCTCTTGGAAGTACAAGCATATACTCACAAATGATTACCCTAGAGGCCTAGAAATCAAAAGTTAAGAGCTCCTATTATGCAATTTAAGTGTTGCTGCCACAAGCTAAAGCATAAATTTACTGTACTTTGCGTTCCAGAACTTTAAGCTGGAAATAGTGGCAATCAGGATTCAGGCATGTATGTAAGCACATCTAAAATGCATGTCCTAGATGCTCCACAAATAACTTCATAAATAAATACAGGGTAAACATAAGATGTAAGGTTTTAACAGATGAGATGTTTAAAACATCACCAACCTGGTAATTCCGAAACCATATGTGGTCATCAAGAATTGAGAAAACAAACACATGATCATGGTATGGTTTAGATTTTCTCTGATCCTTGGGAGTTCCAAATATCTGATTCAAGAAAAGAATGAAGTCAATAAGACATAACAAGCTAAGATCACAACCCATCATAAGCATGTAGTTACTAGATACAAAAACAATAACTTGAAAGCACTTAACACTTGATCAGTAAAGAGGTGTATACAAACCTGAATGATCATCTCTTTCAGAAGCTTCCAGTGGGTATCTTTATCAAAATGAGTTGAGAAAGTCAAGACAGGACGCGAACACTTCAAGTGATTTCCAGTAAGCTTTAATTCCTCCATTGTGTGCACTTGAGGAAACAGACAACAGCAAGTTAGGACCTCTAAAACTTAGGAACTAAAACAAGTTTATAGAGCTTGATAAAAATCTATGTTTTGGAAGGAGAAATCTGAATCATAAAGAAAGCTTACTACTAACCAGCATTAACTAAAAACTTCACTGGTATGGACCATTAGGACACTTGGCCATCCAAAGATAAAGGTCCTTTCCTTTTCTGCACTGAAATTCAGAAAGACAAACTATAACTTAACCCGGAAAAGCAACATCAGACAAATAAAAATCTAACACTATATTGTTTTTTGAGCCTCAAAAAACCTCAGCTGCCTTGAACCTCAAAAACAAACACAGAATTCAAGCTTCATTTTTTCAGGAAAAATCAAAACTAAACTGTGCTCACAATAGAGTGCAGTATATTAAAAACCAACAGGTATATTAAACAATGCAAATGGTGATAATAAAATTTCATTCTGCTTAAAAAGACGTTCCATGATCAAAAGTTCATATTCAATGATGACACGTACCTCAAAAAACAAGCAAGACGAACAACTCTTTAGCTCAACTAGCTCATTCAAGGTAGCACCTTTACTATCCTTGGACTCGACTTTGTTGTCCTTCTTACAATGCGGCAGAAGTGACACCACATTCAACATCAAATGCCTATACCTAAGGACTCCAACCACAACAAAAATTGCAACCAAACTAATAACTAAACAAAAGAACAACATCTCAAAAACGACAATTAAACAAAAAGTTAGAATCTTTAACCTAAAATTGATGCGGCGAGAGCAAGTAACTAAAACCTTCTCCTTATTTCTAAAACCCACAAAAGAATCAGTCTCTTTTTCCTCATCAACCTTATCTTTCCAACCAAGAAGTGTTCTTTTGGGCCGCTCGGCTGCACTTTCCTCTTTCTTTTCATCAGTCACGGCAGCAGCAGTTTCACTGTGCTTTCGCTTCTTCCCCATTGAAATTTTATATGGAAATCTAAACACAAAATACAATAATATTTGAAAAAAAAAATGAAAACCCAGTTATCAAAACATGGAATCTTGCTTAATTGATTAAAAAACAACAACAACAACTACTACTACAAGAAGAAACAAGAAAAGGGACAATAATAAGATAGCTATTCTAGGTGATCGAGGGCTTATTTTTGATGAAATACCTGGGAAGAAAGCCACCTTGATGGAAATTCTATGGGTTGCTGGTGGTGTCGACGGCGGTGGGAGAGGAATGTTGTGGATGATGGCCTCAGGGTCGGTGGAGGGCGGCGGGGTTTGGGGTTGGAGGATTTGGGTTTAAGGATATGCCTAATAAACTAGAGATATAGGGCCTAGCTTTTGGGTTTAGGCCTTTGAGGATATAAGATGTAGAGTACACAATAGTATAGGCCTGGGTAAGAGGCCCACTACACTAGATTTAGTAGTTTAGGATTCTTTTCACAAAATTGAAACCCTTTCAGGAGTAAAAGTAATAGGCCAAACCCAATGGTATAGGCCTGGATACAAGACCCACTTTGTTTCAGTTCACTTTAGTTTTTTGTCTTAAAATTGACAAGGAGTAAGATTGAGAGGCCGAACCTGTAGGAATTATGCTTGGGGAGTGATTGCCCCCACTCATAATTTGAAGGCATTCGAGCAATGTTTTGAAAATCGGAATGGATAGGGATCGATCGGATCTTCTCGAACCGGAAGAACCACTAGACCGGTCCAATTATATATTTGGTCTATCCAAAAAATCGGACAGAATCGGTAAAAAATCGGGAACCAGTAAAAAATCGATTTTTTAAATTTCAGAATAAAAAATGATTTAAATAAGGAGAAAAATTAAAAAATCGTGAAATAAACTCGAAAATGGCAAAACATTGAACACACAAAACCTAAACTATTAAGTTATTATTTTTTTCATCTTTTTTATACTTAATTTTGTATAAATTTCACTTTTCTTATTAGAAATTTGATCAGTATTTTTTGGTATTAGAACTATAATTCTCCAAAAATAGTGTTTCACTTCTATTTTAGATTTTTTATAAATATATTTTAGGTCTTTTTAAATTATATCACACTTTAGTAAAAAAATAAAATTAAAAAAAAACCTAAATTAGTGAACCGGCCGGTTCAACCGGTCAGACTAGTTGAACCGCGAACCGGACAGACCACTAGTTCAATGCCCGGTCCGGTTTTCAAAACATTGCATTCAAGTACTCCATAGGTTCTTTGTTTCTTGTAGAGTTGTTCGACCTGTGGACTCGAAAAACAAATAAGGTATCCAAATCAATTATTGTCATATAGTTAAGTAGCGGGTCGAATATTTATATTGGTAGATCTTGAATTTGTAACTAGATGGGTACTCAACTCGGTCCATAAACAGTTAAATTTATGTACTTTACAAGCTAGGACTTGATAAGTTTTCTTTTCTTCAATTCCTACCTCATTTATAGGGGTATTTTTGTAATTGATAGTCAATTTTTTTAAAAAAAAAAACTTTTAAAGCTAAAAGATATCATAAATAAATCGGGTCAAATACCCAAATGACTAGATACCCTATGCGTATGGGTTAGATATAGAATCGCTTGTGATCGGGTTAGATCATCTATTAACTAAATAGACTAACTACCTGATTCATGAATCGTGACATGACTGAACCCTTAACACCCACATTTCTTGTTTATGAAGTCCAGTTCTATATGCCAAAGATGTACTAAATGTACGTAATTCACTTCCTATGAATGCAGGCTTTTGTTTCAAGACGAAAAACCGGTCTTTGAAATTAGAGTTGTTTTGTATTGATCATGAATTATTGAAAAGATTACAATTAATACCAACAAAAGTATTCAATGAACGTCGTCTCATGCGGATAACATAAACGCATCTCTTAATGATACGCGAGACATCTTCAACTTACTGACTTTCCAAATTGAAGTAAATGTTTTACTTCATTGTCAAAAGATTTGCTTGGTTTGAAGTAATTTCACACTTTCTTTCCATTATTGAAGCAATTTTGTATGGAACTTTAACGTACGTACAATGTTGATGACTTCCAACTCCAAGTGAATTTGAAATTATCATGGACAATTTCATTGAAATCTTAAAGGGTCGAGTGATTTTATTGACATTGGACTCAAATTTTACAAATGATCAGAAAATTGATCATAACAACCAAGAATCTCATTCTCAAATCTAACTCTCACAGTCGCACACCCCTGAACTGCATATTATCCGTGGCAAAAAGTTAGTCCACAAAATGCTAAGGATTTGTTCAAGCCAAACCAACAAGTTTCTCACTCATTTCCCACACTTTACGAGCCTTTTCGACATCACTAGCTTCTTCAGACAATTGGTTCTCAAAAGAAGCCGAATCATTGTTCCAGCTCCAGTAAACACCTGATTTTGTCAAACTTGGGTCACTCACAACCTGTGCGAGTCTCTTTCCAGATTCTTCTTCAGAGACGAATCCTTTTGTAATGAACTTCTGGAATGGAGGGAAAAGGAGCCTGAACAAGGGGATGTGCTCCCTGAACAGGCCTGTCGTTGCAATGCAGCCCGGATAAAGGGAAGCAAATGTGATGCCAGTATCCTCGTGGTACCGACGGTGGAACTCCTGCATTGTTAGCATGTTGCAGACTTTACTGTCCTTGTATGCCTTAGCACCATCGAAATCACCTCCATCAATCATGGATGAGCTGTTAAGTCCATTTAATCCAACAGCAAGACCCCTCAAGTCACCAAGATTTGCCTTTGGAGGTACATTTCCAGCCAATGTGTTTGTGTTCCCTGAGAAGCAATTTTCAAAAGAAAAACCAAATTTTAGCACCAGCCGAATTGTCAAACTAATCAGGATTAGGTATATCGTATATGATTAAATTCTCGTGTAGACAGAGGTGTATGTATAGAAAATGTGGGCCCCATGCAGGGCCCTCAATATCTCTGTCTAGATGTACATTACCGCTGTCCACAGAAGAATTTTCCAATTATACGAGGTGAAAAATAAGCTCTTATTCTTTGTGACAATTGTTGCTAGTTGTACCTGTAATTGAGCCAACAATTATGAGTCTTTTTGAAGGGTAATCGGACTTTTTCATCTCATCAAGCAACAATCTTGAAAGGAGGAAGTGTCCAAGATGGTTAGTCCCAACACTCAGCTCGAATCCTTCAGCTGTAAAGGTAGGTTCTTTAGCAGTTGGAAAGTAAACAGCAGCATTGCAAACTAAAACATCAAGAGTCGCCTTCCTGATCGTTTGAAGTTGTCGGCAAATTGGCGAACGCTGTCCAAAGAGGCAAGGTCTAGATGCATTATTGTGTAGTTCTCCTTACTAATGCCAGCTGACTTTGCTGCTCTCTCAGCTTTAAGAAAATCCCTGCAGGCCATAATTACATCCCATTTGCCTGTTTCAGCTAGAGCCTTGGCTGTTGCAAGACCTAGTCCGGATGAGGCTCCGGTAATCAATACATTGCCCTTTCTTAAGGTCTTTTTCCCTTCTGTTGTTGATAGGTTAACGGATGGAGTTGTAACTACTGTCTGTGCTCTTACAGTACTACTCTGAAAGAAAATACGTTTTTAATGAATGAAATCTATTTTAGAATCTTATGCATTTGTATTAAAATTTCAAATAGTTGTGTATATTTGTAGATTGATAGAATATTTGGTTTTCTAAACATATTGAGGTAGTAGTAGTAGTAGGATGCTTTGTATTCAGGTCAGTATATAGATTCTTTATGTATAACGTTAGTTGTAAACACTCATCAATTTGAAATAACATCTCCATCCTAGCATTTTTAGACAGAAGAAAGAAGTTGTATAATTCAATTTGAGTACCTTGATCTTCAATGCAGAAGAGCTGAATTCAGATTTGATTTGGTCAGACAATGATTTGCCAAAAAAACTAGTGTCTTTCAGGGATGCACCAACCTTTCCCTGCAGAACAAGATTACATTCGGTTTAAAACATCTACTTGACAAGTAATGTGGTAACAGTAGTAACAAAAGAGCAAAAGCTAGTAGTAACAGACCTCTTTGGAGATGGAGAAACTGGATGGGAGGAGAGCAGCAGCCTGAAGAGCCATTTTTATGTTACTATTGAGAGTGAATGGCTATTTCCTTCAAGTATTTCAGCAAAAACAAACTGTATCCTAAAGATTTTTGTTTGCTAAAAATCTAAGTATCTTATTACGTTAAGAAGGTACCTAGCTATATATATTGGTGGGTGGATGTTATGAGACAAAAGCTCCTGCCTTCTTTTTTGGATATGAAAAGGGAGTGCGGATAAGATAATTTTCTGTGGAAGTATATGGTATTTCAAACCCAGGCAACCAATAAGGACTTGAGGCTAAGATTTCCTCTGATATTTTTATAGCTTTTTTTTAGTGCCAGGAGTAAGTGGGGCTTGAAATGGATATTAAGGCTCACTCTCCAAAGCATTCCACTCTGCACAATTATGGGCTTGTTGTACGTGTTGTGTTACTAGACTGTTTTGGATATCGTTTTATGAGAGCAATATCATTATACACACTCCCATCCCAGCATGCCGTATGCAAAGGATAACACACACACAAGTCACAAGCATTTGTAGTAAAAATGTCACAAGCATTTATGGATTGTTTTGGCCAAACAATCCATAAATCTGGAGTTTGCACTTTATTACTAATATGCAAGAATTCTCTACTTTTTAATTGTAATTTGGTCATTCCTTTATGTATGTACTTGAAATCTGACACAATGGATATGAGTCTCAAAAAACCAGTAAACAAGCTAGCTTTATCTAGAAACAGACTTGTAAAGAAAGATACTGGTGTATAAAACCCAACCATGAAACGCTAAACAACAATATACAGAACATGATACATATAAATATCAATCAACAACTTGCTTTTCTTTTGCAGCACATCTGTCAATTACAACAATTATGCTAAAAATATTGTACATATAAGTTAAGTGATTAACTAACACTATAGTGCTGGCGGGAATCATTCCATTCCCAGCTCCAAGCAAATTTTATGTATACACACTAACAAACGAAAGCAGAATGAATTGCCAAAGAATTTTATCTAGATTTAATAAACTTTTGCGATGCTCATAACTCTACACTTGCCGATTACAGAAAATTAATCGGTTCCTAAACTGAATTTTTAACTTCCTCTTTTTTTGTTATTTTCTGTTGGGTTCACTCTCTCTTTTTCTTTTTTCCCCTCTTTTCCTTTGTACCTGTTAATCCTGAGAAATCTGTTCCTTTCTCAAGGCCGGCATAGGCAATCACAAGAAAGAAAGAAAAGCTAGTAATACAAATCTCACCAAGTATCTGTACAAATATCACAAACTTGGGTATAGACGTACGTATGTTACGGAACTAGACACGTTCAAAGCATGAGATTCTGATGGTGGCCCTATATCCGAACTGGCAATCCAAAGTTTTGGAAAGTCCTAATTTCCCCTCGAAGGCCTGCAGTTACAATCACCATACCCCAGGCTAATCTGG
Source organism: Cinchona pubescens (assembly GCA_025175665.1). Taxonomy (NCBI): domain Eukaryota; kingdom Viridiplantae; phylum Streptophyta; class Magnoliopsida; order Gentianales; family Rubiaceae; genus Cinchona; species Cinchona pubescens. The sequence goes on along the minus strand of JANKKI010000509.1, from coordinate 239,060 downwards.
TGTGATTTAAGCCATTAGAGAAATCCACACTGACACGAGGGCTTCTATTCTTAGCAGCTAAAGTAAGCTTTTCCTCCGGCCACGTTGCTGAGATTCTATCAAAAAAGTAGCTATCCGTGGCAGTAGATATTGTTCCATGTAGTGGACTATTACTGCATCCAGATGCAATTGGTGACTTCTCACTACAATTAGTCTCTTCAACTGGTGTAGGTGGATGGTTCGCAGTGGAAGCCTCATCTGAGTGTTCAATTCGACCACTCTGTTCGCTATAAGAGGTATCCTGAAATCCCCATGTCTCGCACATGCCAGGCCAAGGAATAGCAACTGATACATCTTGACAGTGAAAATGTTCGTAAGACCGTGTAACAGTGACACCCTTACTTCTGCTTGGCCGAGAATCACTTTCATGTCTCCAAACATAGACATGAGAATCCTCACTTGCACAAACCACATATTTTCCATTAGCTGTAAGAGAAGCGGAGATTTGGCTATTCGTGTTGTGAAATCCTGTGACACAATAACACCAATTTATTGTTTTAAAAGCCATAAGAACATGGAAATGAAAATGCACAACTTAGCAGCACAGCAACAACTGCACGAGGAATGTCTCTCAAACAGTATTCATACGGAGGTTAAGTAAATCTCAGCTGGACTATATCGCGAAACATGCCAAGTTCACCCATCATTCTTTGAAAAGAAGCCCTTCATTATGTTATTAAATGGATTTCAACTCTGATCTTCCTAGGTATGATGGACTTGCAGAGCATACATTAATGAAATATTTACCTTTGAATTTGTGAACCAGATCAACTCCATCTACAACCCGAATTCGTGAATCTGCAGATGTTATAAGCACTTCTGATGTACTTCCTGGAGCAAACTGTACATGGAAGTATCAATAGGTATGCTTGATGGCTGACATCATAACTTCTTCAAAGTAAAGAGAGCGGGTAAACAGGCAAATGAAAAATGCATTTACAGTCAAAAAGGGAATTGGGAGAGGAAATTATTCTGAGGTCAACCAACTAGTTCTTCATTTATTTATTTATATTTATTTATTTTCTGGCTAGGAGCTGGTTCTCCCTTCTTACAACATCATTGTCAACATGAAAATAAACAACCAAGATCTATTTAGAAAGATACACAGTGCAAAGTTACCTGGGACAGAATGGACTAATTACCTGGAAACCAGTAATTTTCTTCTGGTGAGATTTCTTCTTCTTATTTTGCAGATTGATTTGATTTATTTGCTGCAATTTATTATCTAAAACAAACATAGGGCATACATTAACGAACATCACAAAAACAAAAACAGCTCTTTTCTAGAGAAATCAACTTGTACCAGAAGTGTTGTACAAATGGCAACTCCCTTTGTATGAGCCAACTAATGCACCCTTCAAATCAACAAAAGAGTTCCTTTAACTATGACGTAAGAATATATAAACCAAAATCGCTAAATCTGCTCCCGTCTTAGCTGGAGTAACAGAAGCAAAAACATATACATTGCAAAATAACCAACCTGACCATTCGGGGTATAGCAGGCAGCAGTGACCATCTCATGCAGATCATTCCAATCAACAACCTTGCGTTCAGGAATGCTCCATATGCGAACCTTAGCATCTAGGGATCCACTGATGAAATATCTATCGTCAACTGGGTTAAAATGGATGCAGGTAACTGCATCATGGCAAATCCAACAATGACCATCAGTAGACAGTGGTGAACAAAGTTTCCACTCTATGAGTTATCTATTTAATCATCTTCTTTCCTCACAGAGGCTGAGCAGACCTTGATGATTTACTACCATAAAGAAACACTGCATTTGTTGCTAAAGGACAAGATTGGGAGTGAAAATTCAGATGACCAATTCTCCTAAAAATTGGATTACCTCCAAGCATCAAACTCACTCCACTAATCAAACCTCCAAACACCAAGGGGGAAGAGAGGGGGAGAGAGAGAAATGGGATAGGATTTCGAATTACGAGCACTTACCATAGTCACTGTGTGAAAATATCTTTAAACAAGAGCTACTAGATAAGTGCCACAGTCGAACTGTTTTGTCCATCGAGGATGAAAGCAAATGCTGAGGCAACAGAAAACTGTGGATAAGATACCAGTACAAAATTTACTTGCATCTACGTAACTCACACGAGATATCAAAGCTTGACTACAGTGCAAATTTTGAATTTGTTAGTTACAACCGAACTGACAATTTTCAAAATAGAGTACATTCTTTAAGATTCTCTGTAGCATTAAACAATCTTTACAGAAATTTGTAAAAGGGCATTTCCATAACAGGTATTTGCTAGCGTTCCATTATGTAGAAGCTGGGGCCAGAAAGTGATCACACTATTTTTACAACGTGCACTATTAAGCTAATAAAATGAACACCAAAGCTTCTACCGCTTAAAAAAGATTAAGTACGGAAAAGGATATAAAGTCTAATCATGAAAACTGCATCAGAAAAGATGTAGAATTCCAAGTATATGCCATGATATTATTAATCAGTCATTCTTTCTTCCGGCAAACCATAAACATTAATATTAGACTGTAAGAAGCAATATCAAATTCTGAGTGGATTAAATCACCTACTCAATCAATTCGCCTTAGTCTTTTGTCTTACTATTTGATAAACAACACGGGGATGAGTATAATCCAACATGTCATAACCATTGGCAGTAAATGGATGGTAAAGCTTTATTACACAAAAATTGCCATATGAGCAACAGGATTAGCTGTTTATTTTCTTAGCGCTACATCGTAAGAATTAGAAGAAAAATGCTGAATTAATTCGTTGATTCCACAATATAGAACTTATAATTTTTCCATCTTGTTAATAATACTCCACAATTTGCCTCAATAGCTGATAAAAAGCTAAGACGAAAATAGTGACTAACCTGGGACTTGGACCATGACAGATCAAGCACATCATCCAGATGCCCTGTGAAATGAACAATCTAGTTTTTCTGAAAGGGAAAAGACCGTCTCCGGGACCAAAACATGCTCCAAGCTCACTGATTTTCGGGTTATAGAGGACCTACCTCTTCTCCTCTTTTCTGATTGACCATCTAAACTTGGTGACAGTAAAGTTGGCTCAGGGGATCCATTAGCCAAAAACATAAGATTCAGATTTCCATCTTCCAGTTTATCAAACAAAAAATCGCCCTTCCTCTCCGAATCAACAACCTGCCACACATGAATGATGCAGTCCTCACCAGCACTAGCAAGGTACTTACCATCCAAACTGAACTTAATAGTCCAAATCGACCCATTGTGTGCCTGTATCTCTTGGCTCTTGTAAAGCACAGTAAGTTCTTTATGAGATTTCCCGTATTGCCTAACCCGAACCCTTTCTGGCCCTTGAAAGGAAGCATCTTGGCTATCATCAGTGGCAGAACTTGATCTCCTCCCACCCCTTTCTGATGATGTATCCTTCTCATCACTACTCCGCCTCTCCTTGTACCCTGTGACAGAATTAGCAACATTCCTAATACTCTTCAACCAACTTCCCTTCTTTTTGAACTTGGATCCACTCCCACTATTCCCATCCTCATTCGTATCCCCAGTATCCCTACTCCCATTTTCCACATTCTGCCTCCTCATCAATTCTTGAACAATTGGTGAAGTCCCAACACACATCTCAAACTCCTCCATAGTCAACTGCCTGCCTGTCCCCACTTCCTTGAGCTTGTCCCACATCCCATCTTCCCTCACCTCATTCACCACAAACTCTTTCCCATTATCAAGATTCTTTATAGTACAAACCAGATTATCTGGATCATCAGCCGGAACCACCCCGACTACACTCCAAACTCTCCTCTACCTCCCCATTTCCGAAACTAGGCAACGAATTACAACTCCCATTTCTCATGGAATCTGTTCTAATCTTCCCCTTAGGAGGCTTATTCGAAAATCCATTACCCAAATTATCAACAATACGAACAACATTATGATTTTGAATATTTGTTTGATTATTATTTACAACTATACTACCACCATTACCAGCCTCATTGGCCAATACTGATGGCGAAGAACCCGAATTAATAGAAAGAATATTTGAACTCTTATAGTCCCCGTCCGATTTCGATCGCACAATCCCGGAAACATTATACTTATAATCATTATCGCTATTATTTCTATTTAATGAAGTTTTGGAAAAACCCTCACCAGGGTTCCTATGGTTCAAGTGATCCGACGACACCGATCTGCCGAATAAATCCTGCAGGCCGCTGCTGTCGAAGACGGCAGAGGACGTCGGTCTGTGGCGGACAAGGGAGGGATCACGGCTGAGACCCATCTGTCAGTGGAGGAGACGCAGACGGCGTTCTTGAACCGAGGAGGGCTGAGAGATCCAAACATCATAGTCATTCGACACGCCCATTGGGAATTCGGGGACGCGAACGGGGTCCGACGACGACCCGTCGGCATAATTGGGAGAATCCGGGTTGGAAAACGGGTTCGGATCCTCCGATTCTGAAGCAGAAGAAGAAGAAGGAGAACAAGAACAAGAAGTGTTGGACGAGGAGAGTAGCCGGTCCAAAGAGTCGTGGAATAACTCGTCTTCTTCTCCTCCTCCTCCACCGGCTCTGCTCATCGTCTACGTTTTTCAGTGCTTCCCATTTGCACCCGTTTTACATTGACCCGAGTAATCGGGTCGGATCCTGCCCCCTCGCCACCCCACCCCACTCTCCCCAGACACGGAGGTTTTCGTGCTTGTACCAACTGCCAAGTGGGTTTTTAGAGAGAGAAAGAAATAGTGTGTGTTGAGTGTGTGGGGAAATGGGAAGTAGATCGGACAATAGAGTAAGATGGGAAGATTAATGTTTTAACGTTGGGAACTCAGATCCGATGATGGGTTTGGTTAGAGAGAGAGAGTACAACTGTTCTGGATGTGAGAGAGAGAGAAAAAGTGTGTGTGTGTGTGGGAGTAACCGCAGCCCTATGCAGTTTGCAGGTAAGTGGAAGAAGACCAACGGTGTCGTTTTATATAATTGGTAAATTTATGATGAGAATTTGAGGAGGAAATTAATAGAAATTTGAGGAATTTTAGGGTAGGCGTTCCGAATCATTCTCTTGATTTTAAAAATTTGTATAATATAAAATTTTAAAATATATGATATTGTAATGTATAATTATTTAAAGTATAAGAGAATAATTTTCTAGAAAGGAATGTAGAATTTTACGAAATTCTATGTCGGTCAGGAGCAACATGCTCAATCAACGAAACCTTTTATTTGGAGTAAAAGACTCATATTTCTGCCAAATAAAAGAGTTATTCTATTCAAAAATATGAGTCCTACACTCCAAATGACAGGTGAATCCTATTGATTAGAGAACAACTACTAGACATGTCCAATAATTATTTCTAACCAAAATAAGAATTTCCAGGGAATTAAAATTGGAAATGACTGATGATTGAGAGAGAAGAATATTACTAACCAGTTAGTAATTAAGTACTAAATCAAAATGGTAATAAAAGATTTTAGTTAATGACTTTAGTTCAATATAGGAACTTGGAATAATTTAGAAAGGAGAATTTGTGAAGTAAGCACAGTAGTAGAATTTGTTAATTCAACAACAGCCATATGGTAAATTCTAGTTTGTGTTTTGTGTGGATGGTTTGAAAGGGCGGAAATGAAAAGAAGGGAAGTGATTGAAGATAAACAATTGAATAATCCAATTCATAAATATATAATATGTTGAGAATTTGTGGTTAGGGAATTTTGTTTTGGGGTTGGGGAATTTATTTTCTTTTGGAATTGAATGTTGTGGGAGCATTGGATGAATCCAAACTATATTTGTTTTTTAGTTGAGTCTTGCTTGATGTTTGGTGCAAGTTATTGATTTTTGAACCAGACATTAATGTTTCTACTTTCTTATGTTTTGATACTTCTTGCCTTTAGTATTTTTTTGTGTATTTTTTCTTTCTTTTTGTAATTAAACAAAAATGAGTAAAAGTAATTGTTTTTTTTTTTTGGGGGTGGTGTTTATAGCATGGGTTCCATCATTATTCGTTTAATTAAAGAATATATTTCTCAAAAACTTACAAACATACTATAAACAATAACACAAAGCTAAGAAAGGAGATACTAATTTAGAATAATAACTTGGGATGAACACTTGAAATATATTTTTACAACATAATATTAACAAACACCAAAGCTTGGGCACAAGGATTTAAAAAAAAACAAAAAACAAAAACAAAAACAAAAACAAAGATGATTTGTTTGAGTAAATCAGGCATGTATTATTATTATTATTATTTTTAATTAGGATGCAATATACGAAGTATAAGGTTGCAAAATATTACAAGAAACAAAAGTGAATGTGATGTTTGACTACAAATATTTGTAAGTCCAAGCATTTTTTTCCCCTTTTAGGAATATAATAAAGGAGAACCATTCTTTTTTCTTTTTCTTTAGTTAAATTCTCAGACGAGTAAAGTTTCCCAAGGTAATTGAAGCAAGGAAAAAACATTTTGACCAACCGAAATGAACCACATTAGGTGCTAGTGATATTTTTGGAAAAACTAGGGGCAAGCAACATGTAATTGTTGAAAAATGTAGGCAATTGATTAGGATGGGTAATTACCCAAAACTAACAAATAATTCTAGAAGGATGCAATGATAACCATGCCATTTAGGTCAAATTAATTAAGTATTCCACAAAATTTAATTAGGTTAAATGCTAGATATCCTACTACCACTTGCTTTTTAACTTTATACACAAGTGAGTTGGATTAGATATGAATCAAGTTTGCACGCTATTCACCTTTTGAGATCCAGCTGTTGTTATTAATTGACAGATTGGATTAAGAATGTAGGATCCTTGTAATCATAATCAAAAGTTAATTAAGATTGAGTTGTCTAAGCAGATTAGTGGATGTGCCATAGCCCTTAATTGCTTTGCCTAAGTACATGTGTGAATTTTGCCAGAATAGCAAGAATTTAGAATCATCAGAAGCAACCAGATATAAAAGTAAAATTGCAAAATGGTCAAAACTAATTTAGTTCAATGAGAATGTCGGAAAGTGAATAAACTTGTGGTCCAAAAAGTTCTGCAAAATGGTTCACTGTCGCCTGTCCGGTTGTCCCACTCATAATGTTGCACCAATTCATTTTTAATCTATTGAAACTTTTTCAGTGTAAATAGGATTTTGCTAAAAGAATGGTTAGATTTGTACTAGGTTCTTCTTAAGTATGCTTGGTCATTATTTACCAAATCTAAAACGTTTCTATAAATAAATTTTCCTACTTTGTCGATGGATAATTGTGTGTTGCTAAATTAAGTAGTAATTCGGATATTTTGTTTCATTATCCATGAAAACTTTTTATCTCAATATAGATTGAATATTTATCAGTTCTGTTCTATCTTTACAAGTATTATTATATCAGAATACACATAACAAATATGCAGAATATGAGACGAGTGATATCTATAATTATAATATCCCCTCCACCTCTATTTTTAGAAAATTAGGCTCCTACTCCATAAGCAAGGTGGAGTAAGGTTTTTATTAGTTAGGGAGTATAATTAGGTATTGTCTAGTAATTGTTTCGAATTTAAAGGAAAAAATTTCTATTAGCACAGTACATTTTGAGATTTGACATGGATCCATTCATAAAACCAATGACTAGACCAGTTAGTTTTCCTGTAAGTTAAACTATTCTTATGAAATTATTATACTACCAGATAAATTCATAAGGTTATTACAACTGAACAACTAGAGTAAACGGAGGAGTGTTGTTGTTGTTGAAGTCTCAAAAACTTTATTATAAGAAAGTTTACAAAATGGCATATGAGCTTCTACGAATTAGTTTTATGTTTTGATCCTTTTATTTCTAGATAGTAAAATTTAATTGATTTAGAAATACGAATAATACATACTAAATATTTAGTATAATGCATTCATAAGGCACATATTTTGTATTGAAAAATCAATTACAAAGTTATAAATTCAGGATCGTTTTTTTAAAATTACTCTACGTGACAAGACATTATTAAATCTCCAATCCCTAATTTTATATATTTTACCGAATTTAATTCTTTCTTTTCGGATTTAACGATGCTTTAGTAACTTTATTATTTTATATAATAAATACACTTTTTTGTATCATGAATCCACGATGATGTGGACATTAAAGTGAAGTAGTTGGGCTTTGAAACTAGGGAGGATAGATTGGGCCTAAACCTAATAGCCTTTAATTAAAATTTCACTCACCACATGCTTTCCAGCCCATTACTGTTAAATTGACTGAAACATCATTCCTCAACTGCTTCTGGGACCATCTTTTATGAACGTTGAGTTTGTCGAGTAGCACCTCTCAAATCTCTCTCCGTAGGTGCTGGTGGGGAAGGATAAATAATTAGGTAAACTTGATCCATAATTTATGATTTTTTTTTTGTATAAATTAAATATTATAGAATAAATAATACCAATTCATATAAATAAAATTTTATAAAATTTAATTTTAATTATAAAATTCACAAGTAAGATTCAAGATCGAGTTTACTTAAGATATATAGATACAAAATAGAGATACATATTGATTTAAAGGCGGTTGGTCAGCATATTATGTGGTCCGTATCAAAGGCACATGATTGGTGGACAAGATCTAGGCCTTTTTTCATTCTTGTTGTACACTTAGATTATTGTCTTCACGACGTAACTAGTGTTGTATGATTGATTGTTCATTTGCTGGGCATGATTATTAATTGAATGAATGAATGACCCTTCTATCCATTTTGACTTTTGGTTCAAGGAAACTGTAGTTTTTTGGTGGACTTTTTGGACTTTAGAATGGAGGAAAGTAAAGGAACACACACTTGAGCCTGCGGGGTTAGTAGGGAAAATAGATACCATTTAAAATGAATTTGGTTTGCGGTATATATTATTAATCTCGTGATTCAAGTGAATGATATTAGTTTAATTTAAATTACGAGAGAGTATAGTGTCAAGATTCAGATATACTAAAAATTGGCCAGTTATTAAGATTTAAGTCTCAAAATAGAATATTATTAGGTACATTGGATTATAATAGATGATACGGATCATTGTTACGCTTAGGAATTTCCGTCAAAGCAGTGTAAATGTCCAGCCTTTTAGCTGGAGTTTTCAACAATGACTCGCTACCACCGTAGTAGTCCAATTAATGTATGAGCTGTTTGTTACACTTAATTTTGGACTACTCGGTACCCAAGAACAATAGAAGAAAAGAGATTTTCAAATGTTTTGAAGAGGTCCTCAAGATCTTTATTTATAGTGATAAATTCAGTCAGAATTTAGAAATTACTGCCTTGATATAATAGGTACGTGACTTGAGAGAGAAGAAAGGAAACCCGTCTGTCTTGAGAGAAAAGGTATAACTTGGAACTATACGCAAGTCAAGTTCACAAAATACGTAATTAGTAAACGAATAGGTAACCAAAAATTATAGAAAGAAAAAATGTAACGGAAGTAAAATTCTAATGATTCGCAGGCATCACACCGTACCGCGGAAAATTCCCAAACCAACAACCATGCATAGTTTAGGCTCCCAACTAGAGTTGCACTATGGCAAAACCCCAAACTCATATAACATGAAAATATCCCACACAAAGTTTAAATGTGGGACTAAGATTTTACAAGAGAGAGAACACAATTGGAAGAATTTTCAAATTTATTGAAAGTTTATTTTGGAGGCAAATATTATATCATTATATTGATAAATTAATCAATTTAAAACTCAAGTCACAAGTGAAAAATAAAATTGAGCATTTTTAACACTTTTTTTCATATAAAATAATTTTTATAGTGATTAATTGATATCTATGAATATCATTAATTTTCACTCTCATTCCTTTCCCTCGTATCCATAAATCAAATACCTCGATAATTATTTGTGCAGATTCATTTATTTGTTTTGTTATAGGTTTTGCTTTGCTTTTTGTATTGTCAGGCACGTGTTAAGTATTTCAAACTAGATTAGTGAAATTAATTACTGTCTGTCTTGGTATTAATCACGATGAGTTAATATAAGTATGTATTAAAGTATAAGAAAATTTTACACTCATTCATGGACCATCCTATTATATTTTAAAATTTTATATCACAATATTATGTAATTTAAAATTAACTTATATCTTACAAGATTTCAAAACCAATAGAATATTTTCCTAAATAGAAATGCTGAACTTCCTTATATTATAAGTTGAGGGAATTATACAGTCGGAAAATGTCTTGTTAATTTTAAAAATTTGTACAATACAAGTTTTTAAAACACATACTATCGTACTATATAAGATTTTAAAGTATAACGAGATGATTTTGTTACAAGACTGTAAAATTTTCCTATAAGTTAGGTAGTATAATCGAGATTTAAAATATTTTACTATTATCTATAACTATCTTCTTCTATATAATAAAGAAAGAAGGAGAGAACTTGATATCCGTCATCTTTTGTTTTTTCATTTAAAATATAACTACTCATAATTTCCTTTCCATTCTCCACCCTACCATATATATATTTCTTCTAATTTCCATTACTTTTTTTAAAAAACAAAATATTATGTAATTTTCTTAACAAAAAAAGTTTCACACCCATAGGGTTTGTCTTTCCCACTAATACTATATATAAAAAACATAACGGTCTTTTGGTGTTTATCATCTTTTAATTTTAATTTTACCCAATTTAATAATTAAACTTCTAATACCTTCCAATTCTTAAATTTCACCCTTTATACATATATTATTTTTGATATGAGTATGTACAACTTAAGTAAATAAGAATTATTTGCAATCTACTCTCATTTACTCGTGAAAGAAGAGATTCGTGAACATCTTCTTCCAATTTTTTTTTTTTTTGGGTGAATCCAAATGCTATCATTTGTTTTCTTTAACATTTTTCAAGATAGTTTCTTTGTCCTTTTGGCCTAATTGGATGAAACACGCATCGCATCTGATTCGATGTTGTGCACAAAGACAGAATAGAACAGAAACACCGAGGCAGATTGGAAAACAAAAAGACCAAGAAAACGTCGGTGATCGATGCCGGTTCTCATCTTTCATTCCTGCTTAACGTTATCACACGTACTAATCAATTAATATTCAGCAATTATTTATTGCTGACTTAATTAATTTGTTTCTTTGTTTTTCTTTTCCCTTATCAATTTTTTTTTAAAATTCTAATAATTAATATTCAACAATAAATCTATTACTGACTTAATTAATTTGTTTCTTTGTTTTTTTTTTTCCCTTCTCAACTTTTTTTTTTTTTTAAAAAAAAAAAATTAGAAGGTGAGGAGTGGGAAGTAATGCATTTACATATTTGAACTATGAATAATGAGGCAATAACAATTCATTAGTTTTGTTTGGACAATTATTATTCAATATATTATTTAAATATTATTTAAAATAATTATTGTATTAATTTTTAAAGTTTAATATATATAAAATGAAAAATAATTGAAAAACGTATTATGAAATTACTATAAAACTCTTTCTCCTCTTTATGACCTTGGAAAATTTTATACTCTTTTTTTGAAAATCATTTCCCTAAATTTAAAACTTGTAAGGTATAAGTTTTTAAAGTACGTAGCATATACTGTACAATTATTTAAAGTATAAGAGAATAGTTTTTTTTTAAAAAAATGTAGAATTTTTCATATAATATATAAGGCAAATATTTAGGTAGATCCGTTTTTTGACTCTACTTATAGACACTGTGATGTGGATTAAATTTTAAATAATTTATGACATCAGATAATGTAAGTAAAATTTTTTAAAGTTTAATTTTGATCACAAAATTTATATATAGAATAAAAAATTGAATCTACCTAAACATTTTCCAATATGTACTATCCCTCTTTCTGTCTTCTTCTTCTTTCGTTGTCCTCATCATAAGCTTTGGATTGGGGTAAAGATAAACGGGTTGAAAGATTGACATGGACAAATTCAATGGGGTTGGGGCAGCATAATGACGGACCTTGTCAAACGGGTCAATTCGTTGACATAATAATATCAACATCATAATGAAAAATATTTACTCCAAACAAGCATACCAAGTTAAAGTGTCTTGTCATTCAAAAGTTGAATTGCAACTATATATGCTGCCCATAATTTGATCTTCTTTTTGTAGACTAAAATAAATTAAGGTGACATAAGAAAAAAGAAAATTTGTAAAATTTTAATTTTTTTATAGTTCTTCGATATCAACCACATAATTAGAGAATTGAAAAATAAAGTAATCACACACAAAAATATACAGGAAGATGAAATAATTTTATTAATATTTCAAACAAACAAGATTCTCAATAATCTAATCAGACTCTCTCTGAAAAATATTTCAACATACATCCAATATATAAAAAAACTAAACTTGGATAAGAAACAATCGGACAATAATAACTAACTACTCTTAAAATATTAAACGACTAAAAACGTAAGATGACTCCAATACAATTACTAAAAATTAAATGGGAAACTTATAGAGTTAGTTTAATATTTCAACAAGAATGCATATCGTAATTCAATTTCCAAAGTTCCTAAAAAAAAAAAAAAGAAAAAGAAATCTTATCAAAATTAAGAAAGAAAAAAGTTTTTCTTTCAGCCAAGCATAAAGTTGTCTGAAAATGAATCATATATCACTGAGTGAGTGGAATTTTTAAGCAATAAATATATAAAGTCACTCAGTTTTTGTATGTTATATAGCAAGAATTATGAATTACAATACTGAGGAATATTCAGTAATTTTTTTTAAAAAAATAAAAATTAATTTAACAGTTTCTTTGTCGGTGATGTCTATTGACCTGAAAACATAAGGGGTTGATTCAATTATAGCTTTGGATTCTATTCTAATTTCTATATATCATTCAATAAAAGCCAGTGAGGTCAAATATTTTGTAAACCCCACAAAGTCCCCACTACTTTTGGCCTCCATGGTTTGGATTTTGGGAATAATTTAAAGACTAATTAATGTGATTCATGAATTGGAAGAAGCCAAAGCTTTGTCATTAACCAAATTAATTACTATTAAATAAGTGTTTTGCTTTGCCATAACATAATAATTGCACCATTATTTTCTCAATTATCGAAAGCTTTTGTAAAATCCTACCATTATTAGTATATATAACATGCTCACGATTTATATACATCCAGACAGACCACGTGGCCAGATTCCCGGCCGGCAATTGTTTGAGCTTGTAAAGGGTTTTAATAATAATTAGTACTACTTCCATTTCTTTTTAATTGTCCTTTTAACTTTTAAGATTGTCATTAAATAGGTTAAATTTTGGATAAAAGTGATCTTATATGACTAAATTACCTTTTAAACTAGTAATAAATTAAAAGAATTTCAACATTAATTACAAGTTCAGTAATTAATAGAATTGGAAAGAGATAATGATGAAATTGGTAAAAAATAATTCATACTTCATTTATTGGACTTTTAGAGTGCGTTCACATTTAAAATAGAATAATCTTTTTTTTTTTATTAAAGTGACACTTAAAAAGGAGTAGAAATAGTAGTATTATCTTCAGTAAAGTATGAATGTGAGAACTCAAGTTAAAGCCTTGGAAAATTCGATAGCCCCTTGAGGTTTGAGGGAATCATCCCGTTTTATTTTAAAAATTTATACAATACAATATTACATGTTTTAAAAATGTGTACTGTACAAAGTTTTAAAATCAACGAAATAATTATCTTAAAAAATTGCAGAATTTCCCTAAAGCTTTAGCATATTATAATATTTTACTAATTTATTATCAATGGAAAATTTACTTCCTTGATAATAATTATTGATCTAGTTAATCATACCTTGGATTATAGTTTTGATTTCAAAAGTATCTTTCTAATTAATTAGACTTGTTGATCTTTAGTGGAAATTACGCTATATTTGGTACCAGCCCCAGATATTACTATTTGAGATCACTAGGTCATAAAGACTCCCTTCTACATTGTTTAGCGCAATAAATATAAAATTTTCTTAATACACTTTTAGAATGTGTCTTCTCTTAAAGTCATGGAATTAGGTATTATGAAGTGTGTGTTTTATCAGTTGATAGTTTCAAAAACAATTGTCATCTAAGTTCTGATCAAACTTTACAAAGATAGGGTGCAAACTCCAAATATTCTCGAAACAAATTGCAAAACAATCTTTATGTTACATGTAGTGAGATGGGATAAACGAATTTAAAATGATAATACTGAAAAAATTGATCTCTCCCACGTTTAATGAAGACTCAAATGATAAAGAAGTAATTCGAAAAATATAAAATTAAAAAATGTACTTCAAATGCTAATAAACATCAAACAAATCATTTATACTTACCAACAAAAAAAAAACACCTGATTAACATGAGAAAAATCTTTATTACAACTACTTTGATATTACTCCCTCCGTATCAATTTATTTATAGCTTTAAACAACTTTTCTTATATCAAATTATCTGGCATTTAGAAAATCAAGATCTGAAGTATTAAATGGTTCTTTTTTTTTAAAATTATCCTTTGTATCATATTAATAGAAGTAGAATTATTTAGTTGGGTATATTAATATAAAGGGGTAACTCTAACCACTTTGAGCTTTTTTTTTTTATAAAATGGATGCAATTCAATTAGAGTGATGATATTTACACACCCTTTTTAGCCCCTTGCACCTATACCTTTTTCACTATTATTAGCACAATTAGCTTGTTACATATCTTTTTTAATTCCTTACACACCCTTTCAAGTGAATATTTTGTACTAATAAAAATTAAAAAAATGTGTAATAAACTAAAAAAGTTGTGTCAAACCGTGAATATCATCACCACCCATTAATTAATAGTTTTTAATCACTTATATCATTATAAAACGACAATTAAAATAAAACAGAAACGTAATTAAATGGTTAAGAAAATTTATGACCGAAATGTATTTACATCGCACCTACCAATCTTCCACTAAGATTCAATAAATGTTAGCATATGCAGAAAACTGGATGATCAATGCATGTATTTAGCCATTGACACAGAGAAAAAGAAAGGTCAATTGGAAAGCCACACATGCGTGAGGTACAACTGCTCCACAGCCGAAGAATGACACCAAAGAGATCGATGATCATTGCTATAGACTAATTATACCACGATTGGAGAGAGCATGCATGTGCATTGTACTAATTACTTGAGTTAATTAAACTAAACACAATATATATGATAGAACAAGCAAGACTTTTTTGGAAAAACATGTCAACGTGATATATGTAAAGAGATGACTCTTTAACAATCTTTCTTAATTTTCCACAATAACCACAAGAAATCTTATACAGGAAGGATACTTCTATACTTCTATTGAAAGAACTATTTCATTAATTTTAAAGAGTTAAAACGGTATAAAAATTTAAATCGCATAATCTTATATTATACAAGTTTTTAGAATATAAGAAAATGGTTATTTAAAGAAATTGTAAAACTTTTTTTTATATACTATTAGTTAAGTAAACTATATCAGTTTACTACAAGTATTGCCACCCTTTTCAAGCAATATTTTAGAGTTCGACTTTCATAATTAATATTGCAGTGCATGTTATGCTGCATATATATATTTTTTAATATGCTCATTTTATTATGAAAAAATCATAATAAGATTACAGACCTTTTAGCTCTTGTTCACTCCATTTTAATCTTTGTGGCAAGTGTCTAGAATACTAATATTTTTGGTGACTAGCCAAGGTTACACCGCTTCGAGTACTTGTACTCCAACTTTAATACTTTGGGAAAATGCAAAATATGAATGATGATATTTTAACGGTGAAATTTTTTGATATTGTTTAGCATAATATCTATTAAAAAATAATTTACAAAATTATATATTTAGAATCAGTCGTCAAAACCAATCCGTATAGCAAAAAACATAGAGTTGCATTTCAGGCCTAATCATATCGCAATATTGGGCCATTATATATCTTCAATTGACAACTTATAACACCGGTATTTTCGGGCAAGATCTAGCTATGGTGGAGACTGAGCCTTTATAGTGTCTCAGTCCAATGGACTATGTGCTACTTTTTTTTCTTGGGCTACCTTCTGTTAATAAACTAGTTCTCTTTTTGAGCTCAATCGAGCTAGTTATTTTTTTTCCACTTCTTTTCTAGATTATACTAGGCCCAAAGCCTCCAAAAATAAATTAAAACATGACAAAAAAGTCCCGACTAAGAAAATATAACGTAGAAGTTACGAGTTAGAACTCTTATAAGGGACAGATTGGAAAAAGTGAATTGAGAAGTTAACTGTTTTAAAAGAATATCATGTCCGTAACACAGGAAAATTTGAGTTTTACAACGTTACTAGTAGTCCTTTCTCGCAGACAGTACAATAGAAGACGAAACTCGTGCTAATTTGGCTATATTAGATTCTTACTATTCCCATTTTCCATTTTCCTTAAATAGTTAAATGTTTTGTAAAATCAATATAACTTTGTAATGGTAACTTAAAGAAAGAATTAAAACAATCTATTTTTGAAATTATATATCATGTGCTAGTTTAGTAGTTAGTTAATGAGTCCAGATTAAAAGATCCCAAAAGTCTCCTAAAAGCCACACATTGTAGGTTTTGTAGCGTGAAGACGTAGTCAAATTCCAATGGATAGAACTCACACTAATTACTTTGTTAGGAAAATACATGTCTAACAAAAGATAGATAGTACTTAAAAATGTGTTTAATCACACTATCTTTAAAGTGATATTTGCCCTCATTATTATGGTAAGGTGTTGACAAATCACTCATCGGATTAATTCTAAATAGTAAAAAATATACAGATACTAATTTCTCTAAATTCTTCCAATAAACTCTTCAGGAGTTAGAGAAAATAGGAAGAATGAATAATGTATCGTGATGTTCTATTTACTCATATTTATAATAAGAATCATGAATAAACATGACTTTCTATAAAGTCATAATTTTTTCTAAAGTTAATTACAATCGTAATAATTAATCAAAAGTCACAACCCAATCAGGAATCATGTTTTTTAGTTACAAATAACAATTATAATTAAATAAAACATAACATTCTTGAAGAGAAACAACTTTATCATATATCCATATTATTATTTGAAAAGTCGCAATTTATCATACACTCAATAACTTAGTTTTTCCAAACTAAATATTTCTAACATAATTTGCATCTCCAAACATAAAAAAAAAAAAGGTTTCGAGGAGGGGGGATGCAAAACAAATCCAAACAACCAGTTTATACATGCTAGTATTGAGTAGTTCTATGTTGCTCAATCCATAGTGCAGAGTGAGCAAATTTACCTATAGATGATCTGAAAGGACACAACAGATTCATGTTATAGAGACATTTTTGTAATACATACAGCGAAAATATTAGCAATGGGAGGCATATGAAATTATCAAAACTTATGGAAAGAATATTGGAAAACAACCATCTACAAACTAAATGGTGACATCAGATCTAATGGAAGTAAGAAAGGGAAAACTCAAGTTGAATAACAGACTCCATATATATCCCATACTACCAGTACATCTATCTGAACAAGATATCGGTCGACAAATCCCCTTAACCAAGCTTAATTACTTGTAGACTGCCATGCCCACAGCAGCTTCCCCACCATAAGGTTCAAAGCTCGCCTTGGCATTGGAAAACGAAACATAGTAGAACTCAGAGACTATGGCAGTGAAGAATACGAAGGCTGCTCCTGCCGCGAAAACTCCCTTTCGAACAGTCTCACAGGAGGGAGGATCTTCACCACCAAAAACTGTCCTGTATTTGGTGTGATAAGCATTTCTAACAGAACCGGCCAGCAAGCATGCCTCGGCAATCAAGAAGAATACCCTGATCATTCATAAACCATCGGCATTTGACAAACACACTATTTTAATATGTCTTGTAACAAATTAATAGTCATAATGTAGAATAATATAGTATTTCTAATCGTCGACATATGTACCAGCAAATAATAAACAGAAGAACTGCACAAGCCCTTGAACCTCCAGGTTTGAGAGGATTGCCGAAGCAGAAAAGATCATTTACTTGCCAGCATTATGATTGCTTGACTAGCCATGAGGAATAAAAATGCACCAACACCAAAACCAGTTGCTATGTCGGAATCATAGACACAGTAATTGTAGTCTTTCTCATTATCCTGTTTAATTGTGGCCTGCAAAATAATTAAGCACATTCTTGAACACATTAGCAAGAGCCATCCCACAAGTAAACTCCAATTTTTTCTGAAATTGAAAAAATACTGAGAACATATTTTAGAAACACATCATATATTTACACCAGGATCCAAATCAATCTGGATCCTAGTTTACTGAGTATATGAGTATATGGTATTCTGATTCTCATGCTTGATACGGATATCGAAAATGTTAGTTTTTAAAAAAAATATACATGTATAAGTATGGTGTACCCGTACGCGCGAATAACTACAATCAAAGAAATCAGAAAATATGGCTGGATATGGTAACAATTATACACTACAATTAACCCAAATTTAGCTATGTAACATTATGCTGATTGAGAAAGAGGTATGACAGTCGTTCTGAATATACAGAGACAGAGAAATACACATCTAGATGTGTATAAGAGACAGGTTTTGTTTCATCGTATCAACAGAGAAAATCCAAAGCAAAAATAAACTCCTAATAGACACTTTATTACTAAAAGTAAAATCAAGAATTGTGAAAGCAAATAAAACCCCGAATTATTCTAATTTAAAAATATATTACACATTCAAGAAATGAACAAAAACAGCATTTTAATTCTTTCTCCGTCAATTCACTCAAAAATAGATACAAAATAAGTAAATTCCTGATTGACTTTTATTTCTTCATACCAATCAAATCCAATGGTCAGATCTTTATTAAAATTATTAATGTAGAAATGCAGTAAAAGACTCAAAAAAAAAAAAACTTACAGTACTTCTTCTTTGCTCACCAGCAACAGCCAAACTAAAAGCAATGAGATCCAATATGAAGATAGTAGCCATTAAAAGTTTTGAAGCCATATTGATCCTCAATTAGCCTTACAATTCACAAATTAACTCACAGAAATCAATATTCAATTTCTCAATGAATATGATTATAGTAGACAATAATACTCTGTTTTCTTCTTTCTCTCTCTACATATACAAAACCATCTTGATGTGTATAAGAGACAGGTACTAACCGTTCAGACCGAAGACAACGCCTGTCTTCACACTTCACATGTGTAAACTGGTAAAGCTACTACCCACCAAAAAAGTTAACAGCCAAATTCTATTTCTTTTGTTTTTTTTTTCTTTGGGTAAATTTTAGTTGTAAAGTTTTTTCCTGTTTCTAAAAAACAAAATATTCAGCACGCTGTACAAGTGTCAGACATAGATTTCTTCGGTCTGAACGGTTAGTACTGTCCGAGTCGTTAATGTAATTGGCGGGGGGTTGATTTTAAGAATATTTATGATGATGCATAATGGGTGTCGGTGTTGGATTTTTTTTTTTTTCTTTCCTGGGTGGAAAAGATTGAGATCCAAGTATGTAACGGCTCATTATCATACAGTGCGGTGGAATTATTTTTATTTTTATTTTTGTTTGTTCAAACGGTGCGGTGGATGATATACTTAGTGTCGAAAGTTACGTGAAATGAGGTTGACAACTTAACATATTTATTGTCATAAAGATATTTAAATAGAATCGGTATTGATCTCACTTGTAAAATTTATATCAAATTAAATTTTATAAAATTTTATTTATATACATTAGTTGATACCATCTAGGATGGAGGAGGTATACAACGAAAGAAGAGTTGAAGGGATCAAGTCATCTTGAGTTTCTAATGGTTTAAATGTACACGGGCAAAAATTAGGTTTATTAAAATATTTTACCTCATCATTTACCAATTAGTGGGGCAAAAATTGTGTGAAACGTGACAGATACACCGCTGTCTCACAATATTAGCGTGTCAGCCTAACCGATTCCACGTAGTCTTCCATCTTTATGGGTCCCACAACTAGGGTGATTAGCGGTTCAGATTAAATGGCATATGGGTGATTAGCGGTTGTTGCAGATTAAAAGGCATATCAAATTTTTTTTTTTTTTTTTATTTTTAGGGTTGATGGTATTATGCATCCTTCAACTATGTTTAGTGTTTAACACTTCAAACTATTAATTTTTACAATTTGTTATTTCAAAAGTCTATTTTTAGCACTTTAGTGTGGTCATATGAGATCGGATTAAAATTGATTAATTTGATCCGCCTTTCACCTTTTCCCACGTCAATGTAAATATCTTAGAAAATACACAAATATTGAAATATTTATTTATTATTTAACATTTTAAATTAATCGGAACTATGTTGATTGCGTTGAGGTGCTAAAAATTAAAAGTTTAAGGAGTAAATTATAAATCGGTTAAATATCGAATAGTTTTCCTGTTGAACTTATGTCAGTCTTTTCATTGACATTGTGGCAGATAGAGCGATTGAATGTTCTTTAATTTCAATAACCTGAGGTCTTTTAAACAATTATGCCTTCAATAAACAATTTTCCTGGGTGCCTAAATGGCAAAAACACAAGTTGTGAATGGAGATTCAACTTCAACAAAGAAACTTTCAACGACATTATAGTATTATACAGAGGCTGCCTTATTTTGTATTTATTTCAAAGCTCCTTTTTTTTTTGTATAACGCAATTTCTAGTCAACGGTTCTTGACCTTGTGTGGAGAAATTCTTCTTTCTCCATCAAATTATTTAACAACACATTGACAATGTTTAGAGTAAAAATTACACAGTAAAAAATTATGCCTTCAATAGTGTTTTCTCTTAAATATTATTTGCATATTATGTTTTCAATCGATGTTACTTGTAATTACCAAAAATTTCAAGTTAAATTTATCAAATTATCTTGAGGACCAAAAATAAAAAATCTCTTATAAACAAAAGATATCCTACAAAATTTAAATATTCATTTATGGAAAACTTCTTTGCTACTCACTCTGTATGATTGAAAATGGGTGAGATCTCCTATTTTTTAGTTATCTCAACAACTGTCATACCTACTACTACTGTATTGCAGAATGTCAGTAACCAAGACTTACTCCAATTCTAGTGGTCTAGCTTGACATTTTTCTCCTTAATTGTTACCATATTTTGGTGAGAATGCAATGGAATAATTGCGGAATGAAATATTGGATCGATCTTAAAAAGGAATATGAAGATACAGTTTCTACATTTGATCAAGATTTTGCCTAGGCGTAATTTTTCTAACATGGCAAGTGTTACCATAAACACCCTCCACTAGCTACAAAGAACACCATTTTAAATTTGTATGTAGCCATTTTTTGTTAATTTCATATTCTTTGACCTCGTCCTCTCTTGTATACAAATCATCATATCCAATTTTATAGTTTATTTAGAAACTCAATTAAACAACAATGGGATTGAAGTTATTTTCTGTAATTCTTGGATTGATAAAAGGCTCGAGATGGAGAAAAGCCTCCAAATGGTATAATATTTTTAATTTGCTTTTTTAATTTTCTTTTTCCATATCATTTTTTTTTTAAAAAAATTTGCCTCTCCCCCATTTATAAATGCTATTAATTGTGACTCGAATTCATGACTAATAGGTCCTGTATCATTATTATGCTTCAATTCTTTTACTTATTTATTTATTTATTGGGAGACTTGCATATATATGTTTGATATGTTTTGTACAACCCCGGTCTAACTTCATTTCTAGTTTTTTACTAGTCTTTTTTGTTACTACACATACACTCAGACAATTGCTATTTCATGTGATACATATGAATTGAAACCTATATATCATGGTGATTCAAGGGGGTATATTTTTCATTTTCGCATTGTAGCTAATATTTATTTGTACACTACAATTTTGAAAACTCTAATTCCTAAACCCTAAACCCTAAACCCCAAAAAAATAAAAATAAATAAATGAATAAAATAAAATAAAAGCCAGAAGCCAAAAGCCCATTGACTCATGTGGATCGACGAAGAAATGGCGTTCAATCATTTGGATAGATCCCTTAGCCCACGTATACGCCATTCTTAGCATCATGGACTTTTTGCCTTCGGCTTCATGGGCCACGGCCTTGTGCCTCCTAACAAATGTTTTCATAATTGTGAATGTAATCCTCCTCTTATTCCGTAATTACACATTAACCCCATGAGAAATTGTATCCGTACTTTTTACATTACAAACTTTCAATCTGGTCCTCTTTCAGTCATTTTTAGTACTATTAGATCATTCTAACAATGTCCCGGTTTTGCCACAGCAAGAAGTTAATCAAGAGACTAAGGCAACGTTTAATAATCCAAAAGAACAGGAGAAATGTTATGATGAGGCAGCTCCATGCTGATATTGCTCAACTTCTCCACAATGGCCAGCATAAATCTGCTTTAGCAAGGGTGGCTACTACTGCTTTTAATGTCTAGTTTTCGTTACAAGAAGCTTTCGCCTTAAATAATACTCCTCCATACTATTTATTTTGTCACAATTTGACTTTTAAGGTAAATCAGGTTCTGCAACTTCAGAAGGACCAGGACATGTTATCAGCATATGATCAACTTGAGAAGTTTTGTGATTGTGTTGAAGATAGTAATCTTGGCAAGACTCATAGTAAAAGGTGAGGTAGTTTTATTTTCATTCTGGGCTATTATTGAGCTATTATTGATAGTTTCACATATCCTGATGCAATAGTTTAACGCAGCAGAAACTTGTCTGTTGAAGTCTGTGAAGCAGTTTCAAGCTTGATATTTGCTGCTTCAAGATGTGGTGAACTGCCAGAGTTGCAGTCAATAGGAAATCTTTTTAAAGAACTTCTTGGCCTGGAATTTGAGAGGGCAAATGTTGAGCTTCTGCCTGGGAACACTGTCAACTCTCAGATAAAGCATAACCTGAGTGTAAAATCAATAACAGAAGATGTGAAAACCAAACTAATAAATGATATAGCAAGAGAGTACAAGCACTATTTGGAGCAACCAATCCAGGTAAACTATTTAATACATGAACTCGAATTTTCCTGTATTATACTTCAGGTTGCAATGCTTTCATGTATTGCATTGTCTTCTTTACATTGCAGGTTCAAGCACGAAATCTCTCAGTTCTCGAGGATGTCAGTAATGGCCTTAAAGATCAAACTCAGACCAAAAATTTTGAGGAAATGCTGCCTGAGATTGGATCAACATTTGCCTTGACAGATTGTAAGGACATGGTAACATTTTGGAGTAATTTTCATGATGGTTCAGGTGGTATTGGACGTTCTTTCAACTCTCTGGAAACTAATGAAGTTACACTCCAAAAGAAGAATCATGAAGATTTCTCTCAGAGGACTATTTCTAATGATACAACAACTAAAATAGAGGCAGCAATTCTTTGTTTCCATGATAAGAGAGAATCCTTGCAAGACAGAGAGTTTGTGAGAAAGCATCAGTTCACTACTTTAGACTCCTGCAAGACATCTTCTGTCAGGAAGGATGTTGATGAAAAATGTGATGATCAGTTGATTAAGGCAGATTTAATAGATGCAAGATATGGTAGATCAGTTGCTGCTGACAGTTCTCAAAATGAAGAAGTCATCAGGGATCAAGTGTGCCAAAACAACAGAGAGTATCGGGGCTGAAAGCTGTCTCAAAGATGGTGAAGAAAATCCCAGATCTCCAATTACCCATGTTCATCCAAAGCTTCCTGACTATGATTATTTGGTATTCCAATTCACAAATCTAAAGAAAGAGTATATGGAGAATAATTAAACCAATGAAGCACTTAATAAGCGGCTGAGGCAGAAAAACGATTTCAAATTGGAAAAGTTTGTGATGATCTCTTACAGTACTGCATTTGTAGCAAGTCTAGATACTAGATTGCATCTAAGTCATTCAATGCATTAGTTCATGATACTCTTTGCATCACATCTGAATTCCACTTATTTATCTTAGAAATCACGACAAGTAATACAGGGCAAAATTTTTAACAACATTGGATGGTGGTAGATCATTGTATTATCTCTCTTTCTAGAAGTCTATTATCGTATCCTATATGAATACTTCAGGAATTTTCAAATGCCTCTTGTCTCGCAGCAATTTTCATTAAAAGAGCATTTACAAGAGATTCACAGGAGCACCCTTCTGAACAATGTAGAAAAAGCTTATATCACATGAGACGCTACTTATTAGATCCAGAAGTACACAAGAGAATACATCTTCACACAAAAACCAGGGGGAGCATACATAAGATAAAGAATGCTACAAGATCCTAATGACAGCATTTAACACAGAGTACTTGCTAGTTCAAATTTATTGGTCTTTGAAACAAAGAATACCTGTTTGCATTCCTATAGGAATGGTAAATTACCTGTTTAAATAAAAAACTATTCTTCACATGGCAGCAACACCTGAGGCCTTATTATCTGACATTCTTTATCTGGATGACACACAAAAAATCGGTTGTAGAATAAATTGTTTCACGAATCAAATAAAAGAATCTGGACAAGCTATCTGATGGGATCAATTCACTGAAGTGCTTCAGTTTTTCCGACCAAACAATAGAAGCTTTCTGAATCCCTTGGAGACTTTTGGAGAGGTTTCCCCATTGTTCCACTTCTTTCGGATGTGATCCGTTCAGGGCTCACGTCACGTTTTTGTGGAGGGGTTGAGATTTCAGACACAGAAACTGAGATGGGAAGTTTTTCACTCACCATACGATCCTCATCAACATGTGAAGTAATGGAAGGTAATGGATGATCAGCCAATTGAGGTCCAGATTCACTGTTATCACAAATTATTCCTACGTCTTTGACCACAGATGCCTTAGGTACTTCCTCAATATCAACTCTCAAGGGTTCTGTTCGAGCAGCATCATCTTCAGCAGGCACTGGCAAGTCTTTAACCCTTCCATTTTTTTCAATTGAAGAAATACTGTGCAACTCCTTGATGTTTTCAGATTCATCATGAAAACCATTTGTTAAAGCTTTCAGCGAACTTTGTTCTTCATTCGGTAATGATGGCACTGCTGCCATATGATGACTTTCAGGAGCATCAGAAACAGAAGAATATTGATTGGAATCCTTTGCACCTGTTTTCTTATCTGCATGTTTCACCTTTTCTTGATTAACCTTCTTGTTCTGAGGTCCACTCTCCTTTGTGGTCGCCTTTTTAGTTTGGCCTAGTTTTGGTTCATTTGATGACCGCATCTCACTTGTCCGAGCAGCTGATAGGCGGTCTATAGTGGAGACTCCTGAAAACCGGTTTATGTAACTTCTTTGTCTCCTCAATTGGAGCCTGTGCCTTTGTCTCCCTATTATTTGCGGACAATGTGCCTTTCTTGTTATCCACTGAAGTCATCCTTGACGTTACTGCAGTGGAGCCCTCGGTGGAATTTCTTTCAGCAATTCTCTTTTGACGCTGAATACGTAATTCTTCCCTTTTCTTTCTATTCTCTTCTTCCTGTTAACAATATACAGATATAGAAAATAAGACATGATATGAAAGGAAAAGGGGGCCAATCACATGCACAAATAGATTAACCAGGTAAGGCATTTCATATATAATCAAATTGACCCAGAAGGAAACACTTTACATCCAAAACTGACCCTTAACATTCAAATAAATCAGCTAAAGAAGCAACCGAAAAAGAGTTATTCGAAACTGTGAAATCACAATACTCAGATTCATAAATGAAAAGGTAAAACAAATTACAATTCTTATTCCATGTGATTTCCATCTAGACTTACTAATTGTTTACTTGATACCTGGTCAGCTTTGCTCCTCTGAACCATTGTTTTGCTTCTGGAAGGAGTATTCCTGGTTTTCGACATTATCTCCGATTTGCTCCTTCCAAGCGATCCAACTGTGGTTTTGGACTTCAATTGTTTATTTGGCACTTTCCCAGTGGCAGTGTTGGTTGACTTACCATTTTGGAGCTTCTTAACATCAACAGAATCATGTAATTCAACATCAGCCTGTATTTTCACAGCTTCAGCTGTTGAATTGTCGTTATAATCCATTTCGGGATTCCATGAGGCAGTAACTTGCTGTAGCTGCTGAATCCCGTCCGAGCAATATGTAGAGATCATCTGGTTCATAATCATTACATGCTTTTATCTTATCTTGCAAATCATCTGGGTCTGCTGCAATCGTATTGGTTTACACCTGCAATATCTGCTTCCAGAAAAATATCAGTCTTTTGCTCAGAATTGGATAAGCCACCAACTGGCCCAGCTGGTGAATCATGAACGAGTCATCAACAAGAACATCTTTATTGCTTTCCTTAATCTGCAAAGGGTCAGCATTGATTCAAGAAGTATCATGTATCAAACTGTGGTTCACCCTGCCTTCCTGGTTTCTTGATATATCTGGCCCATTGCCAACAAACCAGTCCTCTTCTCTTTGACTCTTCATGATGGATGATTCAGTGCCCCAGTCGGATAAAGGAGCTTGGGAGTACATTTCTGAGCCTACAACTCTCTGCGATAATAACAATTCCTCATCTATACCTCTCTTGAGTACAGCACGGATATTTTCTCCAGCTTCAAAACTTGTCATGTTTGCTTTACCCTCATCAGCTACAGACCTTTTATCCAACAGAAAAGCATCTGTTGAAATACCATGACTTCTTTGCACATTTCTCTGCTTCTGCATTAAAGGAAGACAACTTTTCTTCCCCCAGGTTCTTGTTGGTATACTCCTGATACTCACCGGTGCTTCGGCTCATGTCAGCTACCCTTGAATCTGCATCTGCATCCTTCATAAGAAGATTCTGGAAAACATCCCAACCCTGACTTCTCTTTTCTCCTTCAGTTTTAGTTGGAGATATATTCTCCATATCCTGATCGGCCGCACTGTCTGCTTCAATATTGTGTTTCTTAACTTCATCTCGTTTTTTCTTCCTGCCTGATGTTGATTTTTGATGTCTGTCAAATGATCCAAGAGCTTCATCCACTTGCTGTTTAAGGGAATCTGCATCGATAAATTCTTCCTCGTCAGATGAATCATCTCCAGATGTGCTATCTCTTTCTCCACTTCTTTTGAAGTGATATAGTTTATGTTGCGGATAACAACCTTCCGTGAGGAACTTTTCCCAGACCTCTTTGGCAACTGATCCGAGGAATGCCTTCTTCCAGTATCATCTCATGGTCATCTGAATCACTTGCTGAGCTGGAATGATTAGGTTCATTGCTATCACTATGTTTAGATGTACGTTCTCTTCTTCCATTTGAAGCTCTGTCCCTGTTCTTAGAGAAGGATTTATTTTTCCGATTATCATCTGCATGATTACCCAAACTAGAATCTTCAACACTTGAAGGCCATGGAACATTTCCAGGATAATATGACTGGGGAAGCTGCATGCCTGGATAAAAGTATCCTTGATATGGGGGAAACTGTTGGAATGCAGGACCTTGAAAATTATTCATGTACTGTGCCCATGGTGGCACTTGAGTTGATTGTGCTGTAGCTACTTTTGGCAAACCATTATCTGCAAAATTCATTCACCAAACACCAGTATCAACCATCATTGCAAACCTTTACTATGTGGGACAAGTGACTTTGTTTAGAGAAATGGTTATGGTGGTTATGGTGACAAGATAACTAACTTGATTTGCTATTCAGTTAATAAAATATAAGAAGGTCAACTAACTAGTATTTATGTTCTAAAAAGAAAAAGGAAAATTCTTTGGTGATGTTCAATTTGATACAGAAATGACAATTTCATTACATATATCTTACATTTTTTCTGTCACTTCCATACTGTTTGGATACTTTTGCAACAGTACCATTAGATAGTTCTATCCAGTTTGAATAAAGTAGAGTAGATTTTGAAGGATCAAACATAAGGAAAACTACCTAAAATTTTCAGCTAGATCAGATCTAACTACTGACAGAAATTTCTAGCCTTTGTCAAACCGGGAGGCACACATTCCATATTTAAACAAAGTGGAAGGAGATGAAGAATAGGCACGAGAAAAAAAAAAGAAAAAGAAAAAGGAGCTAAAAGGGCAAGAATTTAATATTGCAACCTTCAAAACCATCAAAAAGTGAAGGTGATTGGTGCAGGTTCAATCAGCCTAGAGTAAATACCAGTCACTTTATTATCTAATTTGGTAGAAAAATATGAAACATGGATTCTTAAGTAGTTGTGAAGGAAATCGCATAATTCAGTCACTTACCAAGTAATTACTACACTTTTAGCATTTTTATGCAAATTGATTATAAGCAAGTACAAGGGAACATGGAGAGTCAACTTTACCTGTGTTAGTCTCTAAACTTCCAAGACTTGTGGTTGAATCAGATGCAGGAGCATCTACTTGGCCATTTGCTGGTCTGCTGGAGAGACCATCATTACCTTCACCAGAAATGATGATTCCAGATGTTCCCAAGTAAGAAAATTCAGGAGAACAGGCCTGCATTGCTGCCACTTCATCCATCCATATCCCGTCGTCACTCTTTTTATTGCACAGTTCCATGAAATTCTTACATGCTTCTCTGAACAAAACAAAATATTAACCTTATCACTTATCTTGAATGGGAAGAAGAGAGCGAACTGTGAACTTAATGGCGAAAATATTGAGCTCATATTCAGGCAGAAAGGAGTTCAAGTATCTGGAAAGGAATATATTGCATTTATTACATGGAATATGAAAGGCAAGGTTCAAGATAAGAAATAAAAGGCTAACCATTTTCCTCTTGGTTGAACAAAAAAGACATGTCAAGATGTATCTGCTAAGGTCAGAAAGGAGTCCAGCAAGTTTATTCGAGTACTGGGATATCAAATTTCAGAACATGCTTTGCTAATAATCAAGAGAAGAAAAGGAAAAGACTCATGGCAATGCAGTATGTTTCAGCTAGCTGTGAAAGCAAACTGAATGTCCAGCTTCCATTGCAATCAGGCATTCACACAAGCATTCTTGTAATGTTACATGGAATATGATTGGAGAGAGAAGCAAAGAGAGAATTAGCCCCTTTAAAATAATAGCCAATGGTTGCTGAAGGAAAGAGTTTAACTACTCCAATAATAATTTCAAATTTTCAGATATGTCTGTAAGGTTCATGCCCAAAACAAGGTATTGCATGGTTTCAGTTCTATTATAAAAACATGACTTGTTCAAAACACGAACTTGATCCACTTCTTAGACTCCACCATAAGAGCTGCGTCTTATAGAATAGGTTTCTACCTTAGACGCTTAGCTCCAAATACATCACTGAATGATATTAAATCATCAATGTAATCCATCTCGAACCCTGCTACCAAAGCACGAGCAAAAGCCATTGCTTGCTCTTTCCTTAGTACAGCCCTTCGAGTTTCTAAGGCACGCAAAAGGTGAACCCTTGCAATCACCGATAGAAAGCAATTATTGAGAGAGAACATCAAAGGGATATTAACTTCGGTTATTAATCAACATGACCAAGTGCTAGAATTTACTTGGAATTTTCTTCTTGTGTGCTATCTCCGCTTCCATTTGACTCGACCTTAACAAAAGATAAGCATGAAATCAACCAAAATTAAACGTTTCAAAAACATCATAGGAAGTGCGAAAGGTATTTCAAAACATATGGGCAAAATTGAAGTTTACCTTAGCTTGAGCAGCTGAACTTTTAGGATTCCCAGCTGCAACAGATATTTTTCCTGCTGATGACATAAGGATTGTTAAAAAAGCTGCAGAGCACGGCATAAATAAACATTTTATGCCTTAAAATTAAAAAAAAACAAAAAATTGAAATCTATTTTACAGCACAAAAGCTTCATTATATTTTGACTAGTCCCAAAAAATTCCATGACTTCTTTCATCAGATGGAGCAGGATTAGATCTGAATAGTATTATTAACACATTTCCTACATATTGTGTGACTTCTTCCAAAATTTCATAAATGTAGATTACTAACAAAATGGAAAACAAAGAAAGAAAAGTCATCCTCCTTGATGAAATCAATCGTAATTTTATTTGTATTTTCACCTAAGACCTGATCCCTCTTTTTTACCAACTTCTTTTAGAGCTTCTCATGTATATGCTCCTAGACTCCCTAACTGCCAATATATAGTAAAAGCTTTCACTATTTCTTCCATACAACCATGTTAAAAAAGAAATCAAATGACCTCAAATCAAATTAGGGGGAAAGCCCATATTCAAACAACAGTAACAGATTACTGCTCACTTAAATTCAATCAGAGAATCAAGAATCAATACATAACTAGCAGAAACTCAGTAGAAATAATTGGTAATAGGCTTATTTCTGATACCTTCAACCTCATTTGTTCCATTTGCTTGTTCATTCAATACAATTGAGTCCTCAATCTGTGTGATCTCCCTTTCAATCGTCACAAATCTCTCAAGAACTTCTGGAGTATTAACAAACCTCACAAACCTGAATGCATAAAAAGTAAAACAACAACATAGTACATAAGCAAACAAAAGAAACTACAGTAAATCAGCAAATCCCAGATCACAAATTGCTCTAAGATGCCAGAACAACTGATCAAGAACACAAAATTTAACCTTTCCAGAGTGGCTTTAGTGAACCAAGATGCATTACTGGATGTGGGCTGAAGTGTAATGGAATAAGAGAAATCTGATCTTTTGCATATGAGAGATGAGAAATCTAATGGTTCCAGCAGCCCAGAAGCTAATCTTCTCGCTCTTTTTCCCAGCAAATATCACAAGATCGCATCATATTTAATTTATTCCACAAATCAATGAAATAACCAAAATGAGTAAGCTTTCCCACAAAAAACAGAAACCATTTTGCATAAAGAACATTACTTTACCTGGTTCTTGTTGGTGTAAGCTGAAACAGAGCATAATCAAGATGGGTTCTTGAATCCATACTTTCACACACACAAACACACAGTGATCGAAAGGAAAAGGGACCACGAAAGTTTTCTTCTTCAGCACATTAATTTCTGCGAAATGATTCTCTCACAATTCTGTTAATCAGAATATCAGATAATGGAATTATCAAAGGGGAGGCGATGAAGAAGCTCCAGGAGGGAGGAGCACATGATGCAAGTGACTAGTGAGTGAGTGGAGGGAGGGAGGGATTTTTTATTTTTATACAGAGAGGAAATGTCTTATACACATCTAGTGGTGTACTCAAGAGACATTTCCTGTCTCTTATACAATGTATGGTTTAAAGCAATGTTTTGAAAACCGGACCGGTCATTGAACCGGTGGCCTGTTCGGTTCGCCGGTTCAATCGATCCGATCGGTTGGATCGGTCGGTTCACTAATTAAGGTTTTTTTTTATCAAAGTGTGATATAATTTAAAATGACTTAAAATATATTTATATAAAATCTAAAATATAAGTGAAACACTATTTTTGGATAATTATAGTCCTAATACCAAAAAATACTAATCAAATTTCTAATAAGAAAAGTGAAATTTATATAAAAATAAGTATAAAAAATATGAAAAAAATAATAATTTAATAGTTTAGTCTTTGGTATGTTCAATGTTTTGCTATTTTGGAGTTTATTTTCACGATTTTTTAATTTTTCTCTTTATTTAAATCATTTTTTATTCTGAAATTTAAAAAATTAATTTTTTTACCGGTTCTCGATTTTTACCGATTTTTGATTTTTTACCGATTCTGTCCGATTTTTTGGACAGATCGGATAGATAGTTGGACAGACTGTTCTTCTCTTGATTATTAACTCGATGTCATGTCGAACCGGCCGATCCGATCCAACTTTCAAAACACTGGTTAAATAAAGTCATCGTGTTGCGGGGATAACCATTTTACATTAATTGTAATAGTATCGAATTGATATCAAATAATAAATTTTGGTTAAAATTATAAAAAATAAAATAAAAATTGTAATTATTACTTATAAATTAATTTTAAAAAATAATTAAATAAAAATAAAATTTATATTATAATTTTAATTCATATTATATAGTTTAATGCTGTGGTTAATACATGCTTAGTTTCTTGTATTAAGGACAGATACACATCTAATGTGAGATAATTTGACAAGTAGATATTTCAACTATGATCCTATCTAATATTCATAAAAATCAAGAAAAATGCATTAATAATTAGGACGGTATGACGAAATGAAGATTACTTATTTATGAGTACCACAGGAAGGTAGCAAAGTAAGTAGGGATTTGTAAATGTCACTAAATTATTTTTATTTTTTTTTAAAAGTGTTGGTTGGCAATGGATTGTTTCTAAATTTTTTTCCTACCAAAAAAGGAAAAATGCATTTTTTATATTTGTAAATAATTAAGTTACTGTAGTAGTGTAAAATAGTGAAAGAATACATGAATGTCTGTTGTCAGTCATGGAATAGTGTATTGATAAGGAAGGAGGCCATTGTTGGAGAAATGTTTTTTTGGTTAGTTGAGAAGTCATTTCAAGTTTTTTTTTTTTCTTTTTTTTAAAATATATATGGAACCATGCATGCAATTGCAAATGCTGTAGTCTTGTGTTTCAAGATAAGAGGGCTCCTCCATTCATTCCACCAGCAGTAGCAGCTCAGGTGGGTTACTGACAAACCACCCCACCATGCAACAGTCTTCTCTGAGAAGAAAAATGGACGAGGGAGCTGGCTCAGTTGGATTTTAGGGGAAGTTGATGATATCTGGAGGGTTGATTGGCAGTTGCTTACTTTGCTGTCACTCTCAACTGTTGTAGTAGTGATCTAGTAGAGTAAGAAACAGGGCAAAGAATAATTATGCTACAAAAAGTACCGTAATAATTTTTTTAAAGTAATATATGCGAGATAAAAATGGGGCGATTTAAAAAATATGTGTTAAATAATTATAAAATATTATTTGAAAAAAAAAAAAAACTAACCACTTGCATGTTGATGAAGAAGGGAAAAAAAATAAGGATTCACGTACTTTTCTATCCATCTGACGAATTTATCAAAGGTGAACTCACTCCTTTAAGGTATAATCTTCAGCAAAAATAGGTGCTGAGTCGAGTTCAGTCCTACGTCGAGCAGTGCCTTATGGTTACTTAATTAAGGTCCATGGTTAGCTCATTAAGTAATAATCGCCACGATATTGTGGAATTGTGAGACCTTAATCAAGTCATAGTTAGATATTCTTGATAATGCAATTTTTAGACGAATGCTACAGTTAATTTGATCTGTTAATTAGTAGAGTACTTTGCTTTATACTAGTAAAATAATCCACATTGTAGTGTTTATCCCATATTTAAAAGAAAGAGGGCTTCATGCATGTGTGATTTTCACAACTGGAAACAATTATTGGTTTGACTGATGATAATGGATAGTCGGATAATAATCACACATGAGCAGAACCAGGTAGGACTAGGACAATACCCATAACTGTTTATTGTACTTTTAGCCATAAGTGATAATCCCACTTCTTTTTTTTTTGTTGTTGTTGTGGATAATGCTAATAATTTAGGGAAAGACTTAGGTAGATCTGATTTTTGGCTCTATTTGTAAACCTTAGGGTGTGGATTAATTGTTATGAAATCTATGACATAAGCTGATGTAAGCAAGATTCTATAAGATTTAATTTTGACTGCAAGGTCTACAGGTGGGGTTAAAGACCGGATTTATGTAAGTTTTTTCCAATAATTTAGGAGGTGTTTCTAGAGTTGTTCATGGATCTGGTCCATGAGTTAAAAAAAGTATCCTATCTTCATTGATCTAATCAAAAAACTTCGATCCTCTATCTGATCTATACAAAATAGGTATCCGCAAAAGAGGGTCGGATTGACCGAGTACCCAACTCTCACTAGTAACAAAATATAAAAATTTAATAATGATATCTTGTCCATTCCTTGTTAGGCAAGTTAATTTTACAATTAAATTAACAACAACTAAATCTAAATCACAAAATACATCTCAATATTACATCCCAATAGCAATAAATTAGCAAGTAATGACAAGGTAATAACAAAAATAATTAAATCACAAAATACATCTCAATAGACGCGAGTGTAAGGAATGAGCATGCGAAGAAGAGGAATGGAAGAGATAATTGAGGAGAAAGAGGAAGGGACGACAAGAAACAGAAAAAGAAGAGGTGAGAGGTTGCCAATAACCCTAATAAATATTAACTTCTAATGAAACCTTATTAATCAAATTTACAAAATTACTCTTGAAATGGATAGGGTCGGGTACTCGACAGGTCACAAAAATGTGATCTGCTACCCGATTCTCAACCCGATCCGCTTTCATAATACAGTTCGAGTACCTCTTTTTTTTTTTCGATTCGAATCGAATCAGATCGACGAATTTTTGAGTCGGTGAGTTAGGATGAACACCCTAGGTGTTTCGATTTATCGGGTACGAGAGAGAAATAAAAATAAAAATTAATAATACTCATAAATATTATTTGGTTAAAAATTATGAGAATTATTTTATAGAAATAATAGTATAATTAGAAAATACTTACTTTCATTATCTACTTGTGACATTGGTTTCAAATTAAATAACTCATTAATATAATGAAACTCATTCATATTTCAAACTAAACAAGAAAGAGGGAATGATATAAACCCATACCAATAATAAGGATTATAATTTCTATTCTGATTTTGATTTCCGAATGCAAACCAAACACATCCATAGTATTTTTTGTTTTGTTTATACAATAATATTTCAATTTGATTAATAATTACACAAGATATAGAAAACACTACACATGCATTTAACATACTAGATGAACGTAAGACATGCACGAAAAATAGTCAAAAAGATTAAAAAATATTGCAATTAGTTAAAAAATCTTCAAAAACTTTTAAAAAAAAAATGCATGTATACTTCTCAACCTGTGCATTTATGCAAAATGAGAGATAAAGTACAGTCATCAAAGTTTGATACTCGTGATTATGATTCCGGGCTGCTGGCGTTGGGCTGTAAATCAGGGTTTTCACGTCTCCATAATAAAAGCCTCACACCTAACCTTAATTATTAGGAAAATTGCTCTAAATTTGGAATCTCAGCCTCCGCTAAACTTTGATAAGTGCATATCAACTAGTTTCGGATCGCTAGAATGACTATTTTTTGGAAAATGAGGGAATACCTAACTAATTGCAATATTTTTTAAATTAAGAATGTTTTTTTAGTAAGGCTTATTAGTATTTTTCCTTCTTGTGATAGGTAGGTGGATGGAATTAATTAGATAAAGTTTATGGACATTGATCTACCTTGTTTTAGCTGGAAAAATGCCCAACTTATTGTCTTTGCTTTATGAACTCTATAGTCTCGTAACTAAATAATATATTCTATTGTATTTTAAATGTTTGTACAATATCGTTATATGTTTTAAAACTTTATACTGTACAATTTTTTTAAAACTAACAGAAAATATTTTCCCCATAGATTGTAGAACTTCACTAAATGCAACCATTACTCCATCAGGTCCCATGATTTATCAAATTATTATTATCTATGCTATCTATAAAGCAACAGAATCTATTTTCGTGTCTATCACTTTTTTAAATTTTTTAATTTACCTTTTATTAATATTAATAATATCATGATAAATCACTACTAATAACTAACATATGTAACGTCTCCTCTTTTTTTAAATCTCATACACTATATGTGTGCCTTCTCCACTAATTATTATTAAGTTTGGGTTTGAAATTAAAATCGTTAGTTTGTGATTGCAAACTTGCAACCACCACATCTACTTAACGGGAGAAAATACACTTCAAGATAGTTTTAAAGAAGCCCCAAAAAAAAAAAAAAAAAAAGTTGTGGGTTATTCTTTTAACGACATCCACCAGAAATACAAGATATCCAACGTTGCTACATCTAATGAGTTAGGTTTAATGTGGGTGATTTAATTAAACGACTCAAAGTATATATGTACTCTACACAATCTTGACCTATGTTTAATGTTTAAGGCTGATAATTTTAATTACAATTGGTATCGTAGTACATTGTATTTTTTTTTTTTTGGAAAAAAAATTATTCCTCTCATTATCTTTTAATGACTTCAATCTATAATAAATAAATTATAAAAAAAATACCTTACCATTTAAATTACGCTTTATTATCAATAAAACATTGTATAATAATTGTAATTGACAGAAAAAAAAAAAATAAAAATCAAGATTCACTGAGTCAGGAACATGCATTAATATTGTGAGGGGCTGGTGTGGTGTGACTTTCCCTTTCAACAATTGCATGTGATCCTATAGAATAACGACTATAAATTAAAGCCACTTCCTTTACCTTTATTTATTTATTTTTTAAACATTAATTAATATTTTAAAAGGATGATATGTTACCTCGGTTGCTTTATTTGGACCTAGCTGTTTGCATGTCTTACCTTCCCCAATATTGCCTAATATATCCTCCCCATTCTTTTCCTTTCTCAGTCCCTTTTTTTTTTTTTTCTCTCTATCTCTCTGAGTCCAGGAAATCTTCAAAAGACATACATTTAGCGCAGTGCTGTCACAAAACAATAGAATTGATACATTTAGCACAATGCTTTCACAAGATAGTTGAATTGCTAAAGTTGAACAGCTCAAGTTATGGTGCAAGAGAAGGAAAACTTTTCTTTTTTTGGTAAGAAAAATTTTAGGTAGAAGGTAGGTTATGCTTCTTTTTTCCGAATTAGGACAGATCACGAATACATATTTCAGTAGATTGTAATAATTTTTATAAGTTACCCACTAAAAGAGAATGAGAGCAGTAAAAATTGAACATATGACCGTTCATATAGCATAGTTGCAGTGTTTAATTACGGTTTGTGTCAATTCCATTGACAGGAAAACTTACTAAAACAGAAGAAAAAGACATTTCATGTTGATCTAATTTCATAAATTCCACATATATTTAGTTAATTCCCGATTAGTTCTGATCATATCTTATGATTTGAGTATTACTAATTGATTTTAGAGATTATTAGATACAATTTGATTTGGACCTTCTTTTTCCCATAAAGACAAAAAAGAAACATGAAATGAATTGGGCTTTAGAAGAGTAGTATTAGATCCTGTGTGCATGTCAAAGCTTAATCAGTCGGCTAAATGTCATCTCATCATAAAACTGGCCCATGTTCAGTCCACACCAGTTTTGAATTACCAAATGCCAACCAGGAAATTTGGCTGCACTCTCACAATTACGTGATCCTATCTGCTTCTTAATTTAACCAAAAAATACGTGCAGAAAAATAATTATCAACACAAAGAAAAAGGATTATGTAACTTCTATGAATGTGAGAGTCACAATAATCGACTAATTTTGTCCAATGAACGGTAACGTCTTCATGATTAAACTGAGGAGATCCTTTCAATGAAAAAAAATAAGGGGAGGCTAAATTCATATCCAGAATGCTTTGGGGACAAAAAATTGAGTTATTTTTTTTTTTTAGTACGTATTTAAATATCAGACATCAAAACCCCATAGCTTTTTTTTTTTTAGTCCTAAAATTATTTAATCTTTTTGAAATGTGAAAAAGAAAAAAAAGAAATTCATTCTATGTTTTGCATGAACTTGGTCTATACCACAACTTTTGCATTTTATTCCCTTAGTATGGGAACCTTCTCTTGGTCGTTTGAAACTAAGATTCACACTTGCGTCGGTGCTGTGTTAAGGATCAATGTTGAAGATCTTTCCAATTGGAAAAATAAGTCAATTGTAGGATCAAATTCATCTAACATTGTGTTTGGATGGAGGGAATTGGGTGAATTTGATTTGAAAATTTATAATAAATTATTTAAATAAAGTAATTGATTTAATTGTGAATTTGAGATTCACTGACAAATTGCAGTATGATTTTAATAATTCAATGAGTGGATTTGAAATTTATTTAAATTTCATGTTATTTCAAATCTTTCTAATTGAAATTCATGCATTTTAAGACATTCATTCAATTCAAATCTATCCCTGCTATCCAGACACAATGTAAGTTAATTTATATTTTATTTTTTAAAAACTCACTTCCTTGTCGATCCTAGTGATTTGAATTCATGATCAATAAATTATAAGAAAGAGTTTTTATTATCTAAATTACACTTTATTGTCAGCTAATTAATTTTAATTTGAGCTTTAGCGCAAAAAGTTTGAAAGAATTGTCTTTGGTATACTAATACTACAAAACACTATTTAATTACTACATTCTAGAAACGAAATTTCTAAAAATTATCCAACGGTTCTTTAGTAAAACCATTAACACCTAGTACATCAAAAACCAGCAGATTTAAGAAGATATTCTGGAAGGAAAATATTTAGGTAAATTTGATTTTTGATCCAATTTATAAATCCTGTGGTTAGGATTAAATTTTAAAATTTTTTATTTACATCAGCTGATGTCATAAATTATCTAAAATTATAATTTACATTAGAACAGAATTTATAAGTAGGATAAAAAACCGGATCTACCTAAATATTTTGCCATTTATGCCTTAAACTCTGGAATGTCAAAACTCTGCAGTGAATTTTGGTTTTGACATAAACAAATTTAGCTATTTGACAAAAAGATTTGGCCGAAGATATTGCTAGAGCAAATATCTTACTGCCACAGCACTTCTAAATTAAGTGACGATTATACCCCTCCCAAAACACTTGTGAATTATAGTGCTTCTATTGGCCCCACCATATTTCTCCAGGTGACAATCACCTTTCTCAGTCGAAAAAATTAGAGGATGAAAAAACCTTTCATATGTCAATTGAGAATAAAAGAATATACATTGAGACCTTTAATTTAAAAAAAAAGAAAAGAAAAGAACATTTTTTTAATGAAAATAATAGTGCTAGGTAAAGGAGAATTTTCAAAAGAAGAGGGTATGGGAGGCTACGGAAAAGAGGTGGAAATCTGCAACTGGGAATGGTAGTAATCGGCTGGAGGGAATTGTGTAGTTGGTTCCAACGGATTAGTTTATTGTCTTTTGTAAGGGTACATTTGTCAATTAACCTGACACATAAAAAGTGCTGTGGCTTTAAGATATTGCCGTGGCAATAACATTTGAAAAAATTATTTTGTACGTATTATCTCATTCAATGGCTTACTCATTGGTTCAGAATTTATTTTGATTCTTCAGAATGATAGAGAATTGAATTAAGTTACACTTTATATGTCTTGTCAATTTATCACGTTTCTTCGTTTGAAAAAAAAAAAAAAAGAATTTTTTTTTTGGCTTCTAGTGTTTTTTTTTTGGCTTCTGGTGAATGTATTTTAATGGCTGCCCATTGTAAAATACTACAAATCTGTTGCAAAACTCAAATTCGACTCACAAATTTATTTAGGTTTTGAACTTTAATTGAGCTGGTTCAATCTTACAAATGTAAAATTCATATTTAACTCATAAAATTATTTGGGTTCTAATCGAATTGGTCCAAACTCATATTATCCAATAAAAAATTTTATAATTTATTTGTTAAAATTTTGTTTTTACATCCGATATAGATAATATGGAACAGTATGTACATGTACATCATATGTCAATAAACAACTATTAACTATATCATGGAACGACAATATTTCAACTATAAATTGACTAATAAAGTTGGATTATTATTTTTAGTTACCCGAGTTTAGTTAAATTAATAGAATACTAGAATCATTAACTATTATCTACATAAAATTAAGTTGTAGTATTTAATTTAGAATAAAATCAGTATTATATATATATATATTCAGGCCGGACCTTAATTGGATCGAGCCTAATAAAATCTAAACTTGACCCACAATTTATTCGAGTTTAATTTTTAAGACCAAACTCATCTCAGTCCACTTTAATATAAGGCTCGGCCTTTTATTTGTCAGGTCAGACGGACCGAACTGAGGCTAGCCCGACCCATTAATAGTCCTACTGATTACGTTCACATTATGCTTATACATATGAAATTATTTATATCTAGCAATCTAATTAAAGAGGTAATGATAATCATGTTGGGAGTTTGTTAGAATTCACAATTTTATGATGGTAATTTGTTGAAGACAATTAATTAACTTTTTTTTTTGTGAATAGGTACCAAATAAAATGGACCAAGCTCCTCTTAGGACTAGTGCATGCATCATTCTACTTTTCTGCCGTACCAAAAAAAAAAAGGACAAAATAGAATTATTATATTTGTTTAAACATTCTTGCATAAAAACGCTTCATTGACAAGTCTAACACAGAATTTAAATTAAACTCTGTTGATCTAGGATCACTGTTCATCTCAAGATGTATTTGTGGAAACTTTTTGTTCTTTTCAAAAAAAGTACTACTAAATATAGACAAAAAGAGAGGGTTTTATGCTACGCGTACGGATATTTCCTTTTTCCAATGTAATTGTGTTTTATTCCTTTTCTTGATCTGTTACATATATATTTTTGGAAAATTCTTATATACTGTTAAAAATCTAGAAATTGAACCCACATATACATATTTTTCACTTATTGGGTATTTTACATATTTTTCGATTTAGATTAATATAATATTTGACATTTATTTTGAACTCACCTAATCGTATAAGCACTCCTAAAATAATTTATTTGCGATGGAGAAAGTACGTAGTAAAGGTTTTGAAGTTTAAATGTCAGCCAAGAATTGGAAAATGTGTTATATTTGTCGGCTGTTTAGCAAAAAGTATAAGGAAACATACAAAATAATTTGTCCGCCAATACATGTAGGTTTTCAATAGCATAATTTGAATAAGTGAAAATATAAGGAAACAATAAATGTAGGTTATCATAGCAAAATTTGCTGAAGTTTTACTTCGCCTAGTCTTATGCAGAATTATAACTCGAGAAAATAAATATTCCAAGTACACTTTAATTCAGAACATCACTTGACTGAAAAAAATAAATAAATATAAATAAACAAGAAACAAGTGCCAATTTTATGTATTTTGATTATAAGACTTAACATGATAAACAAAAAAAAATGAAGGATTTGTTATAGATTTGTCAAATAGCTGAAATGATATTATGTCAAAACCAAAATTCAGATGTGTATAAGAGACAGAATATAGCATAAGCTCGGTTAATGTAACTTAGATGTTCAACATCTTTTCCATACAACTTCCCACTAATAGTTTTACTCTTTCAAAACTCCAAATCAACGTTAAACGTTTGGACTCGTGGTAAACTCGAAAATTCTCGAATTCACACATATCATTTTCCTATATTAATATAAGAAAATTATGCTGTCTTTTTTAAAAATCATCTCATTGTACTATAAAAAATTATAAAATACAATATTGTGTACTTTAAGAACTTATATTTTAGACTCGAAGAGATAGTAAAACTTTCATTAATATAATTCTATGATACGTCTATAAGAAGATTGAAAACCTATATAAACGCCAACGTCGGAAGGAATACAATATCATATAACCGTAAAGAACTTACTTTTGTTAGCAAAAACACAGGGAAAAAAAAACCCACCATGCAGCGTTCATTAGCCAAGAAACTATTGAAAAGCCATGTTCTTAGCTATGAGCATCCAACTCAAATTTTGAAAAAAATCCCTCGTCCACCATGTGGATGTTTTCATTAACCATAGAAGTATTGATACCAAAAGAACCATAGCTTCCTTGCTTTATGATAATCTTGTCCGGCTTCGAATTCGTCCATTTTTGGACAACAAGAATATGAAGCCGGGTGACAAATTGTTTGAGAAAATTGATAGTGCTATATATGGGTGCAAGCTTGGTGTTGCTGTGTTTTCTCCTCGTTATTGTGAATCGTATTTCTGCCTCCATGAATTGGCCCTTATCATGGAAACTAAGAAGAAGGTGATTCCCATTTTTTGTGATGTTAAGCCATCTGAGCTTCGTGTTGTGGACGATGGAAGTGTCCCACATGAGCAGATTGATAGGTTTAAAAAGGCTTTGGAGGAAGCCAAATACACCGTAGGGCTTGCTTTTGACTCAACCAAAGGGTAAGATCCATGAATCCTGATAACTAATGTTGCTTTTTTAATGTGTCAAAGTAGATTAAATGTTCAATTCATTTATGATGGCATAATAGATCAGTACATGCCCAGATTCCTGATTTTACCCACAATCGATGATGTTCCAGTAAAATTCCTATAAGCAAATTATATTGTGGTACCTTGCCTGTTTGTACAGTATAGTACAATATGCTTTGAAAATTTATAAATTAATATATACTTTCTTTTAAAGTACAATACGATAATTTCTTAATTGATAATAAGACACTAGAATTTTTCGATGTTTCATTTACACCATTAGTGTTTTATATCTTTTAATGGAAAACTACTGAATGTCATAAATAAATAAATAAATAAATATATATATATATACCCTATATATATATATATATATATATATGCATTGTTGATTTGTTAAGGTAACACATCAAGATGGAATATACGTACACATCCTAAAACTTTTTTTTTTAAAAAAAAAAAAAAAAAAAAGGACACCATATTTATGTTCATAAAATAGGAATTGGTCAGAAGTGCTAACGGATACTGCAAACATAGTAATGGAGAGCTTGACTGAGATTG
This sequence comes from Cinchona pubescens, assembly GCA_025175665.1. Classification (NCBI taxonomy): domain Eukaryota; kingdom Viridiplantae; phylum Streptophyta; class Magnoliopsida; order Gentianales; family Rubiaceae; genus Cinchona; species Cinchona pubescens. The sequence continues at coordinate 196,696 of JANKKI010000509.1, read as the reverse complement.
ATAATGGAGATAGAATGAGGCACTTGACGACGATGCTCAAATCTCCTATTCATGATGTTCCCAAAATTTGCTGCTCCAATGACGACAATTGATCTTATCAAAACCCAAATATATATGCTTCATTTTCTGGATGAAGCCATTAATTAATTAATTAATTTCCCTTTCTTTATTTAATTGGAAAATTCTTTCAGTACTTGTTGCTCGGTGTTGTCTATCGTAAATAAAACGTCTATATAAGCGTATAGACTGGTTGTAAATTTTAATTCTCTTAATAACTGGCTGTCTTTCTTAATTCATTAAAATGTTGTTGTATGTAAGCCACAAATAAAGAATTGTATACAGTTGCTTGATTATTCTTTGATTAATTTCTTTATTCGTAATCTCCCGAAGTTCATGTTTTTTGTTATAGTTATGATCGATCTCATCAGTTCATTGCCAATTTGTCTTGCCACGATTACTTATCACCTCTACTATGTTTTATGTCTTTAAATGTAATTACCTAAAAAATTGATTTAGTAATAATTTTGTAGTTTTCTCTTTTTTCATAAGGAATTATGGTTAGGGCAGTAAAACGAACAAAATTACTCGATAATTGAATTAAACTCGGTTCCGTGAGAATTTGTTTGATTTAGGTTCGTTAATAATTAAACCAAACTAGAACAGGATTCAACATTTGTTAATTTTTTTATTCGAATCAAACTCGACTCGATAAGGTAACATGTTTATATTTATATGTAAAAAAATTCAAACTATTCGACTTCAATTTAAGTTGAACTCCATAAATGCTCATTTGTGTTCGACTCGAAAAGTAAACAAGTTTTAATTTAAACAAAATTGAAAATTCATTAAAATAACTAAATAAATTTCAATACTATAATATTCGACTTATTTGCGTTCATTTACACCCTTATATATGGTTGGTCTTAACAAATCTCTATAACATTTTTCTTCAATTTTCTTCAATTATTTTCGGCATTTTCTAATTGATGGAGATTAATCCCCCACATTGTATGCAAGGAGAAAAGAATGGAAAAGTAGACTAGGTTTCTCTCTAATACACATTACAAAAATATAATTTTTTTTTAAAAATCACAACCGTTCATAATATAATTTATTATATATGTTTGTTGTATATAAAATTTGAGAACAAATAAATTAATTTTTTTCTGTCTAATTAAATATTTAAATTTTTGTCTTGATTTTAACCCATTTTATACCATTCAAATGTTTTGAGCAAATTAAATGATAAAATATTTTTTAATATATTTGGTTTTAAAGCATATTGATCTGCTTATCAAAGCAATATTATTGATATAATCTAATTATTATTAAGAATTTTGGTTGTTAAACTATAAATGATCATTGGAAAATTGGAGAGCGAGGTAATGGAGAGAATCTCAACCCGAGGAAAAGTAGCATAGCATAGTTTTCACCAATCCTTAAGAGAAGCAAGTGTTTGGAGTTGCATTTGAAAATAATTTTTAACTTTTCTAAACATAAAAAAAAATGGTGTTTTATTTTTTTTATATTTTATCCAACAATTCTCATTTTAAAAAATTATTTTTCAATTAAAAAAAAAACTATAAGCAACTTTTTATATTTCTGTGTATTGCAGGACAAGTATTATACACTGTTACTATTCTTAGGGTTAATTATATTTACCTCCCTTGAGATTAGGCCATATAATCAATCGAACCCTATAATTTGACAAAATTACAAATTTCCTTCTGATTATGCTACAATTTTTTCTAAAATCAATAATAGTCCCCAAACATTTTTACTTTGTCAGTTTTGCCCTAAATTCATTTATCCTCCACAACACCCCATCCCCTCCGACCACCTCAACCACCACCAGCTATTAAGATCAAATCAATAGCTATTGAGATCATTTGATAAAGTTTTAAGGGAAGGCCACCCTTCCAAACAAACACAATTTTCTTTTTTTTTTGGTTAGAACCAAACACAGTTTTCTAGAGTCTATTGGTTTTGAATATGGTGATTCATAGGCTAAACAGAGAGGAGCAACCAACCCCTTTTGAGAAATCCTCTTCATCCTTTGTTGCCTTAATCGTGAGACGGTTGAAACCTTTAACTTTCATGATGGGTGGCCATATTATCAAGGTGACATGAACAGCTTCATCCTTGTCAAGAGCTAAAATGAAAATGGCTCCAATCTTTCGTTTCATATGAAAGTAAAGTGGGAGAGACTCAAATCAAGATTTGGGTCAAAATCAACTCAAGGCCCAGTTAACAAAAAAAGATAACTTTATCATCACAGCTTGTTATACTACTAAAAATTGTTGCAAGTCATCACTCTTTGAGAGATGTTGGTATTAGATAATAGAAATCATAAGCTAAATAGAGAAAGGCAACCATCCTTTAAAAAAAAAATCCCATATTTCTTTTATGTTGCCCTTACTATTTTTCAGATATAAAAAATTCTAAGGGTTTTATGTGGTAGTTGGTGATGGAGGGAGAGGAAGACGAAGGAAGAGAAGGGGGAGGAAAGGTCTAATATGGTAGTTGGCGGAGAAGGTGGAAGATGAGCTGAGGAGAGAGGATAGAGGAATAAGAGGTTTGGGTTAGGTATGGTTCTCAGTTTTGGGTATTGGGTTTTGTCTAGGGAAAGGGATGGGTTTGAATTTGGTGTTTGGGTTTGGGGTTGGGGTTAGGGTTGGGTTTGGGTTCGTATCAGGGTTTAAAAATAGTAAAACTATATGGTTTTGGTCGGAAAAAAGTTCTAAAAATTGGAAAAGTAAGTAGGATTCAAGAAGGCCATTTTGGAGATAAAAAAAATTAATTTTTGCTGACCTCAACATTTTTTCTAATAGTGATTAACGGCGGGTATTTGCGAAATATTTTGAGGGTTGACTGTAAATTTATAAAATCACAGTGTTTTATTCGTAATATATATGATCAAACCTTAGGGAAGGTAAATGTAATTAACCCCTATTCTTACACTTAGGAGTTGGAATTGGGATTTGGGAGTTGAGACTGTTAACTGTTAAGTTGAATATTCATTGGATTCTTGTCAAGGAAAAGCTTCAATTAAATAGGACTAGTGTCTATTTGTAAATATTAATGCAAAAATATTCGTCTAAAATATAGTTAAAACAACTTGTATTAACCATGAATTAATTGACCAAGAATATTGCTCTAAAATATAGGTAAAACTACTTGTATCAGGCATGAATTAATTGACTACAAAACTCTTTATTACAAACTTTTGGAAGTATTAGAAGGGTTGTAATTGAAGATAATTGCAAAAACAGAAAAATGTTCATAAAAATGAAAAAGGAAAATGCTATTAAGGCTAGATATAATTGCTTCGAGCCCTAAAATTTTTTAATAAGGCACTAGGAATGCCCTAAAACAATAACGTAATTATGACCAAATGCTTTGACCAATCAGAATGTTTTATAATCTAGATTAAGTTATGTTAGGATTTGAGTCCCGGGAATCTGATTAAAGTTAATTTTAGCGAACCCTTTAATGACGATAACGAATAATAACAAAATATGTTGAGAAAATATAAATGAAAAGAGAAACAAAAATTTACGCGGTTCGTTATTAATTTGACCTATGTCCTTAGGCGAAAGGGAAAAATATTTCACTATATGATAAAGATACAAAATCTTGGAAGAAATTCTGAAATGTTGAAAGATATATATCTCAAAAGAACATCTGAGAATTAAACCAAAAAATAAGTTATGAAGACTTGTAAAATTTTCTGTGATATATTTTTGATTAGTGCATTGAAACTATGAATTTCTACTTCAATTTATAGGCAAACGTGCCACAAAAATCCAAAGGATCATAATCATTTATAAAAGAATTCATCGGCACACATCTAGATCAACAAAGAATATTTTGGTGAAAATATGGCCTAAATCTTTTCAATAATTTAAATACTACTACACACCAAGTTCTCAATAAATCTCCACTTGATTTTATATCTAACACAAAAATAGTAAAATTGCTCTACCGTCTCCAGAAAAAGCGCCAACGGGCCTAATCATCACCACGAACACTAATCAAATCCAAGTAGTGTTTGATTTAGTAACTGAAATGAGGTTTAGTAAACATGTCAGTTGGATTGAATCTAGTATTAATTTTATGAACAAAGACTTTTTTCTCAACAATAGTCTCCTGAATGAAGTGATACTTCACATCAACGTGCTTTGTTCGTTCATAATGCATCTGGTCTTTAATCAAGTGAATGGCACTTTGACTATCACAGTGAATAGTAGTTACACTTTGATATAGACTAAACTCAAACAACCCTTTAAGTATAAGGATTCTTTAATTACCTCAGTGATAACTATATATTCTGCTTCAGTATTAGACACAGCTACAAGATATTGTAAAGTTGCTTGATCACAACAAACACAAACGCTAATGCAGAATATATAACCTGTAAGTGATCTTCTTTTGTTAAGATCTCTGGCATAATCTGAATCCACAAAACCAACTAAAGTGTTATTATTCCTCCTAAACTCCAAACATATTTCTGAAGTCCCACACAAATATCTCAGAATCTATTTCATAATCGGCTAATGTGTTTTACCTAATAATATTTAGATGATTAGTTCATATATCTGTTTTCCACACTAATTACTTGTAAAATATCTGGACGTGTTCAAACTATTGCATACATAATGTTGTCGACTACATTAGATAAGGAATTGTGCCATATACCTCTATTCTTCATCTAACTCTGGTAATTGAGCAACTGACAGTCTGAAATGAGTAGCAAGATGAGTGCTTACAGGTTTAGAATTTTTCATGCCAAACCTAACCAAGATTTTCTCTAGGTAGTTTTTCTGAGTAAAGAGTAACTTTCCAACTCCTTGATTTGTTTTGATTTTCATACCAAGAATCTTTTTAACTGCTTTCAAATCTTTCATCTCAAATTCACTGTTCAACTAAGATTTCGAAGTGTAAATTACTTTCAAATTCTTGATAGCAATGAGCATGTCATCAACATATAATAACAAGTAAATGAAAGAACTAGCATTCAAATTTTGGAAGTAAACACAACTATTAAACATACTCCGCGAATAACCATGACCTAATATAAAGGAATCAAATCTCTTACATACCACTGTCTCAGAAATTGTTTCAATCCTTACAAGGATTTCTTCAATAACCAAACATGATCTTCTTTTCCTTTAATTTTAAATCCTTTAAGTTGTTTCATGTGTATTTATTCTTTAAATTCACCATGTAAGAAAACTGTCTTAACGTCAAATTGCTCTAATTCCAAATCGTACATAACAACTAAAGCAAGTAGAACACGTATAGAGATATGTTTAACAAAAGGTAAAAAAATCATTTAAATCGACACCTTGTACTTGACTATAGCCCTTTGTAAATAAATGTATCTGTTACCTTGCATTTTCAACTGCTAGAATACCTTTCTTTTTCTTGAAAACTTATTTACAACTAATAATTTTCCTTCTAGACGGCGACTTCACAATAACCCAAGTACCATTTCTGTGTAGGGTTGTAAACGGGTCGGATCCGAGCCGGATATGGTATATCCAGATCCGGATCCGATTAATATAACCAAATCCATATCCGGATCCGTCAGGTATTGTTGTACGGAATCTGGATCCGGATCTAGGTCTTAATAATGTTTTTAAAAATTATATGTAAAACTATTACAACTTATCGAATTTTCTCTTTTTTTTTTTTTAATTATACAAAAGTATTGAATTCATAATTAATATTTATGCATGTATTTTATATTAAATATTAATTACATGGGCAATTTACACAACATATAATTATATATATATATATATAAAATAACACTAATATACAATAATTTTATTATATATTAAATATTTTAATGGATCCGAGTTTTAATCGGATCGAAACACCAAGATTCAGATCTGACACGTTTATTATAATAGTTAAACGGGTCCGGATCAGATCCAGATAATCAAATAGATCCAGACTTGGATAAACGGATCCGAATTGGGTCGGGTCCGAGTCTAGATGACCCATTGACAGGCCTATTTCTGTGGAGAGATAAAATTTCTTCATTCATTGCAATCAGTCTCTTAGATGAATCAGTACGTGAAACTTCCTCCAAATATGTAGATGGTTCACTCAATTTCTTCAGTTTTCGATGCAACTAACAATGCGTATGCAACTAAATTCGCATACCTTTGTGGTAATCGAATTTCTCTCCTTGGTTTGTCTTTGGTTATGAAATACTCTTTTTCTTCTAGTTCAGTTTCAAGTGTGTCATCTGCATCTAATCGAATCTAGAAAAAACTTAGTGAAGAATTACTAGTATTGGCAATTTCGACCTTCACCTGTTTCTGCATACTCTCCTTGCCATCTGTATTACAAGAACTAGAAAACTTCTTTCTTAGTATAACATGGAAGATTCAACAAAAGTTATATCACTACAAATTATGAATTTAGTCAACATGGGATCAGGACACTATAGACGATGTTTATTCACTCCATATAGATACCCAATAAAAATTATTTGTTTAGCTCTTAGTTCAAATTTTGTGTCATTTACACATCTGTATGCTGGACACCCAAATATTCTTAAGTCAGAAAAATTAATAGGAGTACCTGATCAAATTTCCTCCACAATCTTAAAGTTCATGACGAAAGTGCAGAAGGAGCACAGTCGATAATGTAACAAATGATAAAGATTGGCTTTGCCCAAAAGTCATTTGTCAAACCAACATTTAAGATCATATAATGAACTCTTTCCAAAAGAGTCTTATTCATCTGTTCTGCCACACTATTTTGTTAAGGTGTTATTCTTAGGATGGTGTCGAATAAGGTCTTCATTCTTATAAATTTATTGAATTCACCTTTATAAAATTCCAAGCCATTATATGTTCTAAGCCACTTGATTTATTTTCTTGTATGTTTCTCAATCAAAACTTTCTGTTATTTGACATCTAGATAGGAAAACATCATTTTTATATTTCAAGAAATATACTCAAACTTTTTCTTGAATAATTATCAACAAAATTCAATATGTTTCTTGCATCACCCTTAAACAGGGTACAAGAAGGTCCCCCAATGGTATGAATGAATGTAATTCAAAGTACCTTTTAGTCTGTGAATTACTAAATATTTGAAACTGATTATTTTCTACTTCCCAAAAATATAATGTTCACAGAAATCCATCCTCCTAGTACTTTGTCCGCAAAGAACACCTTTTTTGTTGAGTATAGACAGGCTTTTCTTACCTATATGCCCCAATTACATATGTCATAATTTGATAATGTTCGCGTCAGATTGATCTACCGTGAAAATTGTAATAGCACCTATAAGAGTAGATCCCATGAGTCACTTTTAAAACTCCATTTTCACCTGTGTGTTTGCATCTAATGGCTTTTAGGGTGCCTACAAAGGTGAGATTTTTCTTCAAATCTTGAACATATCTAATATCAGTAAGCTTCCTCACCATACTATTGTGCATTTTGATTCGGCTAATACCTTTACCAATGATTTTACAAATAGCATTGTTGCTCATTAGGACAACTCTATCTTCAACTAGATCATATATTGAAAATAAGTCCTGATTGGGACACATATAATAAGAATAACTCGTATCTAAAATCCACTAATTGTTAGATATGAAATTATTATCAGTGGTTAAAAATCTCATAATTTCATCAATCTCATTAGCTGCAACACTGCCCTCAACGGTATCATTATTTTCTTACTCATTTTTCTCCTTATGCTTTTATTTATTTTTTAATTTAAAGTATTCGGATTTCATGTGGCCCTTTTTATGACAATAATTGCACACCAAATTTTTATGTTTAGATTTGGATTTTGTTTTAGACTTTTTACTGTCTGCATCTTTCTTTTTAGATCTTCTCCTAATAAACAAACCTTCTCCCTAATTTCCAGTGGTTTTCCCAATAATATCTCTATCTATCTCATCTTTTAATTTTAGAGTAGATTTGATTTCTTTATAAGAGATAGTTTCTTTTTCATAAAGTATTGGTCTCTAAATTGCTTAAATGACTGGGTTAGGGATTACAATAATAATAAGGTCTGATCCTCATCTTCAATTTTAACTTCTATATTATTCAAATTTATAAGAATGGAATCAAAGTTATCAAGATGTGAGAGTATAAAAGTACGTTCGGTCATACGAAATATATCCGTGTACGAACTTTGTTTTCTGTTCACCACTATTTTTTTCATATACGAAACTTTTAATTTTTTCACATGCCTTTGGTCGTGGTTTCAGTGGCTACCTCTCGTAAAACCTCATCAGAGAGATTTAAGACAATGCCCGACTTAACCTTTTTATCTAAATTACCAAAGTCTTCGTTTGACATTTTCTCTGACTTATTCTCTTTCCCTTGTAGGGTTACGTCAACACCATCTTGGATTAGAATAGCTCTATTTTAAGTTGTCACATACTGAAATTAGCACTCCAGTCAAATTTCTCAATATACGACTTCGTTACCGCCATATTGGCCACTAAAACTTAACTTGGGATATCAAAACTCTGATATTAGTTTGTTAGGATACGAACCCTGAGAATTTGATTAAACTTAATTTTAGCGAATCCTTTAATGACGATAACAAAAATAATAACAAAATATGTAGAGAAAATATAAATGAAAAGAAACATAAAAATTTATGTGGTTCACTTAATATACTTGACCTAAATCGAGGGTAGAGGGAAGCAATATTTCACTATATGACAAAGATACAAAACCTTGGGAGAAATTTTGAAAGATCGAAAGAGAGATATTTCAAAAGAACGCCTGAGAAATATATCAAAAAACAAGTTTTAAAGACTTGTAAAATTCTCTGTGATTTATTTTCAATTGGTGCATTAAAACTATGAATTTCTACTTCAATTTATAGGCAAAACTTGCCACAAAAATCCAAAGGAGAACATAAACATTTTGGCCAATAATTCATTGGCACGCTGGACAACTAATTCAATTTTGTGAAGAAATTGAATTAGTTGTGTGCCTCAATAGCAAAAACCACTACTACACCCCAAGTCCTCAACAAGTTACATCATTTGTATACATAATCAAAATGTGACAACCTGATATATACTATCAAAGTCCTTAATATTCGATTCAGAAGACAATCAAGTATACTCAGACAGCTAATAGTCTTACATATTAACTCCTAATATTTATAACTTATTAAACTAAATGAGTTACTAAAATATATTATTATTAATAATATATATTAATTTTAAATTATTAGATATAAAATATCTGTTGAAAATATTTATAAAACATATTTATTAAATTTTAATCTATTCTTTATGAATTTAGAATAACTAATTATTTAAAAATAACACAAAACATATTAAAATAGTAATATTTAACCTTGTGTAGTATAATGATGTATAACAAAAATATCGAAATTAAGAGTGAAACATGAAATTTGAAAAGGATAAAAGAAATAAAAGTAAGATAACAATCAAATAAGTAGCAAATGCTGTAGTGATTGAAATTCTATACTCATTCACTTGGAGGTTTAGAGTTCGAGTCTTGGCAAAGGAGCTTTTCTTCTAATTTTTGGAACCCCGAGTTCTTTAATAAACCAGTTGGGTTTTCGGTCTTTTCGGTTCAACCGGTGGATTCCACGGATTCAGTCGGGTATCCTTCTTATCCGGTCAGAATAAAAAACCAATCTGGTCTCCGGTAATTGATTCACCGAGTTGATTGGTTGAACCTCCGGGTCAGGCGGATTTCATAAGTATGATACTACAATTTATGTGGCAAAGAGAATTGATGTGTACATTATTTTTTGCATGACATAACCTTAGAAAGCTCCCCAGATCCATATAACCTTAATTATAAGAATCAAGGAATTTTTGTTTTATATGTATTATAATTCCTTGTACTGAACAAATAATTAAGAAAATGGGAATTCTTGGTGGAAAACTGAAATTGTCAAAGAGCAAAGACAAAGTAAAAAATCCCGAATCCTGCACAATTTAGTATTAGCCAATGGAACTGGAAAAGATATTTATTTATCACCAGAAAACTCATTAATATCATTATGAATGGAGAATTATATTGTTTCTTTCAGAGAACTATTTTCTTAAATTTAAAAGCTTGTACAGTACAAACTTTTAAAGCACGTAGTGTTGTATTGTATAAGCATTTAAAGTACAAGAGAATAATTTCTCCATAGAATTAAACAATTAATGTGTATCACTAATCAAGTCTAATCATAAATCAAATACTTAATACAAATACTTCCGACAGCAATAATTTGATTTCTCCTGTGATAAACACATCTACCACTCTTTGCAATAGAAATCAATTAAAGAAGCAAATAAACAAGAAGACCAAGACACTTTAGTCCAAAAACTAGGTCATTTGAAAGAAGTATCTATATACTATTAATTACTAGTACTGAAGGAAAGAAGAAGAATACGGAAGATAAGAAGAAGGAGAAAATGAAGGATGGCCACTGCAAATCCTGTAAATTGCAAGCCCAATAACTTCAAACATCTCTCCTGCAAACCTCATAACCCTTGGCCGCAAAGAGATTGCCCAAAGTCCCACCAAAGCCATTATTATCTCTGCACCCAAACCCATCATGCAATCATTTCTGATAACCTCAGCTCTTTGATTTTCTTCAATGTTTTACCTTTTTTTTTTTCTTCTTGATTTCCTTACATCGATCTTCAGCCTCTCAAGCAGCTCGCAACTGATCGTATTTTGTAGTCAATCTATACTCAATTTTGCTTCAAATGCATGGGATTGGTTAGTAGTGGAATAATGTATGTGGTGCAGGCGTTATTATGATTCTTATGCCTAACTACCGGTCTCAATTATTATTATGAACTGCCAGCTAGCGAGGTAGTGTTTGAGGGAGGACTATGTATTTCGAGGTTTCGGGCTTCGATTCTTGTATGATAGTGATGCTAGTCTATGTTCTAAAATCAATTTATTTTAGCGATAAATTACACTTTTATATTTATATATATTTTGTAATATGGCATTTTTCGAATAAAATATATATATGTGAAATCATAAAGAGTTATGATGTAATTATATTTTATTCGTATATATCCCTAATCGTAGTGTATGACACTAGTAGATTATCCGCTGAGAGTATTCCACACGGATTATTATTTAAATACCATTGGATTAATCTCTTTGTGATAGTAGTGTAATGGTCTTTTGACTTGAGATCATGTAGTTTATCTTGACTGTGAATTATTATTCTTTGGTTCTATTAGTCGTTACTCATAGTGAGTCGCACATACTGTAGAGTTCGGGTATAATATGAATCACGATAAGATAAGATATGACCAATAGAGGATTCACCACTCCTTATAATATGAGAGTATATCCCAATATGGCAACCTCTTGAGATACAATTCGAAAATCTTTGTGCAAAGTGGAATAGAATTAAGAGTGTCTTAAATTCTATTTCAAGTGAATTGTATTTTGGAAAGAAGTAAATTGATTACTTTAATAAGAGTTAGCATTATATCTGTACTCTTGAATTAATCGGGATATAGGTTGGTGAAAAGATAATAATTACAGAAGAACTAATTACGGATGGGTGATGTCGAACCACTTGACATATCTCAATACTTGGGTGGTCATGATGCTTTGCTAGAAGCCAATCTTGATCTATAAGTGTAAATTAATTAATTGAAGAATTAATGATAAATTACATGTGTTTAATTTATCTAATCCTAATTAATTTAAAATTATAACTTATACTTATTGCCAACGTGATTGGGAACCTAAAGGGTCACACACTTAAGGATTATAATTCAGGATTAAAATAATTTGATAAGTATGAGATACTTATGGGTTAATTTATGAGATAAATTAATTTTTGGACTTAATTATAATAAGTTATAAATATTAGGAGTTAATATGTAAGACTATTAGTTCTAATATGTTTATAATTATTCATATATCCATGTGTATAATTGATTGGTTTGATTGGAATTTGTAATTCCCTAAATCCAATTTGATTCAGATTCTAAATTATTACATATATAATATATTATATTATAATACTTGGTTATTGATTTATATATATATATATATATATATATATATATGATTAAGTAATAAATACCTATAGATGATTAGTACTAGTACATCTACAGCTTGAGAAGCCGTGAGGATTTTTTTTTGAAAAATGTGATTGTCACGTTTTGGAAAAAAGAAAATTAATTTAGAAGTGAGATAGCACTCCATGGTTTGGGTCAATCAATCTTGTGAAGATTCCTGATTTAATTGTCTGTGTGGGTACTATTAGAGGCCGGGCACTTGTGTGACTTGTGGATCGTCGTCCCAAATATATTGGAGATTTTACTACAATTTAAGGTATAATCTCTATCATTTTCTTGTACTACGCATAAATTAATCAAGGTGATCCGTAATAGGAAAGTAAAATTTTAAATTTCGATGCGTTATCTGTTTATTTACTTTCTTACAAGTGACATCGGAGAAATTCTTATATGATGTGATTTATAATCCTTTTGTTGGATCTTGTGAGTTACAAACTTAAGGTGATGTATGCTGATGTAAGAAAACGATAATATATTTTTATTGAATTTACGTGATTTATAGGTAGGACAACTGTCAATGAAGTGTCGGTTCAAACTCGACCCGCTCGACCTGATAAATAAAAGGTCAAACCTTACATTATAATGAGTTGAGTTGAATTTGAAAGTAAATATTAGACACGATTAAATTGTGAATCGAGATTGAATTTTACAATGCTCGACTCGATTAAAATCCAACTCGAATATATGTGTGTATGTGTCTATATGTGTATATATATATATATTTATATATATATATGTATGTATGTATATTACTAATTTCATCTTAAATTAAATAATACTACTTTACTTTATGTGGATAATAGTTAATGTAACCTAGTATTTTAGTAAATTAACTAAACTTGGATAACTAAAAATAACAATCCAACCTTATTAGTCAATTTGGTTGTAATATTATGGTTTAATGATATAGTTAATGGTTGGTTATTGTGATAAATAGTACATACTATTCTATATTAAATTAACTGCATAAAAAAATAAAATTTTAACAAATAACCTATAAAAAATTTTATTAGATTAATGTGAATTTAAATCAATCCAATTAAATGTCCGAAACTATTTTGTAAGTCAAGTATGAGTTGCAAATTTATGAGATTGGACAGGCCCGATTAAGACCCAAAACTCTCTATAAAATAAATTTGTGAGTCTATTTACAGGTGGAATAGTGGACTGAATTCATATAAGAATTTCCCGTGACAAAAAGGCAAAAGAAAAAATAAATTCGGCTTCGGGGGGATTGGTTGAGTGAGGCTATATATATTCGGATTCTTGAATTTGATTTGTGGGAATTATAGGAGAAGAAATTAATTAATTGGTATTTTATGAAGGTTCAATGTCATGGATGTCAAATTCCTTGTACATTTCTAAGACTTGGATGCATCTTTGCTAGAGATTCGTAAACGATAATAACATATACTCATTCCAACAATTTGATCCAAACAGACTACTATATTACTCATTTTGAACCTGAAAATCCTGTCATACTGAATTTATCGTGCATAAAGAACTAGGCATTTTTGTTTATTTATATTTAAAAAAAGAAAAAAGAAAAAAGAAAAAAGAGACCATAGTTGGTTGAAGTCTGCCAACCGTTCTTCCAAATGAAAAAAAAAAAAAGGTAGTTGGTTTTCTCTGCCAACAAGTTCTTCCAAGATGGTCTACAAAAAAGAATGTTTGGGCAGTTGGTTGATTGTTAGATATATAAGAAAAACATGTTGATAAGGGTAAGAATTTTACTTCACCTGTCCTTGAATGGTGCAGAAGTAACAGAATTACCGCATTGTGGAATTCCTGTTATCTTATATAATTTTTCATGACCTCTGATATTTTTTTCTCCTTTATTCTGAGCTGTGCTTGTTTAGTACGATGTTAGGTTAGACATATTTTTCAATGTCGGTAATTCAAGTTCAAGAGAAAAAGATGGAAATCATTTTCAAGAAGGGGGATTCAATCTTCAATTTTAATAGTGAATGACCAATTCATCATCTGGCTCTTAGAATAATGGACCATTTCAACAACTTCAGCATCAGAACTCAGAATTTTGATCTCGAATGTTGTTCTTTGGTCAAATTTATCATTTTGCATACTCTAAGAAACACGATTTGCCCATCTTGTAGCTTAAATTCTACTTCATCACCTTTGGAATTATTTTTTCTGCAAGACAGATGTTAATTCATGCTAACATGAAACAAATAAGGGCATTGGGACTCGTGACACTATAACAAATCAATAACCAAGAAGAAAATTAAGAATGGCTTCGTTTGGATTAGTATTATTTGCTGAATATTATTTAGTCAAGGAAATTGGAGTGTCCAAATTTGGAATAAATAATTACTTAGACTACAACAAAGATCAAAATAGAAAAGATGTTAGACTGTCTCCAGTAGAGAAATATACACTTTGCCCCCAATTTCCATTATTCATCCTTTAAAAATTTTAAAAATCAAAAAAATTTAGTTAACTGACTAAAGTACCTTTAGTTATACTTTGATTTTTCATGTATTTTATTAATTTTTGATAGTTTAAAAGAATTAAGAAAAATATAATATATAATAACACATTGATATATTGGATTTTAAGGAGTAAAAATGTGAGAAACTGTTCAATTATATTATATCTGACATCAAAAAATGCACTGACGTAAGTTACATAGCCTACTAATTTTATATAATTTATTTTCAGAATTTTTTTAAATAATTATCACATCACTATCAAAATTTAAGTGCGTAAAAATCAAAATATAGTTCCAAGGATTTTATTTGTTTAACTAGATTATCTTAATAATTTTAATATTGGTAATAGAGGAATAGTATTATTTGGGGGGGGGGCAAACTTTATATTTCTATAGTTTAGGGAGGTAAAGTGTTATTACCCATTTAGTACAAGGAGGCAAAGTGTTATTGTTTCAATTTTATTTATTTATTTATTTTTTTTATAAATTATGGGATTTCACGCTTCCAAAGTGTGAAATCCCATTGTTTTTAAATAAAAAATAAATAAAATTAGACTCTATTTGATTATGTTATTTAAAAGTGCGTAATCAATTGAATTACACACTTTTAAAGTGTGAGAATCACAGTTCCATAAAACCATTATTAAATGATCACATTTGCTCAATAAATTTTAAAATGGTCCTAATATGAGAAATTGGCTGGAAAATTTATTATGTTGGGTTTGTTGCAATAATGCATCTTCATACTTACTTTTCAGTTATATCAACGGTCATAATACCTTATAACACATTACACAATTAATAATCAAAACTTACTTGTAGCACACGTCAATATTAATAGTATTATATGATATGTAATAGACATAATATGTACAAAATATTCCATATCTATTAAAGATCTTGATTTAATTAATAAAATTTTAAATTACACCACTCATTATTAATTAGTTTTAAGATGAAACTCTATTTTGTTTAATATTATATCAGAGTTAGTCTATATATACATTGGGCTTGATTGAATATACATCGGACTTGATTGAATATGTTTTATATAAATCAATGTTTCACACATAACTTGGATCCTTATGCACATTAGATTTGATTTCATGTGTTTATGTCAGTTCATGTTCCCCACATATATAATTTAAGCCCTCATACACATTGAACTTGATTTTATAGGTTTATGCAAGTCAATGTTTCACGCATAACAGCAAAAAAATGTAATGGAAAAATATAAAAAAGAAAATAAGAAAATTATAATTGAACTGCAGTAAGATACAATGATCATCGATTTCCTGTTTTGGTAGAAGAAAAGAGAAGAGAAAAGGGGCAAAAATGGCAATGGCAATTCAGTTTCCTTTTATCTCCTCTGAGATTGTTGAAAATGGTGCGGAACTTAATTTTTATTTGGAAAAATAATTTATTAGTTTCTCATATTTCACATTTATATTTTTTTAGTCCTTCACATTTAAAATGATGTATTTTAATCTATCATAAATTCAAATTGACTATTTTGATCTCTCGATACAATTATTAACATATTTTAGTTTGAAATACTCACGTGTGTATCGAATGTTACATTTTTCATGGGTAAAATTGGTAACACACGAATTTTAAATATTAAATAATACTATCTAAAACCTCCATCACCACCACTCCAAAATTCTCACCTACCATCACCACTACTATTCCATCCCCTCGCGGTTTTTCCTCTGCCAACTCTGCTCAATTAGTAGAAGAGTAACAGCTCTAATCCTCTCTTTTTTAGACAATTTATTATTTAATCATGTATTGTCAATTTTGCACTTGAATATGTTACATTTTATACGAATGTGAGTATTTCAAACTAAATATACCCGTAATTAAGTCGAGGGATCAAAATGGTACATTTTGAATTTGTGAGGGACTAAAATGCATTATTTTAAATGTAAGGGATTAAAAAAGTACAAATGTGAAATGTAAAGGACTTATTAAGGTCATTTTTCCTTTTCATTTTATAAATTATATATATATATATATTAATTTTTCTTTCGTTTATTATGCTACGAAAACCTCATCAATTTCTATTACAACAAAAATAACTTTTATGTTTCAAAATATATGAGAACCTGATGTGAACAAAATATTTTAACCAGTCCATCTGAAGTGTAGCATTTTCTGACTCATGAATAAAAAGATCTTGAAGATCTTTACGAAACTTACATTATTATTATTATTATTATTTCTGGTGGTAGATGCGCATAAAGCCAACAAAATACAACTTGCACACTTCACGTGCTGCTATAAGAATAAGAATTAGTGGGTATTAATTATTTCTTAGTCAAATTTGTAACTTGTAACAAATATATATATATATATATATTAAATAAATAGAGGTGAAAGTGAAAAGTGGTCCAATATAATTTCTTTTTCTCATTTCTATTTTTTCAATAGACATCACCATTATTATATACAAATTTAAGCCATTATCGTTGGTATAAAAAATATTTGCGTTTGCTTCATCTAAAAGCATTTACAAAAGTTAAGCATCGCATAACTAACCTTAAATGTTGTATTGAATACACAATATAGTCAAGAGACCTACCAAGTTTTAAATATTGTAGGTTAATTATTGATTTTATAGATTTTCTATCACTATCTCTGTACTTTTATTAGGTAAGATACTACCTTCAATTGAAACTCCAAAACTTAATGAGAAAAGTAAAAACGAATAGCATATAACATAACTTAAAACTAATGTGTATTCCATTTCTATCACTTGTCCAACAAGAAATAGGGATATAAATAACTCGAGTCGAACATGAATAGTATCTTATCATACTCGACTTGATATTTTTTATGAGGCTTGAATTTGAATGAGCTTTAAAAATCGAACTCGAGTTCAACTTGTTTAAAAATAAGTAAAATGAACTCAAATTCGAGTAGTTCAATTTTTTTTTAGGTAAAATATATAATTATTTTAAAATTATAGACATTTTAGTAATTTTACATATAATAAAAAAAAAAAAAATTTTGATGCTCGAAAAGTTTGATGAGCACTCAAACATAAAATACATATTAGTTCTATCTTTATGCCATTTAAAAGAAAAATTCTATTTTCTCCATTCTATTAAAAGTGTCATGTTTCTTATTTTTCATTGTCCCAGAATATTTGTCATGTTCGAAAGGTCAAAGTATAATTATTACACCTTTTTCATTTTTATCATTTGTCTTTTTATGAAAACAAATATTACACCATCCAAAATTTTAAAATTTCGAAGGTAAAATAGGAAAGATTTAAACAACTATCACTATTAACACATTTTTACTAATAAGTTGGATTTTTAAAAAACGACAAAAATTTCGAGAAGAGGTATATAACTTTTATTAAATAATTCATATTGTTAAATTAGAAGGATTTTTTTAAATAAATTTAAGAGATAATTTTTTTTTGTAAGTAATTAAAGAATTGGGTATTTTTAAACTTTTTTTTTTTGTTACTTGATGGTAATTTTTTTTTTTTACTCGAAATGGTAGTTATTTTTCAAAATTTAAAATTATCTTTTAATAACTAATTAGGAAAAGAGACAGAGACATACCCACAAAATTTTATTAATATATAATAAGATACTCAATATAATGTCTCAAGAGATTTCATCTCGAACAAATTTGACTTAAGTTTGATCAATTTGAGTTCGAATCGAATTTTTGATCATGTTGTTGGCAAACAATTTAATTTGTTTACACCATTAAAAGAAAAAATACATATATAAAGGAAAATATTTCTGGGCCTTTGTGCTAGTACAATGAATTGAATTGGGAAATTTCTTTGGTAACAGTTTTGTACATTATAATCAGGTGCTGTGAAACCGCCCAGAAGCCATAAAACAGATGTTGGAGTGCACTTCTCTTTGTCAATGGTACGGGCCTTCATGGATTATAAGTACTCTGTATACATCTTAACATAAGACTACATGATATGGGCTGCTGTCAATAATCGCAACGCAATCTTGTAACTTGCTTGGGTTCCCTGCCACATTTTCCAAATTGGATTTTCAATTTCATGAACTTCATTACTACCACAGCACTCCTTGAACACACCAATATATATTCCAGTCTGGCTAGAAATTAGTTCATGTGTATTCAGGGTAGTTAATCAACTCCACTTATTGGAATTGGCTAGAAGATATCTCATAAGACATTCACCGTTATAAGGACTGGGTTCAAATCCAAAATCCAGACAAGTGCCAAAACACACTTGTCTGGTTTAGATGGTCTATCTCCCTCTGTAGTCCCTTAATAGTATCCAGTTAGGTATCTCCTTAAATTAAATTAGAATATTATATATATATATATATATATATTCATATATTCAGGGTAGTTGCCTTCCTTTTATAAATGTTTTTACATATCAATATATATCACTTACCGTTTTTGGAAAAAAAAAAATAATAATAATAATAATAATGCCACAGCACTCTTTAACCACACCAACTTGGATTAATCTGATATTTTACACAAAATTATTTTTCGTGATTTGATACTAAAAAAAATCATGAAAATATTTTCTATCCAACCAAACATGACCTAAATGATAAAACTACCCATAAAGTACTGTATTCAAAATTTTTCATTATAAATTAGGCTTCCTCATTTAATTGATTCTTTTGTTTTATTAATTGGATCTCCTTCTTGTAAATGCATTGAGTAGTCAAAAAATGTTACACTATACTTTACTCATGTATATTATTATGTTGTTATCCCATTGTTCTCATTAAAATTTAAAAATAGAACCTGTTTTCGGATCAAATAATGGTTTTTTTTTTGTCTATTTACTGTTTATGTTTATTCATTTGTATTTCTGTAGATTCTCTTTCTAAACTCATTGGAATACATCTTATTTGTGGTAAAATATTAGACTTCTTTAATTTTCTCTTCACCTATTTTTTTTCCATATCATAATTCTTCTCAAAAATTAATTTTTTTATTTGGACTTATGGTCCAACTATTTTTTTTTTCCTTGCTATGCATTTCTAGAATGATCATGAACTATGTAGATACAAATATCATTTTTTTTTTGGTACGAAAATTTATATTACTTATGCAAAGACGATTATTTAATTCCTGCCTTTTGATCCTATACTGTACCATGGAAAAAACTTATATAGACCAATCTTCATAGGCCTGATGAGACAAAAGTGTAGACTTCGCTCTCCACATATCGGTACGATGATGTCAAAATAATACATTCAATAACAATATTATACGTGACTTTGAGTCTGAGAGTTATTTTGCCTATTAGGGGTATTTTAGTAATTTTATTTTCATGATTCAAATAGGACTAAATGTCTCAAATATTATATATTTAACTCGTAGATCGATTCGAAAAATTACTTTCTTAATTATTCAAAGTCTTATTTTTCTTTCTCAAATTTACATTTTTGTCGAAATACTGACTTGAACGTTAGAGTCTACCCTGAAGACAAAGCCCTACCCTTTATATATTTAGGTGATCCGAACGTGAGTATTACAAGCGATATTCAACATTTGTTTTAGATAATATTATACACGAGTTAACCTTAATTCAAATTTTTGTAACAAAATGCAGACCGAGTGTAAATAACATTTTTCCATTGTACATAAGTTCCATATCTTCTTATAATTACTGATATTATTTTCCATATACAGAGATAGTATTATTACTCTATGTTATTAATTTCCTTATAAAGAGGTGGCATTATTATTAATATGTATTATTATTTTCCTTATAGGGAGAAAATATATTGTAATTCCGAATAATGACACATTGCGTATTAGATTAGTCTTTCTTTTGTTATTGATGAAGAAAATTTTTTTATATAAGCAACAGTTAATATAAGACATATATGAAAAATAATATTTGAAATTTAAATTAATTATTTAACATGCATTTACATCAAGAAATATTAATGCTTATGCATTACTCTATCATTTATTAATTACCACTCTCTAATACTTGAAGTGTAAACTCTTGGAAGTTACAAAAAAGTGGAATAACATATGGTAGAGTGCATCTCAATATCTGATACAACTCTGACTAGTCTAGAAGTCTGAAAGGTAAGTCATTTTCTTCTTGCAAGACAATTTTCCATGGATAGTTTTACAGTTACAGGTTAAATTAATGCTCTTGTTTGATTTAGCTAAAATGTGATGTTTATTTGTCCTATTGACATAGCTAAACTACCAATATTGGATGCCATTTAAATACCAACATTGCTCTTTTTCTGCTTAAGTAAATTCAACCATAGGTTGATACATATGCTAAAAACGACAGATACTTGGGCCATTTAACATCTAATCTAAAATTATTTTAGAACAAGTAAAAGAAAGAAATAAATACGTACGAGATTAATTATAAAATTATTCATTTTTAGCTTCTCCTCATAAAAGTTACGTAGTAGAATTATGTTTTTAGAAAATTTCAAGACATAAGTTACTCGATAATTGAATCCAATACGCTTAAGATTTAATTTCAGAAAATTAAGTGTTTTTATTTTGTGGGTAGTCTTATTCATCATTCCTTTTTAGGAAAGAAATAAGAAAACGAAGAAAATGAGAGTCCTAAATATGTGGAACTCTCACCTGGCTAAAAAAAGGCACAAGTACATACGTACACCACTCACGTCAGGTGAATTGACTATCAAATATTTTGTTTGGGTGTAAGATTAGGAGTTCGAATCCCCTCGCATTCTTAGGATAGAGGATAGATTCTTTGCCCCTTGATCTAGTTGGACCTCTTCTTTCCCTTAAATTTAGATAGATAGAAAATATGTTAGATTGTTATCCTTTGAAAAAAAAAAATAACGTACGTACACGTCCAGAACTAATACAACATACGTACACGTCTAGAACTAATACAACACGTCCATAACTAATACAACATACGTACACGTCTAGAACTAATACAACATTCGTAGATGTCCATAACTAAATAAAAAAGTAAGATCCCAAATAAACATTAAGGAAAATACTATCGGAAAATTTTTTTGTTATTCATTTCGTATTGTGGAGTGAGTATTACAAATCATTTGATGATTAAAAAATAGTACAAATCATTTGATGATAAAAAAGTAGTGAGACTCCTACTTTTCAATCATCTCAACAATTATCATATACGGAGTGGGAAGCCAAGACTTACTCCGGTCTTAGATCCCATTTATAGATCTCGTGAATTGTTATTGGAATTAAATCTTATGAAATCTTATTTATACTCGTTGATACTATTTATTCCATATAATTTAATTTATATCACAAGTATTTACAATGAGGTAAACCAAATCAGGTTCACCTAAATATTTTCCAAACATTAATACTCAAATATATACAGGAAATTCTACAAACGTTCACCTAAATATTTTCCAAACATTAATACTCAAATATATACAGGAAATTCTATAAACCTGTCAAGTGAACCATTAAGATGGATTTAAAAATTTGTACAATACAATTTTTTAAAATATATAATGTTATATTGTAAAAATTTTAAAAATATAATAAGATAATTACGAAACAATAAAATTTTTCAATACATACGAAACAGTAAAATTTTTCGATACATACCCATGTTGTTTTAAGATTTCCCAGAAAATAGCAAAATCTAATCTAGCTAGGAAAGAGAAAAGAACCGATCGAACGAGCAACAGATGGAAAAAAAGAACTGTGAACGCGGACTTCAATATTTAACTAAATTGAACGGCCCCAATTAACTAGGGGCCAGGAATACTTCCGAGGATTTAATTTATAGCATAAAATTCACATACTTATTCATTAGCCATCTACACTCTCTTGTCAATTACCGATACCGCCCGCCCAAGAACCTCCTCCTCTTTCTCGTCTCTCTTGCATGACATGAGAAATTAAGAATTCACACACACACAGACACACAGTGAGGGTGAGTTTGCACCTACATTCTTGAATGTTGCTACGGTGCTACCATTTGTTGTGTACAATACATTGATGACATCAAACAGAAATAAAAAATAAAAAACAAAAATAGAGAGAAAAAAAAAAAAAAAAGTGAAGGTTTTTTATCTTACGCGTGGCAGTGCATGCTGAGAGAAAGAAGGGAATTCAAAGGGATCTTCGAAATCAGATTTAAATTCTTTTCATTTATAAATGCTAAAGTGAATAAATTAATTTTTATTTTTTGGTTGAACGGTGGAAGAAAATATATTAGTGTGTCAGCAAAAAATGGAAAGAGAGATGGAGGATATAGAGCCACAATCAGCTGGAAGAGGCCATGAAAGTCAAGCCATCTTTGAGAGAGTTAATCATGCTGTTACCTTAAACTCCGGTACGTTAATTTTGATCATTCTGAGATTAGTGTTTTTGAGTTCCTTTATGGGAATACATAAATGGCTTTTGTTTTGTGTGTGTGTGTGGTGTTTAAGGTTTAGAGTAGTAGCTATTTATAAAAAGAAAAAAATCAGGGTTTTTCTTAATTTTCCCTTCGAATGTGATTCATAGGATCATGTCTAATTAATTCCTCCTTGTACCTAGATTGATTTTGATTTGATTTCTAAAATTAGGATGACTTTTTTCAATTCTTGATTAGCTCTTTTTATATGTTTGTACAATTTTTTAATGAGTACATTTTTATTGTGCGTCATGGATTACAGGATTAGCACTTTTTTAGGACTATTTCTTTCAGGAAGTGGCTTTCTGGCTATTGCGGCTTATTTGAAGAGAGCCCTTTAGAATTTAGATCGTCTTTCTTAAGAGGTTTTCTCCCCATAATTCTTGGTACTAGGGTTTTTTCTTCAATCCACCTTCTTCTTTCTTTTTTTTCCCTCTGGAGATTTATATATAGGAAGGGGGATAGTATACTACACCTGGAAATCATATGTATACATACTCATGGAACGTTGTAAGTTCTAATTGATTCCATTTTGCACAATGTAAATGCCATTTAATGTTTCACTTCATTACTGAAATATCAATAGCTCCATGGTAATATTTAGTGTTGAAATCATGATATAAGATTTGCATTTGTGCACACTAATTAGAATATTTATTCATTGTTTGTACAATTGGTGCAGTTTGAGGATGTTGTATACACGATTAAGGTGAAAAATGAATGGTTGCTGAAGAAGAAGAAGAAGATTGAATCTGATGAGAAAATAATATTGAAGGGAATTTCAGGCATAGTTTTTCCGGGGGAAATTTTGGCAATGTTAGGCCCTTCGGGCAGTGGGAAAACCACGCTTTTAACAGCCATGGGGGGTCGACTTGGTGGATCTCTCAGTGGTAGCATTAGTTACAATGGCAAGCCTTTCTCCAATGTCGTGAAGCGTACTACCGGCTTTGTCACACAAGATGATATTTTGTACCCTCATCTTACAGTAATTGAAACTCTAGTATACACTGCTCTTTTGCGTCTGCCTAGTACTCTTTCCAAAGAGGAAAAGGTTATGCATGCTGAGGCTGTGATCACTCAACTTGGATTAACAAATTGCAAAAGTAGCATAATTGGAAGTCATCTTGTGAGGGGAGTTTCAGGGGGCGAGCGAAAAAGAGTTAGCATTGGACAAGAAATGCTTATAAATCCGAGTTTGTTGCTCTTGGATGAACCAACATCAGGTCTTGATTCCACAACTGCTCAAAGGATTGTATCAACCTTGTGGGAGTTAGCAAACGGTGGTAGGACAATTGTGATGACAATTCACCAACCTTCAAGCAGACTATTTTATATGTTTCATAAGGTTTTGTTGTTATCAGAAGGTAATCCAATATACTTTGGGAAGGGTGCGGATGCCATGGATTACTTTTCTGGCATTGGATTTGCCCCATTGTTTTCGATGAAATCCTGCAGACTTCTTGCTAGATCTTGCAAATGGTATGCTCACTGTTATATTACTCCATGCCTCATTTTGTCGTGTTCGTATCTGTTATTATAGCTAAATGTGTGTTTGCATTCTCTGGAGAACGAAATTTTCATTCCTATTTCTGCTAACCAAGATATGACTTAGCAACAACTAATTTTCACTCACCAAATCAAAGGGCACTTTCCTGTCCTAGGCGGTATTGTGTCATCATGATTCTCAACCTTTACACTTTGTTTCTGTTTTGTTCTCACTGCTTGTTGTTGCACCTAAACATAAAAAGGAGAAGAAATTACATTATTTGTGTTTGATTTCCAAGATGAAGTTGGAAAAAAAATGGCTTATCGACATCAAATGGTAAATGATGTCAATATGACCAAGTGATAGTTGCATATTGATATCAATTATCTGACTACATTTGAAGATTTTTCTTATCTCAAAGTTTTTAGTTCAAGAATAACTGTGAGGAAAATAACATCTTTTCCTCCTTGTTTCCGTTCACAAAATACAACGGAAGTCTAAATTTCTTGATAAAGCTAGGGAGCATTTCACAGAGCACTGTGCGAAGTTACCTTGAACCTCTGTGTTCGTTCTATATATATCAACCACGTAATCTTGATTCATTCTGTTATGATTGAAATAGTAATACACAATTTCAACTAATGACAACTATATATATATTTGGCCCCTTTATTAGATCAGAAGGAATTGATGACACTATCTATATGTACACTGTTTAGAATGGATTGAAATTTAGATTAAGTTGGAGTTTAATGAATTTCTGCACCATGCTCCTGGTTAAGGATTGGTAAAAAAAAATCTATGATTGGAAGAATTGGGAGGAAAATCACTGTGAGAATCCAGAACCTCGTTAACTCACATCGGGATATATAAGTTTTATTCTTTTTGGTCTGATTTTATCATGGTGCAGGATGTTAAATTTTCAATTTCATTTGAGCATAATGATTGGAGTTGTTGTACATTATTGTTTGATAACATCCTTTAGCATCCTACTTGCACTAAGATGTGCTGAAAATTGATATTGATACACAATATTCTCTTCTGTTGAGATATTGAACTAATTAGCTATCATTTTACTTTGTAGGTGTCTCAGCAGATGATTCGCGAGATGATCAAGCTTTAATTAAGCAGACATTGGTATCTGCATTTGAGACAAATTTAGCAAAAAATTTTGAAGTAAATCTGCAACAACCTAATGGTAACCTACACAATGATTCAGATGCAAAGCAGTATAGCCAATGGACAACAACCTGGTGGCAACAATTCTCTGTGTTATTTAGTAGAGGTTTGAAAGAAAGAAAGCATGAAGCCTTCTCTGGCCTCAAGATAGGACAGGTGTTGGCGGTTGCTATTCTATCTGGTTTATTGTGGTGGCAATCTGATACCGGTCACTTACAAGACCAGGCAAGTCTTTTTTGTTTAAGCATGATCTAAAGGCAAAATATTACAGCTTTCGTTACTAAACTAGATAATCTCTGATTATGTAGTTGTCGTTTATCAATTCCTATTTCCATGAGTTCTATATGCCAAACTTATATGCAGATTGGCCTTTTCTTCTTCTATACGGGATTTTGGGGATTCTTCCCACTCTTCAACGCTCTCTTCACATTCCCTCAAGAACGACTGATGCTAGAGAAGGAAAGAGCGTCAGGAATGTACCGACTTTCATCATACTTCATGGCAAGGACTGTAGGTGATCTTCCCATGGAATTAGTCCTTCCCTCAGTTTTCGTTATCATAACCTACTGGATGACAGGTCTCAAACCCACAGCTGCAGGTTTCTTCGGTTGTTTGTTAGTTGTATTATACAGCGTATTAGTTGCTCAAGGCCTAGGACTTGCTCTTGGTGCTGTGGTCATGGATCTCAAGGCCGCGAGCACACTGGCATCAGTCATTATGCTCACATTCCTACTCGCTGGTGGATATTATGTTCAACATGTTCCGAGTTTCATAGCATGGATTAAGTATCTAGAAGTCGATCGGTCAGTACACTTACAAGCTCTTGATAATCTCACAGTTTAACCCTGGAGAAACCTATCCTTGTCCTACTAATAAAACTTGTCTCATTGAAGATTTTCCTCCTATAAAGAATGTTGGACTTCATGGATTAGCCATCTCTCTTGTTGCCATGGCTATTATAGATGTGGGTTACAGGCTTGTTGCCTACATTGCACTCATGAGGATTGGAGTTACAAGAAAGTAGATTAATCAAGGTACAAGAATTTCATTGTAGAATGATAGTAATTGATTACATTGAAGTTCTTTTTGGAAGACTTGAGGATTTTTGTCTTGATAGATAGAACTATCTGAGAAACTTTATTTGAGGATTACAAGGAAGCTTACTAGTGAAATAATCTAGTAACATTGTTCAATTTTTAGGGGACAGTTTCCCCCTTGATAACTTCATATTTGGATTCACATTTTATTCATAGCAAACTATTTACATATTCAATCTCTTTTATTCTGAATTTCGAGTACTATTATCATCTCATTTATTACTTGATGTTATTAAAAATTCAACTCTGATGAAATGATTGGACATGTCAACTTTGATGAAATAATTAGATATGTCTATTATTGTTCGTTAAATAATATTTGTCATACATTTGATGAAATGATTAGATATGTCTATAGTTCTGTGTTAGGTATCATTTTATTATTTTTAAAAACTTGTACAGTACAGATTTTTAAAATATATGATAGAGTACTATACAATTTTTTAAAATACAACACAATAATTTCCTTAACACACGGTAGAATTTTCTTATAAAAAAATTGTTAATAAGAAATTCTAAAGTCCTATCAAGAAAACCGTTCTTTTAACATTAAAATTTTATATAGTATAAGTTTTAAAATTAAATGATATTGTATTATACATGTCTTTAAAGTACAATGAAATGGTTTTCTCAACGTAACTGTAAAATTTTCTATTGTTAACATGATTTTTTTTTTTGGGAAAAAAAAAAAAGAAAAGAATTGCAACGTGGAACCACGTTAGCCGAAATTTCCTCAACTCTGGGAGTTGAGGCCTGAAGTGCATAATTGAAGGATTAGGTTGCCACCTATGAATAAATATACTGATAGAAAATAATATCCTACTCAAATACAAAGTTAGATGTGTATAAATGACAGATCTAATAATTGGAATCACCTAAATCCTTAAGTAAGGCAGCGACCACGTAACGTGCAGCTTTCGTGGACGCCAACCTACAATTTTGCCTAGAAATGGAAGCTAACATTTTAAGGGTTCCTAAGAAAGTTAAAAAACTAGACAAATCAAGAAAAATTAGGAGACAATTTTGTATAATATAATGTTTAAAAAAGAATAATTAGAGATGCTAATCATTCTTAATTATTGATCATGCCAGCTTGACTAAAGATATCCGACCACCGGACCACATACGCTAAATACTCTGAATCTACCTCATTTTCTTGTTTCATACTATTTTTCTTCGTAAATGCTTCTAAAGTTTTCATACGGGTTTGCCACTTTTGTGGAACCCAGCCACATTATTGTCCTTTATATATTCGCTGTCAAAAAACCCTTTAAGAAAAGTTACGAGATTAATTACAGTAATATTATTTAAGAAAATAAACTATTCTGTTATGCTTTATAAGTTTATATAATTTAATATCTTGTACTTAAAAATTTATACAGTGTATATTTTAAGGAGGTTTTTGGTTCATGAATATGAGAGAAAGAAATGAGAATCAAAGTTAATGATACTTATAGATGTTGTTTAGTTAATCACTGTGCGAATCATTCTATGAAAATGAAAGTGTTAAAAAATATACACTTTCATTCCTCACTTGTGATATAAATTTTAAATTTATGAATTTATCAATATAATGAAACTCATTCCTTATTCAAACCAATTAAGTAAAAGAAAATGACATAAACTCATACCAATAGTAGGGTTTATAATTTCCATTTTGATGTTGATTCGCGAATGCGAACCAAACACCTCCCGAAATACAATAAATAATTCCGTGAAGGAGCTGCAGAATTTCCTTCTATAAAGTCATACATTGTGAAAGACAAAAAAATTCGAGTCAAAAACCTTTGAACTAAGACATAAATTTGAAGTCATTTTACCTCTTACAAAGCAAGTAATATACATTGTAAAGACATAAATTTCAAGACCATTTATCTTTGAACTAAGAATATAATTTTACTATTCCTGTCAAGCTAATTATAATTTTTCATTAAATATGTTTGCAAAGTTATTATTTTTGAAATATTATTTTAAAAATACTGTAGCAACTTTATTTATTTATTTATTTTGATGGGATATAAAGTATATGAAATAAAATACGATTAGAAAACGTGTATACGACATTTACATATTATTATTTGTAAAAAAAAAAAAAAAAAATTATCCAAACATAGCCATGTGATAAATTTATAACGTCATAGTGTAGCACAGTGGCATGATCTTAGCATTTTCCATGCTTGGAATAACAATTCAGAAGGAAATTCTCATTTTATTGGTGTAGGCTGGGTTGGTCTGAACTTGTTTGTATTCGTGATGTTTCCTAGGACCAAGGTAATGTCATATGTTTTGGTTCTTTCCCCCTTTTCTTTAAGACATTTCATGGTTGGCTTCTGCCTAAATTCGTCATTTACTGAGAAAATATCCGCTAAGATAAAAGCAGCTGGAAAGTCGATACCATGACTTGACTACTTGACCACTTGATGGAAATTCGAAACTCCGATTGCATTCACACTGCGGCGACTACTACTACTTTGATTGAACAATTATCTCATTAATATTAGCTCTTACAATTTTCCTCATTATATATAAGTCAATTTCACTGTTACGTGAGATAACTTTTAGGTGAATTTTTACATTCTCATTATAAAAATATACTACATACTTTAAAGATTCATACGAAACAAAATCTTTATAATATATATATATATATATATAATTGTATTATATAAATATTTAAAATATATGAACTTAATTTTTTGAAAAGACTGTAGAATTTCTTTTTCTTTCAAATTTATTGTTTCCACTGTACATCCTCTTGTTAAAGAGAAAAAAAAATTTGAAAAAAAAAACTTATCGTTTCTTTAGGAAGAACATTTATAGAGTTTTGTTTTTAAAAAAAATAATAATAAAATTGGAAGATGAAGGAACTGTCACAAGTTGAAGTCCAGCCTCTTGCACACTTTAGTTTCTTTTGGAAACAAATTTGCAAAGAGTATTTATTTCTTTTAATACTTGCAAGCAAAGCGTTGTCAAAAGTCAAAGTTTTGACATCTTTATATTATAGAGTAAACATTTAATTAATGAGTTTTGTCATCTTTATATTATAGAGTAGACATTTAATTAATGAGCCACTTTTGGTGGGAGTAGACACATCAAATAAATATTTGCTGGGACGACACAATAAAAATAAAAATAAAAAATTATCAAAATAAATTTTTTTCTAGGAGTATGATCATTTTAGGCATCTTATATTTTATTTAAATAGGCAAATCTTGTAGCCTACTTGCGAGAAGTTGGTACGAAATATCAACTTATCCAAGCTGTAGCCAGTTGTTTCTTTAGCAATAACAAGGAGACGTTTGGTTTATAGGTATAAGACGGGAAATGAAAATCAAAGTTAATGATACTAATAGATGTTGTTTGGTTGAGTACAATAGAAATCATTCTTTGGAAATGAAAGTGTTAGAAAATATCTAATTTCATTCCCCATTTGTGACATAGGTTTCAAATTGAGTAACTCATTAACATAATGAAACTCATTCCTATGTCAAACCAAACAAGTAAGGAGGAATGATATAAACTCATTCCAATAGTAGGGTTTATGATTTCTATTCCGATTTCGATTCTCGAATGTGAACCAAATACCTCCTAAATTATTTTGACATTACTAGGAATAAAAGGGAAGGATTTAGGTGATTCCAGTTTATTAGATCGAGTTCATCTAAATATTTATCGTAATAAAAAGACACATCTTTGTAGTCTCGCAACTATTCGTTATTGTGAAAAAACTAACTAGTTTGAAGTATAGAAAGAAATATTGATATTGAGTAATCAACTTAACTTCTAAAGTTATAAATTGGAAAGAATTGATTAATTAAATAATGAAATTATCTAGATATTTTAAATTTGCACCTGATGAATGCAATGTGCCCGATTAAGTTTCATGCAATATTGGAAGAAAATGGTAAGATGCACATAATTTGTAGATAAGTCGGATTATAGAATCATAAGATGTATGAAATCATATGGTCTTAAAGTGTGCCCAACAAACACATAATGTGTGGCTAGAATAGAATTGTGTAATTGCATAAGGACCTAATCTTCATCAATCAAAAGTTCAACACCCTAGTTGCTAATAGTACTTAGCCCTTTGAACTTTAAGGATCAACTCCTTAAATTCCTGATAAAATATTAGTGAAATGGTTGGATACTTGTACTATATATATATATATATGGATAGATAGATATATAATAGTTTATTTATATAAAATAATAAAGTGATAAAGTTATTATTGTGTTATTAGATTTACGGAAAAAAAGAACGAAATTTAACTAAATATTTAAAATTAAGAATTAGTAATTCAATATAATTTTGTCACGTAAAACAATTTTAACAAATAATTTTAAATTTATGAATTTAAAAATTATTTTTCATATATAATTGCTCTGTGTTGGACATCAAAGTCTAAAAAGCATTTAATCCTCCAATTAAGGCATATGCTTTCGATGGATGCTGATGCTGATGTGTAAGTACCGTATGCAACTCCTTTTTCCCATGCCGGATTTACATATCTTTTATTGGACCAGATTTTTTGGATTCTCATAGAAAAATCCAGTCTAATTAAAGCTGTATATAATACTACTTCCGTTTTCTTTTAAATATCATTTTAACTTTTAGTACAAAAATTAAAATTGTCATTAAATAGTTTAAATTTTAGGTAAAAATAATTTTATATGACTAAATTATCCTTTAGACTAGTAATAAATTAAAAAAAATCCCAACATTAATTACAAGTTGAATAATTAATAGCGTTATCAGAGAAAAAAATAAGGAAAAACTTGACAAAAAATAATTAATGATTCACTGGATTTCTAAATTGATACTTAAAAGAGAACGGAGGTAGTAGTTGTAGTAGTAGTAATAATAATAATAATAATAATAATATTATTATTATTATTATGTTTAATGGTCCAACCTTGAGTTTACAAAGAAAGTCATTCTAAAATATGAAACATGTGTGTTTTTCGGCGTGTTGAAATTTTCTAACACTAATATAAATATATTTGTCAAATTCAGAGTTTGTCAAATGTAGTTGATCGATATATTAGAGTGGTGTATATAAATAAGAATAAATCACCATATGAAATACAATTGCGTTGTGAGAAATTTTATTATGAAAAGATTTTGTCAAGTGATATTTAGTATTTCTAAATTAATGAAATTTCTTATTTTTAGTGGTGGACCTAAAATCTAATCAATTGATAGAATTTCATTGGTTTTGGAATATTATCTCACATATTATTCCATAATAAAGTTTTTCTACGTCATACCTAACAATATATATATATATATATATATATATGAAAATATATAGGTTGCTAATTAAGATGTAATTTGTAATCTTGCATTTTTGTCCGAATGACATCTTAATTACATCTATATATAGGTTACAAATTACATCTTAATTTGCTAAATGAACCAAATTATGGATAAGAACATTTTGAACTCTGATTTACGTTATTTGTTAACTCGGGAGTTAGAAGATTTTTTATATTGATTTACGTCGTGCTCTGGCTTTGTGAATTCTATGATAAATATATTAACATTAATGATGGAGTAGAACATTGCATGTACCCAACTTAATTAGCTATAAAGTATTTATATTAAATAACACAATTAAGTGTGCTACTATTTTTCTTGCTGAGTTCGACACGTTGATGGCAGCTAGTCACCACACATACGTATTCTCATCCATGTCTACATCGTACATTGTATTTGTAA
Organism: Cinchona pubescens; assembly: GCA_025175665.1. NCBI lineage: Eukaryota > Viridiplantae > Streptophyta > Magnoliopsida > Gentianales > Rubiaceae > Cinchona > Cinchona pubescens. Next base: position 164,307 of record JANKKI010000509.1, on the reverse strand, counting down.
GCATATGATAAATATTGAAGAAGGAAAATGAATACAACTCCAATTTGTGTACAAGGGCCTAAAAAAATATCCTCTCATAACGTGTGAGTTCGATCCTTTGGAATAATAAATTGAAAATCTCATACGTTGAGAAACAATCATTATGGTAAAAAATTGAACATCCAGGACAAACAGATACTATTTGGAAAGATTAAAAAAACAAAAAAGAAATTCATATCAGGTTATTAATCTTTCCTTTAATCCATTGTGCTTGAGTTCTTAACGTGGGAAAATTATTCAGTCTCGTTGAAGGAACAAGTTTGTACAATACAATTTGTATTGTATAATTTTTAAAAATTAACGGGATAATTTTTTCAACGAAATTGTAAAATTTCCCCTAAATGTATTTGTAATTGTTTAGTTTTTTACGTCCATACAACACACTTACCAGCAAAATTAATTTAAACAATATTGTTTGGAGGAGAACCTTAGAGATCAATGACTATGATTATGGTTAATTAAGTGGATCCCAAAAGTGTGCTCTGAATACTAGTTTTGAATGACTCTTAAGAATGGCCGACATAATCATCCCTTCAAAATTTAACGTTGTTTGATTTTCTATAGTACTAGCATCCAATCAATAAGATGCAAATAAAATAAAATAAAATAATCTTTATTATCATGAGAAGTTATCCAAATACATTTCTAATTCCGTTCAACCAGAATGTGATGAAAAGTTGAGAATATTTTATTCGTTCAAAGATAGATCTTTGAACTTCGAAGGCATATGCATATATGGATTTTATTTTATTGATGAAACTAATTAACTTGATTAACAAGTCAATGTTTGCATAAATTTGCATAGATCATCCTTCAACAACAAATGACGTTATGCATGATAATATAGGAAAATTTTATTATTTTTTTTAAGAAACTATTCCTTTGTATTTTAAAAATTTGTACAGTACAATATTATGTATTTTAAAAATTTATATTGTATAAATTCTTAAAATTAAGAAAATAATTTTCTCAACATAATTATAGAATTCCCTGATAATATATATGTGATAGGTATCACAAAATATGCACATGCTGCAAAACATGCTTTGACAGAAAACCGAAAAATCACCTACACCAGTATTACTCGAGAGTATTATTTTCCTACCAAAAGTTATTATACTTCCTTTGAATTTTCTAAGGTACGGCTACAGAATGATAAATTTTCAACACTTGCATCTACTTTTTCAAAATGTGTGTTTATATGCCTGAATTTCTCCAAATGCTGATCAAATCATATATGTCACATAAACGCAACCACGACACTGGAATTAATAGTAAGGATAATACAAATCAAACATTTTGCAAATAAGGATTGAATTGTAATTTCTTCAGGGGAAAATAACTTAATTCCATTCCTCACCTTTATACATTTATATTTGTTGCAAGTCCCTCAAATTTAAAATTATATATTTGTATCCTCACAAATTTAAAAAGCACAATTTCGGTCCCTCGACAGAATTACGGATATATTTTGGCTTGAAATACTCACATAGGTATAAAATGTAACATATTCAAGTGTAAAATTACCAAATACATAACCTTAAATAATAAATTGTTCTAAAAAAAAAAAAAAGAGAATTGGAGTTGCTGGAATAGAGTTAGCTGAGGAAAATATGCGAGAGAGAAGGAATAGGAGTAGTGATGGTACGTGAGAATTTTATGATGGTTGTGATAGAGGTTTTAGGTAGTGTTGTTTAAAATTTAAAATTTGTGTTGCCAATTTTGCTCATAAAAAATGTAACATTCAATATACATATGAGTATTTCAAGCCAAAATATGCTGATAACTGTGTAAGGACCAAAATGGTATATTTTAAATTTTTGAGGGACTAAAATATATCATTTTAAATGTAAAAAATTAAAAAAATATAAATATAAAATATGAACGACTAATAACATTGTTTTCCCTTTCTTCTGAGATAAATACATGTAGTCGTCCTCTGTCAACCTCCTCACCATAGTCCCCCAAACTAAATTGGGAAAAAAAAAAAAAAAAAAAACTTGGCTCATTTTTTGTTATTATTCAAATAATATTTTAGAATAATTAACTCAGATACATTTTGTAAAATTATTTTATCTCACATATATTATATTTTAAAAATAATAATATTCTAAATAATAATTATCGGAACTGTTTCTTTTTCTTTTTATTTTTTATTCTTTACGTACAAAGAACTTGTATCTTAAGGCTTAAGCATGTGTTGTTGGTGACCCACTATGAAATTGATGTCTTGGTCTACAGAAAAAGCTAATGTATATCTTAAAACTAAGCTATATGCCAATGATGCCAACTAACTCAGGACTTGTCAAAACCTAGACCTCAAACTATCTTAACAACATTAGCAACTTAACAAAAAAGCCTTCGACGTGTGCCCATTTGACCTACCAAACATTTTCCACTTCCGATTCCCACTTAATTAAATTGAAGGATGATCACCACGTGCACATTCGATTATGACAACCCCAATCAATTAAACAACAATTAATCAAATTTTCTTCAAATTATTAAATTAAGTTAATAAATCTTATATACATAATTAATGTATATAAAATTTTTATATAGCATCAAGTGTAAATGTACGATACATATATACAATTTAAATTTGAAATACCATTTTCATTCATGTAACATGCATTTACACACATTTAATAATATATAAAATTTTTTACACCAATAGTATATAAAAGATTAATCCATTTTCATTATATATTCAACTATTCAAAGCTTTGACCTAATAACTTTTTAAGCTTTAAAAGCATACTGCCGCCTAGAAGAAGAAAGATGTAGAAAGATTCATAATCTGTATTAGCCATTTAGGAAAATGGAAAATAGACACGTAGAAATATTGCGGTAGAAAATGCAGCCAATGATTGCTTATATCAATTAGTGATGATACAATTTTACATCACCTTATGATTTAAATTGCTTCATTTGCTGGTTAAACTTTTCTTTGTACAATATTGTGTTTCCAAAGATTTTGGCATGTACTAAGTTAAATTGTGCAATCATGAAATTAATGTATTGACGTCTTATCACAATATACAAAAATACATTTAGAAATTTTCTTTAGTCGTGTAACTGAGAAATTCTATAATAATCTATACACTTCTATACTAAATTATAAACTTATAAAACTCGATAGTGTACATTAATATTGTATTTGGATCAATAAATTTAAAGAACGATTTGAAATTCACCCACCCATTTATTGGAGAAATTCATAAATGAACTCAGGAGTTGAACTTTGGGGGAGCAAAAATTATATATACATATACTTGAAGAGATAGTTTTATAACTTTTGTAAAATTTTATAGGGTAAAGTCTAATTTTTTTTTTAAAGAGAGTTATTGAAATTTTTAAAAAAAATATCAAGAAAAATAATATATTTTTGAAACTTTGGGTGAATAACACTATATAAAAACATACATAAGGAACAATTTTTTGTATTCTCTAAATTTTTTAGGGGGACAAAATCTAATTTTTATAATAATATAATAATAATTTAAAAAAATTTAAAAGGAGAAAAACATAATTTTGAAAATTTTGTCTCTTATACACATCTAGTTGCAAATTCCCCCGTATTGATTAAATTTGAATCCTAAATTTAAAAGTTGTTTGAAATCATTTATTTTATATTTTTTAATTTGTGTGGATTTGAAGTTAATCCATTTCAACCTTACAAATCGTTCTAATAAACGGGTGAATTTCAAATTCTTGCTCAAAATTTATCGATCCGAGCATAAGCTAATTTTAGAGTTACTCCATCTATATAAAGTAATAAAATGACAAATCCACGTCATTGATGTTTTAACTAAATCTGCTAAAGAAGGAGCCAAGTCTCTAAAATCAACATGCTAATTCAATATAACTTTATCACGTGAATTAATTTTGACAAATAATTTTAAATTTATAGTACTAAAAATCATTTTTCTTTTGAAATTACCCTAAACATGTAAACATTACTTATTTATACAAATTTTGTATTGGATTGTTTGTTGTGTTAAAGGAAATATGTAAACATTACTCAACAATTTTTTATTCGGGTCGGGATTTCATTGATTAAATTTATGGTATAATTATAATGTAATAGATTTTTTAGTTCATGTTAAGTTACCATCACTTCAAACAGTAAAAAAATATAATATAAATCATCATATCATAGATTTAATCCATATAAAAATTTCCTTCTGAATTCAAATAACAAGTGTAAATCACATCATTTTTTCACCATAATAATAATAACAATAAAAAAAATTGGATAATTGGTTGAAAATTGAATCAGTTCATTGTCAATAGTCAAGACTCGAAGAGGTTGTAGAGTGAAAGAAACTTCAAAAAGGCTGAGAAAAATACACAACCTAAGATGGGCCCTACCTAGAAAAAGAGAAATTAAATTAGAGAAAAAAAACGCTAACGTGGCAGTTATACAGAGCTTTTCTTGACACTCCCTTTCACAATTTCACCATCCTTCTTTTGAAAAAAAAAAATTCCGCCCAACTCCAAAACGCCTCTCTTGTCTTGAGTCCACGTGTTTGCACGTGTCCATCACTCTATCTCTCTTCTGTGCCGACGTGTTGCTAAATTTAAGCGTGAAAAATGCTTACCATTTTTCTCTTCTTTTTTTTGTTTTTTGGTTTTTTTTTTTTTTTTGCTCTTTTATTTTTTTTCTCTTTAATAGAAAGATATGTTGGCCCTGTTGGACATTTTTTTTAGAAAATTCTACTATCCCTTATAGGAAACTATTTTCTTATACTTTAAATATCTATACAATACAACATAATGTACTTTAAATACTTGTACTGTATAAATTTTTAAAATTAAGGGAATAGTTCCTAAAAAAGGACTATAGAATTTCCTTTTATTTTTTTACTTATTATCTTACTATATATAAAGGGAGAGCCCCAATTGATATTTGGTGTCCAATTTAATTTTAAATAAGTTATTTTTTTAAATTTAAAAAAAGACTACCAACAAGTTAAAAAAAAAAAACCTTCCCACATATTTAATTAGTCACTAAAAATTTCCTCTTAATTTATTAAAAAATGTATTTATCTATCTATCTATCATATATATATATATATATATATATATGTATATATAAAAAATAGCACACATATAGAGTGTGCAAAAATCACTAGTTTGTAATAATTATTTGGTCAGAGTAAAATTTCGTTTTTTTATTCGATCATTATTTAATCAATCACTTGTACTATTCATTATTTATTCTATTCAATTTCAAAAATAACTCTAGTTCATTATTTATACTATGCATTATTTGTCAAATTCATTTCTCCTTTTCATAATCCATTATTTGCACTATTCATTGTTTTTCCTATTCACACCAAGTACTCATTATTTTAACTATTCATATACATTTGTTCTATATATTGTTTGTACTATTTATCCATGAATACAACTATTCATTACCAATTTAGGTGCGATTTATAATTTTATATGGGAAATATTTTAGTGTGTAATCGAAATAAATTCACATGAATGCTTTTCTTATCAAACTGCTCGTAAAAGAGTTCTGGATTTGAAATATGGTAATAAGACAGGTCAAGTTGGATGTGTGTAGTAAATATCACCTGCCACCACCGTTCCATCACTCTCAACCAAACACCACCAATCCCATATCTAACCTCTATCCCTCTACCATCGCTTCTCCTACTTGTCAAATTGCACTCATCATCATGTTACCCTACCTCTACCCCACCATTTAATCTGCTAACCCTTATTGCCGACCACCTATATCGCTACCCCAACCTCTTCTCCCACCTAGATAGATATGAACCATTTCTTAATCCACTTCCCATCATCATCTCCAGCATGATCCTGCCACCCTAGCTCCACCTACCCATCCAATCTACCTCCCACCATTCTGCCACCCCAACCCGTATTTCTTGTCCCGATAATTTTTCTTAAACTCAGATCCACCTTTCCCAGCATTCTTCCACCTCTATCCCTCTACCCATCTCCATCCCCTCTACCACCATCCAGCTATCTCATTCTATTTTTTTTCAATCTATTATTTCTTTATTTTTTTGAATTTTTAGATAATTATCTTATTATTTTCCCTTTTTATTCAGTATTTTTTATTATAATTTTCCCTTTATATCATTTAATTTTTTTTATTTTCTTACTTTTATTCGTATTTTTCTAGTTTTTTTTTTACTTTTATTCTTATTTCTTTTTTGTTTTCTCTCATTGTTTTTCCCTATTTTATTCAGTATTTTTATTGATTTATTGTAATTTTCTCTTTTCATTTCATTTAAAAATATATATTTTTAATTTCTCTTTCCTTTTTTTCTGATTTTTCTTACCTTTATTCCTTTATTTTTTATTTTTTGCCTTTTAATAAAATATATGCATTTTTCTTTTGTCTCTTATACACATCTAGATTATTTATAACTTGTTATGATCTCCACATTAAAACAGAATAAATTTTTAATAAAAAATAAAGAGTCAATGGTATAACTAACATCCAATAGATAGAAAATACTTCACTATTAGATAGTAAATTTGGTACACATACAAAAGTACAAAAGTATACTTATCTACATCTAATGTATTTAAAGTAAATGTAAAAATACTTATTGTATCGAATTGGCTAGAATTTATCTTTCCTTTAGAGTATGTTTACGTAACTATCTATTTAAAATAAAGTTTCACTTTTATTTCGAATTCAAAATTTATTCTGTTTTTCTCGAGATAGTATCTCGTATCTAAACACTTATTTTTTTACTTTATTTGAGGAAAATAATTCTACAAAATAATTAATCTTGTGTTAAGTGAGCAATTATTCTAAATAATATTTTAAACAATACGTATCTAAACGAAATCATTATTACATTATATAGTTTCACTAAATAAGAAAACATTGAAAATAAAGATAATATTGGAACCCAAACTTCAAGTAAAGAAATACATTAATGTTTTTGGAAAAAGTCCTTTCAAGATATTTTAAAGTGAGTATCTTAAATTATTATATTATTAATGAGTAACGGACCTCTTATTTTTTAAATTTTAATTATTTTAATAATTTTAAAATTTACTTTTCAATTAATGTAAAGCTGAGTATTTAACAACCGAGCTGACTCATTGTCGATTTTTTATCGCTCCTTGGATCTTTCCAATCCAACAAAAGCCAAAAACAAGTAATTATAGTGTTCTAGAAATCACGCGAGGGAGAGGGACGTGGCTTGTGGGGATATTTTAATTTTATAATCCCAAACTATTTTTTATTTTATTTTTCTTCTTCTTCTTAAAGAGTAATTATTATTAATTATTAATATTTTTGTTGAGGATTCATGCACCTGCGGAAGGCTTTACCAGTGGATAAGGTCGGCCGCTTGGTGCTGCCGAATTTTCATTAGTACGTGTCGACATATAAACGGTGATGAACTCCAAATGGGACCCATTCATTAGACTTTGGGAAAAAGACGACCGTACTTATCCCTCTATTACCCTTCACTCTTCACCAATATAAATACCCCCATATCCCCCATTTCCCAAAAGATTGAAAAAAAGATTTCTTGGAAAATACTTCCAAACTTCCACCTCCCTTCAAATCAATTCTTTATTTTTTCTGTTAATTTGTTTTCCAAAACAAAATATTTATATTTATATTAATAGAGAAAAAAAAAATGGGTGTTCAAGAAACCGACCCGCTTTCACAACTAAGTTTGCCACCCGGGTTTAGGTTCTATCCAACGGACGAGGAGCTATTGGTCCAATACCTATGCAGAAAAGTAGCAGGCCATCACTTTAATCTTCAAATTATTGGAGAAATTGATCTTTACAAATTTGATCCTTGGGTTCTACCAAGTAAGATTTATTATTATTATTATTATTAATGTTTTTACTTACTAAATCATTAATTTTTTTTTGGGTACTAATTTTGGGATTGATTGGATTAGGTAAGGCAATATTTGGAGAGAAAGAATGGTACTTTTTTAGTCCACGAGACAGAAAGTACCCAAATGGATCCAGACCCAATAGAGTAGCCGGGTCAGGGTACTGGAAAGCTACCGGAACCGATAAAATAATCACTACAGAAGGACGCAAAGTTGGAATCAAGAAAGCCCTCGTTTTTTACGTAGGAAAAGCACCTAAAGGTACCAAAACCAATTGGATCATGCACGAATACCGACTCGCCGAACCTCCTCGTAAAAATGGTAGCTCTAGGGTAAGACCCATTTTAATTTATTTATACTAAATTGATTTTTCTTTTTAAGTATTTTTCTTAGTCTTATTATTTTTTTTTTTGGGCAGTTGGATGATTGGGTGCTATGTCGAATTTACAAGAAGAATTCAAGTGGTGGAGGGGTGAAGGCAGTTAATAATTCTGATGTACAAAGCAGCAAAGAGCATAGCCATAATAACTCCTCTTCCTCATCCTCGTCTCAGTTTGACGATGTTTTGGAGTCGTTGCCGGAGATTGATGACCGGTTTTTCGCCTTACCAAGGATGAATTCTCTCAAAACCCTTCTTCATCAAGATGATCAGAAAAATATCAATCTAAACAATTTAGGTTCGGGAAATTTTGACTGGGCTACCCTAGCCGGGTTAAATTCCCTTCCGGAGTGGGGACAAGTTCAAACTCAAGCACAAGTTATTCATGCTCCTTACGTCGGATCAGAGACATGTGAACAACAACTACAATGTTGTTACCGTCAACAATAACAATAATAATAATAATAATGTGAACGGCCAAAATAGCATGTACGTCCCTTCATTTCCACAAATCACCCATGTGGATGAAGAAGTACAAAGTGGGCTCAAGAGTAGTCAGAATTCGGGTTTCTTTCACCAAAACTCCAATGCTTTGGGGCCTCAGGCTCAGTGTTTTCACAACTCGGTTGACCCATTTGGGATCCGGTACCCGACCCAAACGGGTATGAACATGGGGTTTAGGCCATCTAATGTGTATAAGAGACAGATACGTAGATACTTGCTTTCTCGAAAATTAAGGGTGTAAAATGGTTTAGGTGAAGATTGTTTGGGGTAAATTTGTAAATAGATGAATTCGTTGGGCCGACATTTGACTTTGAATGCAAGAAAGAAAAGAAGAGCTCGAGAAAACATTTATTGGTGGGGTTGGGTGGCTGCTTGGATACAACATTACCCCCATTTTTTGTAAAAGTAATTTCTAGGGTGCTTAGTCAAAGTACTCAGAAGAATGCAATTTGCCAAAATTGCTCATCATAATGTATTATTTTATGTTCAGAATTGAGCGATTAGTGTACATCAAGATGTCAATCTAATAGGGTGATTAAGGCAAATTAATGTAATAATATTCAACATTAATTATTTTGGTCTTTTCTTGAACTTATCTGCTAATTGATTTAGTTGACAATATTACTAATTTTTAAGCTGAGATTCTCTCGAATATATTTGAAAAGATTTCTTTGACATCCTTTAATTGCACTTTTATGTCACCTTACTAGAAGTCGATGGTTTGCAAATGTAACTCTGCCTCTTTTAAACATTGAAATTATAAACTTTTTACAGGAGGGGTAAAATTGATTTAGATTTTGAGTTTGTGGACTTGCATTTAAATTTAGTTTTATTGAGCAAGACAAAAATACTAGGACAAAGAAGTACTAAATACAATTTTGGTTATTTAGATGATTGTCCCTCACATTTTATTTGTTTTGTCACGCTTTGACAAGGTCAAATAAATAAATTTTATAAGGACAAATTTATGTAAATTTATTTAAATTATAACAACAATCAAATTTATATCAAATATTAAACTTAGAATTTTACTTTAAAAGGTTAAAAATTTACAAAATTAAACGTTACAAATTTAATGCATTAATATAAAAAATTAACAAAATAAATGAGACAAATATAATAATATTTAAACAACAGCTGTCTAAACTTAAATGCAACCAATGTTTTGAAAATCGGACCGGACCGACAAGTTCGATCAATCGGACCGTGAACCGAAAGAGTTACCGGTCCGGTTTAATTATATATTCGATCTGTATAAAAATCGGATAGAGTCAGTTAAAAATCGTGAACCGGTAAAAAAATCGGTTCAACCAAACTCTTTCGGTTTCACGGTAAAAATCGATTGTAAATAAAGAGAAAAATTTTCAAAACAATGTGTAAAAGAGACAGGTGTAATGGTAAAATATTGAATGCACCAAAGTCCTTAAACTATTAAGTTATTATTATTAAGTTCTTAGTACTATAATTCTCCAAAAATAATATTTTTTTTCTATTTTAAATTTTATATAAATATATTTTAAATTATATTACACTTTAATTATAAAAAAAAAATTAAATTAATGAACCGAACATACCACCGGTTTAATGTTCGATTTGGTTTTCAAAACATTGAATGCAACCAATATTTGTACACTCCCTTCAGAGTTATCCGAAGATGCCAAGTCAAATTCCATTCAGGATTCTTTGTATCTTAGAATTTGAGAATTGGGCATGTCTGCTAACTGCTACTAATTAAATCATTGAATTGACCAAACATTTTGTATTTGACTGAGCTAATTGTTTGACCGTAAATAAGCACGTGCGATAGAATAACCACCAAAAGTTACGCCTTGCGGGTAATGACGGCATCGTGACGTTTCTTCTGCTCTGTTTCGCTATTGCGGCGCCAGCTGACTGTCAGATAGTATCCATTTGCCGCTTTTTTGGCGGTTACAGTTTAACAATTTGGCGCCGAAATAGCGTTGGATTAGAAGAAACGTGAGTTTAAATTATTTGATACAAGGCGTAAAATTTAATTTATTAAGAGCCCGTGTAAATTTGATTATTTAAATTTAATGTGGTTAACTTTTTGTATTCTATAAATTAAAAATGCTAAACTTATATGTAAAAATTTTAATTTATTCGAATAGATTCGATAAAAATTTATTTGAATTCGATTCAAAATATAAATAAGTCAAATTTAAATAAAATTTTAATTTCGTTAAAATAATCAAATAAATTTAAATACTAAACTGTCGAGTTTGTTTATATTCATTTACACCCTTAACTTATACCTTTTAAAACGTATTTATTTTCTCTTTCAAATCTTGTACGCACATATTCCATAAACGCAAAGAATGATAAAACATATTTTTGCATACTTCATCTTTGACATGAAGCTATTTGTAACATTTTTCTATTGTTGTTTGCTATTGGACTACTTGGTTACTTATTTTTCTAGTACTAATACACTACGAATAAAAATTAAATTACATAAGATTAATTGAAAAACAAAAAAAGTAAGGTTGAGTGTTTCTTTTGTCCCTGTTAGATAATTAATGGAGGGGGAAGCCCATTACGTAACAACTAAATCACATGACTGTTGTCTTTTAGGCCCACTATTGCTTTCTTGTTGTGTTTGTGTTGGTGTTGGATCTCAAACTTTTAGGGAATTCTTTGGGCCGCTTTGGCCAGCAAATTACGATGACTTGAATTGGCCCATTAACAGAGGTCTTCCTGACTAGATGTCAATCAACATTATACATTTATTTTTATTTTTAATTTTCATTTGGTACTTTGAAAGCCCTCTTTCTCACTTCCTAATTCAGGCGATAACATAACATGGATTTGGAAAGGTTGCAGCACTTGATGATTCTGACAAAAAAAGTGCATACTATTTCAAATTTCGTTATTAACAATCCATCTTTGAAAATCTTAAGATCTAAGGGTGTGCTTCGTTTGAACTGAAAATATTTTCTTGAGGAAAATGTTTTCCTTGGAAAATGTTTTACATGAAAATGTCTATTTTCCATACAATTTTCCGGTGTTCGGTTGGCAAAATGAAAAAATTTTGAAATAAAAAATTTTAACTGTTTTATCTTTAATTTTATGGATACAAGTTAAAAAAACTTATAACAATGGTAATAAATACATTACAAGTAATTGTGATTAATAAAAAAATTGATTTTGTTTAAAATTAAATGATAGTACAATATAGGAGTAAAATATGCATAATGATAGTTATATTAGTGTGGGACCCATAATTGAGAGAAAAACGAATGAAAAAGAATTAAAAACGAGAATAAGTTTAGCAAATGAAATTATAAAAGTAAGTATTTGTCAATTATGGCTGTTGAATTATCTATAAAATAACTTACACTAAAAAATTCCGTAAGTTATTTTCAGCCAGAGGAAGGAAAATTGGAAAATATTTTACACCGGAAAATATTTTCCGGTGTAATTCAGTGTGTGGCACAAAAAAAAATTTTGGAAAATATTTTCCTGAAAATATTTTCAGTCCAAACGAACACACCCTAAAGGTCGAATCCATACTTTTCAACGCTATGTGTATTCCATTCCTTCGTGAAATCACAAAATTTTTGGGCTTTTGAAAAATAAAAATAAAAATTGGTCAAGTAAATCTCATGTGTTAACGACCATTAAACTTTAGTACGAATTATGAGACGGAGAAGAGTGAAGAAGGAGACGTAAAACTAAATGGCAACAAAAATAGTTAAACTAAGAAAGAAATTTTACCAACTTAATTATTATTTCAGTTGTTAATGTGAGCGAGTATTTTAGTTGCACCTTAAATTGTCCTTTTTTAAGTTAGGGAACTGCCGGTCCGTTTGTTTTTTGGGGCCAGCGAATATGCCTTCACAAGTTTCTTCCAAAGGAAAATTTTCCATCGAACTACCAGAAAGCATGAGGTTTGTCTACTCAAAGCCGTTTGACTTAATCCTTTAATCATCTGGATTTAACTTTTAATTAGGGTACTTTATAAAACATTTTGATGTGGACATTAATCAATAATATGGGCCTTAACTGTATTTTTTTTTATAAAAAAAATACAGGTTATTCTACAGTCCCTTAAAGGAATCATTCATTTGTTCTTTAAATAATTATACAGTACTACATCATATGTTTTAAAAGCTTATATTGTATAAACTTTTAAAATTAAGGAATAATTCTTTAAAAGAAACTGTAGAATTTCCTCTAATTATATATGTCATAATTAACTGAAGGAAAAATAAATCTTTTCAGATTATCTATTTCTTTTTGTATTAATTGTAATTTGCACCCTTAAACTATCTTGGTTTTTCGCTTTACACTCTAAAGTATCAATTTTGGCAATCAACCACCTCCAACTTCTAAATTTTAGCACATTGTACTAATTAACAACAGACAGATAGTAAAACGAGACAGTACCCTACTAATTTACCCAACTTTGGAAAATATCCTATCTTTAAGCACACACCATGTGCACGGATTCACTAACACAAGACTCTTGGATTCTAGAAAAATAATCCGAATACAAATTTGGGTTCAAATTCGGGTTAATGAAATTCATTGATTTAAGGACAACTAGACTATAGTTATCTCTTTGGACTTTCAGATTTTGGAACTGATCATTTAACCATGCCAACTCAACTTGAGAAATATATTCGTAAAATGTGAGATAAATTTTTTTCTTTAAACCTACCTCTATGATCTCTTACACCTTAATAACTCGAATCTATAATTAATAGTTAACAGAGAAAGTATTTTATCACTTAAATTACACTTCGTTCTATATAATAACAATAGATCCTATTTTTCATGTGGTTACAAAATTCATTGTAAGTATTTGTTTTAGGTAACGTAAATTGTTTATATTTCATGAAAAAGAGGTTTAAAAGTACATTAATTTATCCTTCTCTTCCGTTTTTTCTATTATCTAAGTTTTGTATAAATGATCACTAAATTAAATCAAAGGTGATGAAATCGATCCCACTCATTATAGGCTATAGCGAATAACTTAATAAACAGACCATCATTTCATGCGGAGAGAGCATCTTTCCTCTCTCCGTGTCTTGTCAAAATATTACTGAATGGACATAAAAATTAAAAAAAAAAAGGGTTTGGCGTTCATATTTTACTATGTCTGGATAAGCAATGAGGTCCATTCGAATCAAGGTGCAAAGCAATCAATGTACAGTAACTCGAACTTTATCAACACAAAAGCGTCTCGAATTACCTGATAAAAAGAGACAAATAAACTTATTCCAAAAGAAATGATGAAAAAGAATTTAACAACTCTTTTAATGGTTAAATGAATCATTTCATACATACGAATAATAATATACGTATGTCTCAAGGTAGAAGTATATATCTTGTTCTTATTAATCTAAAATTAATTGCATTCCGATGATATTTCTTTACCTGCTAACTACTTAGATAAAGACAAATGACCAAACTTTTGTCGTCGTATACAAAAAAGGAAGTGATTATGCACTAAGCACTATTATTAAAAATTAAATTATTTTTGACAATGGCTATTAGTGAAAGCAACTTTTAAACTTAAACTATTTGTTTATTCTATTTTTGGAAGGACTATCCTTTGCCACTTAAAAGCATCATGATTTGCAATTCTTAGCTCTTATAAATTCTAAATTCTGGCCATGCTTATTTTTTGTTTGAGATAATGAAGTCCATTAATAAAATTTTTTGTTTAGGTGCAATGAATTCGGGTTTTTTATGGTAGTCATGCTAGTGAAAGACAGCCACATATTATGCGGAAATATGGAATTACCTGTATGATTATACTAATGCGCCATTTAATAATTTACAATGCAAATAGTGTATGCCTTTTGCATCTCTTTAAAAAATAAAAGAAAGGAAAAAGTAATATAATTTAGTTATTAGTGGTAGTTTAATTAACATGATATTGTTACTAGTAAATAAGGGTAAAATAGAAAGTTTAAAAAGTGATGTATACCAAAACCCTTATTTACTAGCTGTCTCTTATACACATCTTTCTTAGTTTCTTCGATATATTGTACGTACACTTAGAGCAATCGAAGTAATCTCAAATGTACGTATGTCGATAGAAAAATTAAAAATCTCTACTTTTCTACGTATGTCTGATGTAATTGATTGAAAAAATATTTTCATGTAATTTTGGGAAGGGGTTATTAAGTATTTTAATTTGTTTTTGTTTCTTGTTGATGTGTTTTTTTTTTTTATTACTAGGGATTAGTTTAATTTTGCATCATTCTATTTATAAGAACGATCAGTTTGGTCCTTAATCATTTTCTTATGTGATGATAAAAATTGTTAAATTTTCTTGTAGAGATAATTTGTATATAAAAGCTAAATGTTATATAAAAATAACCTAAATTTTCATTTGGACGTAGCTTATGACTTATCATTTCATCCTAGTATATATTCAAAACTTTTTAGACAAACTCCAAGTGCATTTACAAAAGCAATACTACACCGTATATTAACACGTATAACCTTGAAAAGAAGATACATTGTATATTTTTACTACGTAAAAAATTATTAAACTGATAAACACTCTTCACAAAAATAAAGTAGCCAACAAAATTCTTCCTGTAAATTTTCTGAATGAACCATTGACATTCATTTTAGAAGTATTAGCCAACATAAAAAGGTTGTGTGGCTCATTCGAGGATGGTATAAAACTTAATAGGGTATATATTGACATTTATTATATATATTACACCAATCTTAAAATTATACATATGGGTGATCTTTTTTATTTCCATAACACTTTTTTTGTGTGTATATATGTATGTATGTATGCGTGTGTGGTTTGTATATGCTCACAATGATGGGCTGAGCCACCTTTGAGGTTAAGGGCAGGCAATTGCCCAACTCAACTTTAAAAAATTACTAGTTAGCCTTGTAAAATTTTTAATTTTTATAATTTATCTCACATTTGCTCTCTCTTGAATTTTTGAAATTTTTTTTCTCTTTACATTGACCCATAATATTTTTAAAAAAATTTCTTCACTGTTACGTTGCTTCTAGGGAAATTAAATTTGTACCGTAATTCTATACAAAAAATGAAAAAAAAAATCACTATAGGTATAGGAATAAATTGAATGTACCATAATTCTATACAGAAATTAAAAAAAAAAAAATTTATAGAGATATAGGAATAAATTGAAGTGGCAGTTAATTTAAAAAGAAGATTAGGCCCTAACTCCTTCCCTAAATTCTAGAATGACTGTGTGATTGATTGCAGGGAGCATGGTTGAAATTATTTATATGTTTATATTGTTTTTCTTCAAAGGGACGAAGCATTCACTGTAGCATTAAAACAATTCTAACATTTGAAAAAATGTCAATTGTTTGATTTTCGATTATCGTCTCTTATAAATCTACATCGTGGCATTTGCTGAGTGCTAGTCCTCTTCTCCGAAGGTTTACTACGGATAAAATAATAAAAAAAAATACTTCTTTTATTGGTAGAAAAATAAAGATATTACTTACGTAATATTTATTCTTTACACAAGTTAAATGAATAAAAATCAACACAAATATTAGCTTTTGGATAAAAAGTTGTGGATAAATAGATTACTTAGTATTGTGTAATATTTTATATTTTTTGGTAATTCATCTAATTAAGTAGAAGACGACACCCCAAAATTTAACCATAAAGTGTATCCAGGTATCTTACCTTTGACAACTTTATATATGTATAATTTATCATCTTGAGAAAGTACCATAACAATTGTGCTAAGTATATCCATCTTAACACATATTAAAGATCGTATTACTATAATATCTTGAAACAAAAATTATTTTGTTAGTCACAAGTATTAAGGTTTTTTTATTTGATACAGCCAAGTTTTTGAAAAAGTAACTTTACGTTTCATTTATTAATTAAAAGGATTCTTATAACATCCCGTTAGAATATTAGAATACAATGACAATAAATGTGAAGCGAAATAAACCAAAAAGAAATAATAAAAAAAATACTTGTTGCCCTCCCTGCTAAAGTTATTTTTTCAAAAAATTAAGTAATTTAATTAATATATATGTATGGTAAAATATGCAAGTAATAATCTTTTTTTAATAAAATGAAATAATTTTTTAGCTTTAATGCAATTTCTCTTCATTTATACAGGGCTTGATTTTATAGAATTTGAAGTAAAAGAATATGTGAACGTCATCACCAGTAACTATTAACATAAATAATCCTCAACTCGGACTTCAGAATTGAGTTGTGAGTGATGATAAGATGATCCTCTTATACACACTATAAATGGTGTTTGGCATCCAGTTATCAATACTGATTAGCGCAGCAGTCAGAACCATATTCTTTAGTGGGAGTAAATATTATGTATCTCAGATGTTAATTTGTCTATAATAACAAAAAAAAAAATTTATTCAACACGTATCTAAAATAGTAATAAATGTATTTATGGATAATAAGGTTTGTAAAATGGTATCATAAAACTCATTCTTTGCTCTAATTGTTGTTGATCTACTTTCTCTAATTATTTTGATCATTTATATCTTAGATATTAAATGACTTTTTGTTTGTAATTTTCAATTATAATTCTTTGTCGGAATGTCTCTCCTAAACAAATGATTTTATCTTTTAAAAAATGTATAATAGTTATTTAAATAAATTTAGAAATTTACGAAGGGAAAAAATACCTAAATAATCAAAACAATAGGTTGAATTGAAATTTAAGAACTAGTCAAAATACAAAATAGCTATAATGTTGTAATTTACACGTTATATTGCAACTAAGAATCCATTCTCCTAGCAAGTGTAAATTAATTATCAAAAAATAAAAATAGTTTGATAATTTCATTTATTAAATAAAAAATTGTACAAATTAATTAAAACAACAAAATAAGTGTTCATTTCATTTTCTTTATTCATAACTTTTAACGAAAATAATAATAAAAAAAAAACATATAAAGAAAATGAAAAGTCAATTTATGGGACAGGTACAGTGCAATCTTGAGTTGAGGGTGGCATGCAATTGCCCTCCCTCAGCTTTAAAAAATTACCTATTAGCTTTATAATTTTTTTAGTTTTTAGAATTTTATATCACATTTGCTCTCTTGAAATTTTTTAAATTTCCTTTTTTCTCTTTATATTGACTCCTAATTTTATAAAAAATTCTCATTATCCTGTACATTAATCTTAGAGAAATTAAATTTGGACAATAATTCTATACGAAAATAGAAAAAAAAAAATGTAACTATATGGATTGGCCACCAATAAATTGAAAATTTGTAAAGTTGAATACAAAAAATAATTTCACATTATTATTTATCCATATATACCAAAGTAGTTGCATCCCCTACCCTGCGTCCTGGCTTCGTTCTTGGCCATAATGGTAGGAGTAAATACAATTGATACCCCAAAACTCACATGTGATGGATAAATAATTCACAGATAATGAGATTATAATATCGGAAAATTCCACGACTCTTTTTACGGAATTATTTCTTTAATTTTAAAAATTTGTAAAACACATGATATTGTACTATACAAACATTTAAAACATAACAAAATAATTCCCTAAAAGAGATTGTAAATTTTTTTAATAATACCTAGCTTACCCTATTGTTATTCTACTTTTTGCTTACTACTCAAGTGCTTCTTTCCTTACTACTGACTGCTTTAATTGTAATGCTCAACATTCCAATGGGGTGTCGGTTCATAACACATTATATTACACCAAATTATTAGATTGTATTTGAACAGACACATGAATTGACAATATTGTCTAATCACACATCTAGATGTGTATAAGAGACAGCGTATATTTCATTGAGGGAATCATTCTCTTGGCTTTAGGACTTGTATAGTACAAGTTTGTAAAGACATAACGTCAGATCTGCATGTTTAAAGATGAAATAGTTCCTAAGAACGATTGTAGAATTTTCCTAAAATATTAATCAATTCTGTTAGTATTGAAAAAGTGTAAATCTCAAAAATATTGTATATTATGAAATACGTAACGATGAAGTGAGGTAGTAAAAACACCCATATAATTAATTTCAAGAAGCTTCTGGAAGGTCAATCTTAATTAACCAATTTGATACCATATTATTAAATTTTAACTATACAGGATCAATATTAATGACATCGGCATTATCTCTGGCTGGCGTGTAAAAAAGCCACTGTTTGCAGTTCTCAGCCTCAAGAAACGCGTGGTATAAAGCTCCAAGGTATATTCTAACTTGATGGAACCACCTTCGATCCCTCTTGGTAGTGTGGAAATCTCAATTACTATTAAATGACAATATAATTAACATAACCCATATCGTTGACCAAAGAACATCAAAAGCACCAGGGAATTTGCTTGCATTTGAAAAACGCAATCAAAATGGGTAATCCCAGTCCAAGAACAATAATTCTTTCAAGCTGCGTTCGGATCGAATGATTTGACGAAAGATTCGTAAATTTTAGGATTAAAATTAATGAATTCTAAAGTCAGTTCATTTTTTTTAAAAAAAAAAAAAAAAAAAAAGTATGAAAAGAATAATTTCAAATAATTGATATCGAAGTTAGGAATTTATTTATTTTGACTTTATAAAATCTCTTTAACAAATGAATTTTTAAATTCTTTTGTAAGCCCATCTTGATATAAACGCAACCTCAATGATTTAATTTTTATAATGCTCTTTTCTTTTTTGAACATAATGTCTGTCTCTATTACAGATCTACGGATTAAGGTTCCTAATTTTATGATTTGAAATTAATCTGAAAATATGGTACAGAATAGAGCGAAACAGTATTGAAGAACTCATACAACCGACTAGATCTGGTGAGGATAAGACTTGGGTGTTGATGGTGGGGTTTTAATTAGTTTAAGGTTTGTTTAAGGTTTAAGATATTAGGAACACAATCCATATAAATCTGAAACTAAAAAAGCATCAAGTTGATCTGCGGTGGCTAGCCACGAAATGTCACAATCAAATTGAGTAAGAAGATAATGTCAAAACTAAGATTAGGTTATGGTGCACATGATGAAAGAAAATAAAATAACAACACCAGATGCATATAATACTAAATAGATGTATAAATATGAATATACGATGATGATGATATGATCTCGTGTATTAAGAAGCAAAAATTTGTTGTAGCATACCAAACTAATGATTTCGAATGGATGCGTAGATAATTATGTAAAACAGATCTATTTGAGGCTTCAATCACATGTGAAAGGGTCATGCAATTGTGACTTGCCTGAATTTGTTAGATGTTATGGAATTCTGCTTTTCTTGTGGCGTAATTTCTGGGCCTGTCTTTTAAACTTTGTTTGGCATCATAACTGATCCATCCATTCATATATCCCAATGGAAAAAGCTGACTTTAATTTGCCAACTTAGATGCCAATCCTTTCATATTTCACTATATATTGTCTATTGAGGTAATACGTAGAAATGCACAGTAAATTAATTTTTATTTAAGGACCTTTTCAAAGATAGTTCAACCTGATAATTTTATTGATTTTTAATTAATTCTATATGTGTATCTTTTACACATGCTAGATGTCTATTAGACACAGAATTAGTAGTGTAATACAATAAGCGTCTTTTATTTACAATGTGAGTTTCTTACGACACTTTGACAAGTTTGAAACGGGTTAGAAAACGGACAACATTACCGTGTATGCAGTATCAGCTGCATACACGTTTTGGACCATTTTAACGTCTCGTCCTTGTTTTACAGCAATCTTAGGTGTATGCAACAATTCAAGGGCTTAATAACTAGTGCAATTACACTTAAGAATGAAAGTACATTTTGAAAACAAAATTTATGAAAAGGACTATTGCATAATTAGCATTGCTAAAGCATAGAAAACAAAAGTCACGAGTCCATATAGGCAAGTAGGGGATTCACATGCATGCATATGTATTCTTTTCCCACGTTGAAAACACAAAAGAGCAAATTAGGTTTTCCAATTTTCATGAATTAGAAACCGATATATACCATATTTTCATAGGTTATTAATAGAGTCATTGACTAAAAGCATGTACAACCCACATGGATGGTATTATACATAACCTCTCATGTTCCGATGGCTAATTATGGTTACATTTCTTTCATCGCCGGGTCGAAATCATTTCCATGATCTCATGATACATCATTAACTCATCATAGAAAGACCTGACTTTACTTCTATTTAACGAAAAAAAAAAAACTACATTTTCTGTGTGATTAAAACATCAAATGCATTTGTACTAGGACAGTGTGACTCTAGCTTCCGTTGTGATTTCTATATGTTGACGGATATTTTGTCTCATTATGTTAAGCAAATCTCCTGTCTCATACCTTGAATGTTTGGTATATGTATTAAAGTATACAGTATACGTGACAAAAACACAAAAGATACGCGACAGAAAATTAATGCAGTCTATGAAATAAAAAATCTTATCGCGAGTAATATGGGGAGAGGCACTTGACTTAATTTTGGTTAGTGTTGCTTAGACTGCTTTTTTTTTTGTGGTATGAATAAGGTGTTTCCGTGTATACATCCCCTTTACCTGTCTCTTATACACAGGGGGTGGGGGGGTGGGAGACGGGGAACTAGCATTTGTATATAAGAAAGGCAGAAATAAAGGAAGTTACAAGGAACCTTACAAAAAAAATATAAAAAAATAAAAAAATAAAACCATCTGTTTTTTGTCATATTTTGGGAAAAATATGGACATACACATGCACTGTCGACTACAAAAATAGTTCTTCGGAAGACATGTCAACCTATAGTAACCGCAAGTTTTATCGATACTTTTTATTTTTAACCTCGTAAGGACACCTTTACAAGTAATGACTGATACATAAAGAAAATTAAGTCAAAACAAGATTGTGCTTATAACCTCGGTGCAACTATTCATTAAATCATTGTATCTATGCATAGCATTATTTCTGTGCAGTGTCCAAATATAAGTGCTCAAGTGATTTGTGCATCCAAATATTAGTAACCTTATCAAGGGAAAAAAAAAAAAAAAGTCAAGTATCTCTACTTTAGAAAAACATAAATAAGAGATTTACATTAGAAAAAAAGAAAAAAGAAAAAAAAGAAGCCTCTCTCTCTTCGAGAGCTAGTTGGTTGGTTATGTAATGATGGGTTATGGGTGGTGTAAAATTTTCTAACATATAGTATTACGTACATGAGGCAAAAACTTTAATCAATGAGATGTGTATGCCTATACAGGTCCTAGGATACACATCTATAAAATATATATATATATATATATATTTGTCATTATTTGCTATTCAGTAAAGCCCATAAAAAACTTGCTTCTCACACGAACTTGTCATATCCGGACTGAAATATTTAGAAAGATATAAATTTTAATTTTATTGGTAAATTATGTGGTATAAATTAAAATGTTATGACGGTATAAAATCAATTGATATAAATAAAATATTATAAAATTTAATTTTAATTATAAAATTTATAAATAAAATAAAAAATTAAAATTATATTAATATTTTTAAATAATAAATATCATGATAATATATTTATGTACCCACAAGTCAATTTAGACGACATGCCTCCATGATTTAACAGTCGTGATAAAAACTAGTAGACCAACAAAATCAATCACGCACCAAAACATAAAAGATAAAAAATGGTGTGCACATGTTGCAAAATGTCTTTGGGTGTGGAAGTAGCCATCTTTTCAATCAGAGCATCCCACAATATGGATACCTATTTGACGGCGTTGGAAGGTTTTGAACGGACTAATTACATATCGTCATGAATGATAGCAGCAGATTTATCTGCTTATTTACGAATACTGTTCTTTATGATTTATTCCATGGGTTATAAGATGAATTAATTTGGGTGTTAGTGTTACTAACTGACAGGGAGAAACAGAAGAAATAAAAGATGGTGGGGTCAAAAAGATAGATAGTTAGGCTGCGAATGAGAGATGTGGGTCGCGCATGGTTTTTCTTCCGGTGATAAGAAATGGACTACAAGAAGTGACACAATTGGGACTGATCTCTGCTACATCATGCAACCAGCAATTACACTTGCCCCATGGACTCAACTAACATTGTATGCAGAATTTGCTAATCAGTGCTCATAAAATACAAGATTAAAATTTTGCATTGGATGTTAGTTGGTAAGAAAAGTTCGGCTAGGGTATGCTACACCTCTATTTTCAGGGTCAAAGGCAAGCCTATATATATATATATATATATATATATTAATAATTTACAGCAATTGTTACATATTTGATACCACTCCTTAACAAGGAATCGAGGACAACAAAAATAAAATTTAAAACGTTTAAATTGTTTTGTTATTTTACTTACCGTCTGAACTAACGAGCATTTTCATGAAAGGATTAATATATATATATATATATATATCTGTCTCTTATACACATCTAGAAATAATGCTAGGCATACAATCAAAATTATTGAATTCAAAGACTTATTGTGGTTAATTTACATTTCATGATCTTATTCATAGGAAAAAGTATCATTCATTGTGTTCACAATATTGTATTACACTACTAATTATAATTACTTAATTACTTCTTCTATTTTAAAATAATTATCACGTTTAGTTAGTGTGTACAAATTAAAAAAGTTATTAAATTACATCAATTTTATAAAAAGATGGTTCAAAGTGACTAAGATGCCCTTTTACATTAATATCCTAATTATATAATCATCTTAGTCATGTTAATAAGAGACAGTTTCACAGACGGTGAAGACTTAAGTAGATTTTATTTCTTAATTTCTAGAAAATGTTTAATTTTTATATTTGAAATGTATAAATTGTCTAATGTATGCTTATTTTGAAACGGGTGAAATAATCACTTTATATCATTTCATAATATAAAAATTAAACACACTACGATTAAAAAAAAAATACTTAAGTAGACCCGATTTGAACCCTACATATAAATCTTGTGATCATAATTAAATTTTATAAATTAATATAAGTATTAATTAATATCATCTCATTTATTTTATATAATTTAATTCACAACACAAATCTATAAATAAGATTAAAAATCTTGTTCTACATAAATATTTCCCACGATTAAATACCCCACCCAACTGTCCTCCCACTCTCATCATTCAAATGTTAACCTATTGTTGTTGTATAGACATAATAGGATAGAATGCAATTTCAAATCGCTATCTTGCCCGATTATTGATAAAAGTATTTAAATTAGTAGATTTTTTTCTATTACGCACAGGATTTTTTGGGGTTAGTACATCCAATACAGCTGTCAAGGCATTCTTTGGTCCTCTATGACGTTAAGACCCATTGAAGACCAGATATAATTAAGACCATATTTAAGATAATGACAACTATAATGTTAACACCTATCAACCTTTAAATGTTGCGGAGAGGTCCCCACACATGTTCGCATCTCTGCCACGTGTCGACGCATCTCACACTTTAGAATCACGCGTGTCGGTTAACTAAGAGCCTAATTTTCTGTTTAGTAGTTCGCAAATCACCCTTTAATACGCCAGATTTGGGACTAATCACCTATGTCTCAACCACAATTTATTTCCTAAACCACAAGGGCAAATCCGTCACCCAAATTACCTAATCACCCCTAAATCCACTACGTGGTGTGAACCCATTGACTAATAAGATCTTACGTTAAAAAAAACAAACCATTTTGAATTGTATTTTATAATTGTAACTCCTGTGGTCCGTACCAATATAAAAAGATGGCTTAGGTAGCTCTAAGCAACAAAAATTCAGTTGATAAATTTCCTGTATAATTTTTTTTTTTTTTCTCCAGTATTCTCATGTTATTATTCTTGTCTGAAACCTCTCCAAAATCCAAAGAAAAAATAAGTAATTTTGGGCTTTACTGAATACAATTTCAGATCATTGATCAGCAAAAGTTCTTGATCCAGAATTTATTGTCAATGGAAAGTACCGATTCGTCCACTGGCTCTCAGCAGCCTCAGCTTCCCCCTGGATTTCGATTCCATCCCACAGATGAAGAACTTGTAGTCCACTACCTCAAGAAAAAGGCAGCCTCAGCCCCCCTACCCGTTTCCATCATAGCCGAAGTTGATCTCTATAAATTCGATCCTTGGGAGCTCCCTGGTACTATTTACTAACAACCCTTTTCTTTTCATGTTGTAATATAAAACATAAAGTTTTTTTTTTTTAAAAATAAAATCTACAGTAAATCTTCACCTGTCTGTTAAACCTCGTAAAATTAACATGTTCTCGTGTTGTTTATTTGGTCTTTTGTTTTGGCAGCTAAGGCGACCTTTGGTGAACAAGAATGGTATAAGAGAGTCCGAGGGACAGGAAGTATCCGAACGGGGCACGGCCGAATCGGGCCGCGACGTCGGGGTACTGGAAGGCTACGGGGACTGATAAGCCTGTGCTGACCTCAGGAGGGACACAAAGCAGGTTGGCGTGAAGAAGGCCCTCGTTTTCTATGGTGGGAAGCCACCAAAAGGGATCAAAACTAATTGGATCATGCATGAGTATAGACTGACTGATAATAAAACTAGTAGTACTAAGCCTCCTGGTTGTGATATTGGTAACAAAAAAGGCTCCCTCAGGGTAAATGTCTCATCAATATTTCATCTTTTTTTGAATTTATAATTGGGTTAAATACTAGTACAAACTTTATCCCTTTAATGTTCGGATAGTTCTGCAGTGAACCCCTAATGTTATCTTTTCATCAAGTCTGTCTATCCTTTTTTTTTTTTTTTTTTTTCTTGATATGTATTATATAGATAGGATGATTTGATATGAGGGAAGTATATTTTGTGTACCACTATACACATTAGGTTATTACAGATATTTTATTCTACAATCATCTAACAATAATTAACATGAATTGGAACAAGAAATCCATAAGATTTAATTATAAATTTTATACAATACCTATGTCTTATAAGATTTATATGATTTATGACTTTATAAATGATTTTCCTGAAACTTCCATGTCTCTTATACATGCATCTAGATGTGTATTGCTTCAAGAAAATGAACAAAACATGTTCGAAGGGATGATGAGTTGCAGTGATGGTTCAAATATTTCTCAGTTAACCTCATCAAAAACACAACAGTTTCCTAATATAGTGGCCTCCAGTCTCCTCCCTCCAAAGAGAACACTCCCAAATCTGTATTGGAACGATGACGGAAACCTGAATAATTCTCCATCAACAAAGAGGTTTCTTGCTGATAATAATGAGGCCAGAACTGCTCATAACCATGATGACAATAGTTCAATTGCTACACTTTTGAGCCAGCTTCCTCCTCAAACAAACTCTTCATTGCATCAACAAGCAATGTTGGGGTCTCTTGGAGACGGGGTTTTTCGACAACCTTTTCAAGTACACATGGAATGAATTGGTACTCTTAATCAATATGGATATTTATGTTTGAGGATGAAACCAGAAATTAATTAGTTTGGATGATGAGTACTTATATTAGTGTGTGAAGATTATTGCCGGATTGGATATGGAGTGGAGGTTTCCTTGCTAGGGATGTATGAAGACTTTCGATCAGCCAATTTTAGGTGAGGACGTACGTGTATATTGGCAGCCCAGATAATTACTATAGAATTAAACTTTTAATATAGACTTATTGGTTTTTTTAGGTATGCAAATGTTTATTTTCTACTCTTTGTTTAGAGAAATTAATGCAGTAGAACATATAGATGAGTATTAATTATTAAGAATATAGTATATGTTTTTCTAGGATAAAATAATATATATACTGATATTTGTAGAAATGTAGCACAATATTGCTGTTTATTGTATAGTAAGCTTAAGAGTATATATAAATATATGTGTGTATGTCCTTGTAAGTTAGTATAATTTTTACTAGTACACAGTTTTGGTGATTTAAACCATTTTTTCAATTCTTGGATCATAAATCTGAGTATTTGAAGACAGACAAAAATAGCAAGATATGGATTCAGATAATTGAAGCTTTGAAAACCCTAAAAGGTTAACCAATGAGATGGTTTGCTCATTTTCAACTATTTTTTATATCCAATCATTTGTCTCGAAATCCCAAAATTTGATTAATTACTGAAAATTTTTATTGATTTGGTTAGCATTTTAATCTTTTGAAATTTTTTGAAGCTAACATTTTGATTTTAATTTGTCTCTGTATCGAGTTAATCTTTATATACATTCCTTGTTTGAGTTTGAGTTTGACATCATAGAATTTCTGCCAAGCCCAATTACTCAAAAAGATTAATTATGCTTCAGTTGAAGATTGTGCTATAATAATGGCAGATTGCCAGTGGCATAGGCTTACATAAAAGCTTACACAAAAGCAGAATAGTTTTCAAGAAAAGAACACAATTATTAGATTTTGTAATATTTGAGAGAAAAAAGTGGACTAGGGGGTCAATGGCATTATGCCATAGACGCCTATATAAAAATTTTCTTTTGAGGCTGCCTTTTTCTTGAGGTAGTGGACTACAAGTTCTTCATCTTATAATTTATTAATTATGGATTTAAATCGTTAAAGACAGAGGAGAGGTTCGTTTTTTTTTTAAAAAAAAAGAAAAAGAAAAAGAATAACTCCTAATTAATTCGAGAAAGAGTGTGGCACCAACGAGTAAAGGTGATGTGTTAATAATCAATCACTTTTTCTTCGATGCTATATAAACTAGATGCTAATTTACAGATTTCACTTTTAGTGCCATGTAACGATCAAAGAATTGAAGATATAATGATTTATTTGGATTGGAATATCAATGATGACTTTATCATTAAAAAATATTAATGTATCATTTTTTTTTGGCAGTGTATTATTGAAGATGATATTATCATTAAGAAATATCATTGTTTCATAAATCATAATTAGAGGATAAATAATTAAGACATGTGATCTCCACAAATAAATTACATTAATTTTCCTGTTTATTTATTTTCAACTTGAACAATTATCTAATCAAACAGTAAATGGAAACTAGAGATATAAATTTATTAGGTATATAATCGGAATTATACGAAATTAATTTTATACTAGCAAATAATCAAGAAGCAGACTTTTCCCATGTGACATAATTATGTTGAGATGGAAATCCGCTGCAAAAGAGCATTTTGCGAAATGTTAGATTATTGATGTGAAGTTGTGAACAACTTGCATATGCATACCAAAATAAATGAAACCATATATATGCACAAACAAGAAATTAACATCAAAAATGAAGAAAAACAGAAATTAAAAAGAGTCACCTAAACAAGATTAGTTGGGCCGCACTTTTCATTTGAAAGGAAACTAAATATATACTCAGTTCCATTAATTTGTACCTTCACATGCCTCCTTCATTTCTTTGTAGTAAGATGAAAGCTAATTAAACATTTTAAAAGGGTTTAGTTAGAGTTTTCCATTTTAATTATGAGAAATTCAATATATATACTGAAGTTTCAGGAAAATCATTTATAAAGTCATAAATTCATAGTTATTTGTCAAAATCACTTTATATAGCAAAATTTTATCAAATCAGGATTCCATGATTTTAGATTCTTGGACTGATATGTCACCAGATATGAAAAGTGAGCTGGGTCTGTCTGACTTAGATATTATATCATGATTTTGAGTACTTTTATAGTAAAATATTGTGTTTTGAGTATTTGTACAATTTAAGTTTAATAACACGATGATATAATATTCTAATAAAATTGTAACTATAATTCCGCCATAATCTTCCATGATTTCATGATCATCTTCAAAATTTTGTCGATTCACATCCTTAATTTCAGTTAGCAAAATGTGGGTGTCATTTTCTTTCAAAGGTGGATAAGACAAGGGCCAGTAAGTATATTCTATCAGCAAATAGGGTCTCACATGTTGACAATAAGAGGCTACCTCACAAATGGCTTTCTTCCTTTGCTGCTGTGGGACCATTCTTGCGCTGTCATCAAAGGGAATCATTATGTTAAAACCACACAAATTTATTTTCGTTAATTGCATTCCTTTCGAAGAAAAGGGTTCAAAACAACTTTAATCATTTCATTTTATTACTGCTTAATTTAGCAATGGATAATGCGATCATGGAAAATGCACAAAATATTTTTTATTCTCCTAGTGCTCTATGTCGAGTCGAGTCGAGTTGGTATTTCTTCCATTTGAATATAACTCCATTTTTTACTGGAGTACATAAATTAAAAAAATTATTAAAAGACATCAATTTTTTTAAAAAAATAATTCAAAATAACCAAATTATCTTATCGCATTAATATCTCAACTATATAATTCTACTTTCATTAATATTGTACTAAGGGTAAAAGTTAAAAAAATATCATTTAATACTTTTTTTGATTTTTTAGAGTGAAAAATAATATAAAATAAGATAAATTATCTAAAGTAATAATTATTTTTAAAACGAAAAGAATAATTCTTGTTTTTTTTTTACTTTTTTCATTCTCAAATATTAATTGCTTGAATAGTTCAAAGAGATATTTTAGCAAATTGTTACACATACATGATACATGCAAGCGTAAGCAAAGCGAAATGGGAAAGTTACCCGATCAAAATATTTACGTAACATTCATTAGTATGCCTCATTGAGAAATTATATGCAATGAAAATAAGTATTTACGTTTTCAAAAATCATAGTCGTTGAATATTTATACGTATGGACAAATGTAAACGGAATAGTGAAGATTATTTGTCGTATTAAAAACTAGTGACAAATTTCGCTTTCTTGCTCATTTGTTCACACTATACCACACGGTCCAAATCAGTACGTGGATGCAATGTATTTATATAAATTGATAAAATAAGAAAAGACATAATGTGTTCTTAGATTATGAAAAAAAATCAAAAATCAAACAAAAATTTAAAATCAAGAATTTAGTAATTATAGAATTTAATTAGTTGAATTGATTTTGACAAATAATTCTAAATTTATGACTTTATAAACTTAGATTTTTCATGTGGATTATATGTAGTTATTATATGCTTGGATTATCTTAACGTTGCATCTACTGATGGAAACTTATAAAGGATATATTATGTTACCTACTAGGTGTATATGAAGAGTTTGAAATAAAAGAAGAATCAGTACATTTATTAGAAGAAGAAAGAAAATTCACCAAATATTTAAAATTAATAATGAGTCCATAATAAATTAGCTTTATCAAGTGTTTTTGAGTTTGTAATTGTGAATAATTTTCTATGTTATAATGTGGCCCAATATCATCTTTTGTTCTTTGAGCAAATTAGACTGTGAAAAAAGGGCAAGAGTGAGCAAGAATATGTAGAACATACTTACAAAAAAAAAAAAAAGCAGCAAATGAAAGAAGAGGCATTTTCACGTTACAAAATCTATATTGCCTACTTTCTATTCCATACTCTATCTCTTATTTACATAAGATGTATAAAAGAAATTTTTAATATAATTTAATTTTTAATGAAGGAATTTTGACCATTTAAGAATTTAATAATAAAATAATAATGTGATAAAAAGTGAAATAAAAAATCTTTTGATACAGTTTCACGAACACTCATTGCTAATAATGCTCTTGAATTAAGATTGATAAGGGTTGTGAATCTTTTATTGCTTTTTTATTATTGGGACAGTTCATTAATTGAGTTCATATTTACTTAGCCCACAACTCGAAGGTGATTAAATGCATTGATGCAACAAAACCCCGAATTGTCTTCTTGATTAGCGACTCTACGTCCAACCAATTAAGAATCTTTTCCAACATTTACACACATAATTGAAAGGATAGTTAGTAAACAGCCTTAAAAATGTCCTTAAACACTGGCCCCACACAATGATGGTACAATTTATATAGGAGGGCTTCTCCAAGCCACTCTTTTTTATAGCTACATTGCAACAAAAAGCTTCAACCATTAGTTCTAATCCAATCCCCAAAGATTATTGACTCATCATAATCACTGATTAGACTGCTAAATTAATACCTTCTACATGTTTGAGCAATGCACATTTTCGTTTTTGATGTTGACAATTGTTTGATATACAAATTAATAAATGAGCTTGCCTCAAGGACCACCTACCCCTTCCCGTCCCTATAGCCGTCACAAAGTACTATCCTTCTAATTCAACTTGAGGGCTGTCTCTTATACACATCTAGATGTGTATAAGAGACAGATTCTGGCCCATGTTAACTGTAAGATTCTGAAGCCAGTAAATATTTCTTAATCTCATGTTGCTTACTAGACTTCATTAGTAAAGAAAACAAACACCACCTTCATTTGGGTTTTCCATTCCCCAGCCCTTTAGACTTCCGGAAGATTATTGATTTAGTATTAGTTTACACAGCAAAAATGATAAGATATTTTTGAATGGAAAATTAAATAGAAGTAGAATGAAGTCCAGTATAATTCACCCAAATTACTCCATTCATATGGTCTACTTGGTAGTTTTATTTGGAACCTTTCAAAATTTGGGGTTCTGATATTTTATAGGAAAAAATATGAAAGTTAATTTTCTTAGGTGCAACAATTGAGAGAAGTTCTATGATTTCATTCGGAAATTATTTTGTTAATTTTAAAATATTGTGTAATATAAATTTTTAAAGATAACGAAATAATTTGTTAAAGAAATGGTAGAATTTTCACATAATTAAATTTGATTTGCTGTTTGCTGCAAATGAAATTAATATAAGGCATAAATCAAGGTATCTGTTGAAG
The DNA here is from genome assembly GCA_025175665.1 of Cinchona pubescens. Lineage (NCBI taxonomy): Eukaryota > Viridiplantae > Streptophyta > Magnoliopsida > Gentianales > Rubiaceae > Cinchona > Cinchona pubescens. Next base: position 132,922 of record JANKKI010000509.1, on the reverse strand, counting down.
TTTGACCAGTACTAGTGACCGAGTCAAAATAGAACAGCGTGTCTAGGAAGTTCCAAATATCTTTCCTAACACTATTCATTATCCAGGTCAAAAATTCCACACATCTAGTCTACGTAACAGAGACAGTCAACGCGACCGAGAACCTATAGATAAAAGCCAGAAACCAAGAATTCACAGTCAAAGAATTCAGCCCTTTCGATCCCAAAAACATATACTTTTTTTTTTCTTCTTTTGTTTCAAACTTCACAAAAAAAATGGAGAGCATAATTCCTGAGGTGGAGGTGACAATCACCATAGAAACGCTTTCAGTTCTACCAAAGGTGACTAGGTATAATGGTCTGAAAGTAGCATCTCCGAGGTCGTCAAGATTACTTCAAAAAGGTTTGCATCATCTGGAGATGTTAGCAGTGAATCATGATAAGTTGAGAAGAAGGCATGCCAAGAAGGAGATTCTGAAGAGAGCTTTGACACCTCCGGTTCGTCGGCCGACGTTGCGGTGGTTGGATTTCAGGCCAACTCCAAGGTGACCGTCTTCGTAATATGTCTATGGAATAATCAAACATTAGGTGCAATATATACAAAAGAAAGTAAGAATATACCTTATGCTCTACTTACTCCGTGCTGGAGTCAGTATTACAAACATAATTGAAAAGAAACGAGACTTTCCTACGTTTTAGTAATTTCAATGCTTGTCGTACTCACTTCTTCAATAGTCAAAACTTAATCCTAATCTTGATTTCTTAATTTTGTTGTACATTCTTGATTTCTTGTTAATCCATGATACTGATTACGGTTTGCAATTTTTAAGCATAATTGAAAATAAATGAGACCCTCTTCCTTTTAGTAATTTCAATACTTGTCATAGTCACTTCTTCAATAGCCAAAACTTAATACTAATCTTGATTTCTTGTTAATCCATGATACTGATTGCGGTCTGTAATTTTTATCTTTATTGAGTTTATTGCTTTCTGAGCACTAATTGTTTGCTGCGAATAGAATTCCTTGTGGATGACTGCAATCTAACCAGTCTCAATGACACCATAATTCCTTGTCACAACACAAACACAAACACAAACACAAAAGTAGAAAGGCAAAAAAAAAAAAAAATGTAATAGTAGTAATTCCTAGTATTTAAATTGCATTAGAAGTAGACAAAACCAAATCCATGAGATTTCATTATTTTTATCCCATACTGGGTAAATCATACAACACAGAGGTTATATATACGACTACGTGCAATGCTATCCGATTAATGTGTATAAGAAGTAACTCTGTGTCTGTAGTTTATACAATCATTGATGTGTATGAGACTAATCCCTCATCTTGTCACCAAAACCCACCTCCAAAATCAGATCTGATCAGAATCAGATGTCTATTACGAAGATGATTCTTGATATGGAGCATTATATTTCTCAATTTAATGAAGGAATAGGACAACTCTTCTACACATCTTCTTCCGGCCTCTGGTTCTCCATTCATTTAATCCTATGTAGATAAAGTATAAAAGAAGGGCAGTGCTTCAGATGTCTCATATTACAGCAATGAAGGCTTTTATAGTTATCTCATCAAGCTATCTATTGGACGTACCTTTGGAGTGCTTATTGATGTAGGGGTGGCATTATCTTCGGCTGGTAGCTCTGAGATTCTAGCTTCTGATTTCTCATTTGAATAACTAGAAGAAAGAGATACCAAAAGAGGCAGAAAATGAGTCGCCTTAAAAAGCTAATATGTTCAAGTTGAAAATTCAGTTTTGCGTGGCACATTGTTATAACTTGTTACTTATGTTTAAGCCAAGCACCTCAGAAGTCGAGGAATTTTACTAAACATGACACGATCCAAACCACCAGCATATATAATCTAATTACTTGAGTTTAACTGAGAAAAACTTACGTTGACAGTATTGTCACCCAAATGAGCTCGACACAATCAACCCAAAGAAGTCTTTGTTCCACTGGGATCACGCCATAGGTAATAAGGTGAAACAAAGGGCCAAGGTCAACCTGCCTGAAATTTGCCACATGTGCAGAAACACAATTAGAGTGCATAAGAATGCATGACTACAAGTTTGACTTGATCTTTAATTTGACAAGCACTAGTCATTTTCTCACAAGTTTTTTACCCTAATCACAAAATCAACAAAGAAATCAGAAACATGAACGTTAAAACTAATACAGACAACTAGAGCACTTTCCTGAATATTTCACAATAGAATTATAGTACAACATAACATAAGAGAAATTCACTGTTGACCGCTTAATGAATTTGAAATACAAGAGGTAAACAGTTGTCTTTGACCTGACACCAGATGTATTGTACTAAATCCAGTGTATCAGTTAACAAAATAATCAAAAAGGAAATCCCACCCCGCGGACTGAACATAAAAACAGAACATGAGATTAAGAAATATTTAGTGAAATTCAGAATCTTACAGTTAACATGGGCCAGAATGTTGCCTTCAATTCGTTAAAAATGCTGGCAGGGGATTCAAGGCGCAAAACTCCCAGAACTGTATAATAGATGCTGTTCCAAACTGCAGACCAAACGGTCTGATCAAACACTACTTTGGCAGGAACCACCCACCAATCATCGAAGGGAAAAAGAGCCTGGAATAATGATATATTGTTCCTTTATCAATTACAAAAGTTGTGAATTAAGGTAGCCAAAATGAAAACATCACCACAATGCAAATACCTCACAGAACTGATAGTAATAATGAGAAAGCGATCCATGCTAGGGTAAAGCCAGCAAGACCTGATCTGAACATGTCGTGCTTATCAAATTCAGATATTGGTAAGGACAGGGTTACTGCACCAGGATTAACTATAAATAATGTGGCCAAGTCTCAATAAATCTAATTGTGCAGAAACTCAGATCTGTGTGTTATAACCTGTGCGATCCAATCCCCTACAGAGTAAACCACTCCACTAATCACCATCTTGGCAAAAACTGGATTTGTCTTAAGAGCTTCCTCATATGCAATCCAGTTATGTAGAGGTGCATATCTCAAAATCTCATAAAGTGTCCATCCCTATCAACAGAAGAAAGAAAAGTAATTTCTTGAACACACAGATTGTCGGCACGCCTATGAAATTTGCACATGTTATCAAGTGCCTTGCCAAAAATATCCATGGCACATGATGATACCTTATTCGGCACAACGATAAAGACTACTGCTTTAGGAAAATAAACTTGTAATATGCATAAGATATAACTTGCCACAGCTCAAGGACAAAAGCATAAGTTATAACATTACATCAACCAATTGATCCCATTTCTTCAATCACTGAAAATCAATGGTACTGGAGCTTAATAAGTACCCATGTTAGGCTACACACATCAGAATAACAATATCAATGGTTCCAAAGTCTTCATTGCATATTACACATTTAGCTCAAAAAAGCACCAGTCATTTCATTCAATGTTTTAGCACGGCATTCAAACAAAATAACAGACTATGAGATTCCCCTTTCCTTAGGTTACATATGAAAAATTGTCTCCATGAACACAACATTAGAGACCTTGATACCTGCAAGAAAGCAAAGGGTTGTAAAATAGGGGAAAGGGGAAAGCAGGGATGCTACACAAATATGAAATCTTGAAGCTAATAAAGGAAAAGAATAATAAGCCTAGTACTATAAGGGAACATTTTTTTCACATCAACAAAATCCATTAGCAAATGCAACATCCAAACTAACTTCCACATCAAATTCACACACAGAGAGAGAAAAACAAGTGCAAAATTCAAGAAATCTTAAAATTCTCAACCCAAAATTCGGACACAACAAAAACAGTACAAAGAATAGTATATGTTCACTCACTTGCCAATAATCTCTGTCAATAGTGAGCAACTTAGTAATAGCAAAAGTCCCAGCAGCCAAAACAATAGCAGCATTGATAGCACTATCAATTAGCTTCATCTCCTCTGGACAATTGTGTTCATGGAGACAATTTAGACCCTGTTCCACCAACACCACCATATCCAGAAGCTGATGAACTTGCAGCCTCAAAAGATAATCTCCCTTCATTACCAAATAATCCATTCATTACTTGATTCACAATTTCTTCTCCACTGACCCCTTCTGTTTCTATCTTTACAATCCCACCAACAACCCCATCTTGTTGATCAGTATAGTCACTGCTCTGTACTGGGATTATGTCTTGCTCTTTAGACACTGAACCCACTATAAAGCTGGAGTCTTTATGCTGTTTTGATATGGAAAGATTGTTGGGAAGGGAGAAAGATTGGATTTTGGAGGTGGGTTTTGGTTGATAAGATAGGGAGGCTTTGGGTTTGGGGAGAGAGAGGAATGTTTGTGGAGTAGTGAGGCTGTTAATGGAGGCCATGTTAGGCCCTTGGCTTGGGGGAATAATCAAGAACGGAGGTGAGCTGCTTTCTCTCTGTGAGTCAAACCAGTGAAGGAGTTGTGGAGGGTGGGTTTTTATGAGACCTGCTTAATTTGGCTGATCTGACTGGTGGTGTATGAGTTTCTGGTGCTTCTAGGTGGGCCCTGATGATGTGGATCCTCGATGGAATTGATGATAAAAATGAAAACTTATGGATAGGTTGAAATTATGGTTTTTGTTATTGATTAAGATTTTTGGGGCCATCACACTTCTTGTGTTTAATGCTTTGAATGTTCTACAATAAGGTTAGACTTGCGTATAGTTGCATATTACATATATAAAAATAATATTTAAAATTTAAATATTATACAATTTATATGAAATGATGTTAAAATTTTTCTATGTTTATGTAAAATTAATTCTTACTCTAATGCACAACATAGCACATTGCAAATTTGATCTATTTCCAATCCTGATTGCATAGCAAAAATAAGTGTGTATAATGACTAAATTCTATAGGAAATGCAATAACTAAAAGATCAACCCCCCCCTCTATCTAAAGATTATGATTGTATTACCCCTCTAAATTAGATTTCAGATAATTATGGCTGTTCTACTGCATTCACTAACTCCAAATCATGTATTTCCCTTATTTGCTAATCTACAAAATCTCTCAAGCATGGTGTGGCAACTGGTGGCAGAAGAAACCCATATCAGAACAGAACAAATGTGGGGGATCCACTAGAATCTGATCCAGAAAATTGCAGTTTTATAGGTAGTCCACATGTTCTATAATCATTTGGCCGTTTGAATAATTTCAAGTATTATCTGGGCAGGAAAGATCCACACTTACAAATTTCTTTCTGTTCTCAGATACTTCTAGTCTAATTGTGATTCTGCAGATAGCAATGACTAGTTGGCTGTTTTATGAGCCACTCATACTTCATTGTCTATGTTAGATTCCAACTATTTATTTCCTTCTTGTCTTTTTCCAGTTACTACAAAATTTCATTGAGGAGTGGGATTTTCACAATTGCTGTGGCAGACCTGAAAACCGACAAGAACTTCAAATTATATTGTAGAATTTTCTACAAAATGATTCTTGTCGGTTTTCAGGTCTGAGTCAACCTAAAATTCTCAAGGTACTTTTTTTTATAAAAAAAAGAGAGTAGAAGATGAAGAAATCAGAAGATAAAAGAAGTAGAGCACAACATAATTTTCCCTATAGCTGATAGTTACATTACATGCTGCAGTGACCCAAAAAGTACATGTAATTAGTCTCATCATAGATTTTCTTCAAGACTTTGAACTGATGTCAGGCATTTTTCATTGTATTGTTGGTCATTTAAGGTAAGTTGCAAGTTTTCACTGTCATCTAGAAATTTTTGCACGTTTTAGATGACAATTTTAAATGATTTGAACATAAAAGCGGGCATGGAAATACTATAACTAACAGAAAAAATTTCTTGTGCTTACATGAGGAGCATATTATGGAACAAAATGAAGATTTACAACAAAAATATTTTACACAGAACAATTCAGTTGTAAAAGTATTGTAGCCACAGCAACAAAGAACCACAAAAAATGTGTAGACAACCTGTCTCTTATACCAGGGTGATGTGCAAACTGCTGAAGAGATTAAATCAGCTTGTGCTGATCTTTTTCACATCACCAGTTTTAATCTGAGGAAGAGTTTCTCTTCCCATCTAGTTGTATACCTGCACAAGAGTATTAAGTATGAATGTAATCACGATTTTGTGCTCCTGGCATTTCCTTTTTAATTGTAACAGATAGGAACTAATGATTTTAGGTTGCACATAAACAGACTTACCCGAATACAGAAAATTGACCCTCATCAAAAGACAGACCTCCTAAGCCAGACTGCAAACAGATGCCAAATCCATTAGTTATGGGAAAACAAATGGTTTTAGACATTGAATATACGCATGCTAATTTATAAGTGATAAACTGAGGTAAGGAAATTGTTTATCAAACTCACATTTCTCTTGTCATAGAGATAAATGAAAAACTGATTAGGTGATGAGTATTCCTCTGAGACATCACTATGAGCCATAGCAACCGCACCATAAACAGATAATGGTAGTACAGGTAGCTCCCCATCCTTCAGTTAGGAATTTATGAACAATTATATGCAGTGTGAAGAAAACTAAGTCAGAAACGAAACCATAGATGGTTGACACCTATTCTAAATCCACATATGTACTGAAACTGCATATTAACCTGCACGCTTAAGGTTGTTTTGTAAAGAGGCTCAAATTGTCCAGAAGGCTTTACTTCTAACGGCACGCTATAGCCACTGTTACTTTCACTGTCTGAAATAATTGCTTGATTGACATGGTTGAGCTTCACCCCATCATATGCCCCATCAATTACCTATATCGTAGTTAAGCAATTGTCACAAGTTGATTTTTCCAGTTGCAAGAGGCCACAAAAACATTGAGTGTCAGAAATATGTCAATAAATGAGATATTCAATAGCTGACAACTGAACATGAAAAGGTAAGATGAAAGTTATGGGCAGTTGTGTTATATTCATACATTCATCAAATTTGCACGTACATAAAAGCACATGTTTTGTCAATATATTTACTTTTACAAGAATTTAAGAAGAGTATTGCTGTTAAATATAAGTTCTGATACGAACATCATACTTTTAAAGGAGTATGTCATATTGAGAAACTGGCTGAGGAACAAACAAAAAAATGAACAAGATTTCTCAATTACTGTGTCCTAGATGTAGCATGTCACTAAGATGAACGGAATTTCAATACCTTACCAGCTTTGCAAAGTTCCCTGCAGTCAAGGGTGCAGAATAGCCATCTAAGACAACCTAATACAAGTAAATAAGTAGTTAAAGGAATATCATGCAAAGTAATAAAACACAATTATGTTGGCAGCAACACAGTCAAATGAGAAAGTTGGCACTAGAATTTACTCTTACAAAATTCTAGATATCCACATTAATCACATTATGATGATAAGATAGGACATTTCCAAAAGGATGAGAATCAGGTCACAGAAAGGAGATATAGTTACCCGAAGAGTTGCAGTACTTCTTGGTTCACCAGCTGCTTCTGGAGAAAATGTTGAACCATCTGCTTTCTCAATAGTAAATTCAACAACCCCTCTTCCTGTAACAGCCTAAGCAACATACTTCCAATCAGTTTCTTTCGATAAAGTATATAACTTATTTTACCTATTTGTTTTCCAACATGCCTTTCTGATTTCTAGGAGTTTTAATAGACTGTAATGACCAAATGTAGGTCATTTCAACTAAAATACACACGTGAAACTTTGAAAGTTCTTTTTGTATAAAAAAAAAGTATCAAGTGGTTGAGTTAATGGAAAACCAAGAAAATAGAGACAACAGCAGGAAGGATAACTTGAGATACCCCCATGAAATTTTGTAGTAACTGGAAAAAGATAATGTAATGCCTACAGGTCATCGAAATAACCCATACATCTTCAGTTAAAAAACTTCAGTAAAACTTCCCACTAAGTTCATATAGATCTAGCCTATCTTTGTGTCATATTAGGTAAAACTTTATGATTAGCTAATTAGATGTGTATAAGAGACAGATAGATTGTATAATCTCTTTTTGGGATTATGAAAAGAACTAAAGTGCTAGACTATGCAACTAAACAAGCAAAATTACCTGGGTATTTTAAGTACTCATTAGGGCGAGCTTCTTGTTGAGAATCCTGGAGCCTGTTGAAAAGTACATGTTAGACAAATTTGCAGTCTGTTTCTCAACAAGAAGCTCGCCCTAATCAGAATTACAAGTGGACAAATGAATTTTAGGTGCAAGGCACTATTGATTCATGATTTTAGACTCAAGTCCATGTTTTCAGTTGTAAATCAATAACTCCGAATGTGAGGAACCTTATCAGAAGAAAACCTCAGTTATTTGTTCACTAGAGAGAGATCTGATGCTGTCATTTGGATGACTTAGTACCCAAAGACAATTGTAATACCTGTAACAACTCCAGTTGTGCAACATTATCTAATGAAGAGGCAAGACCAACTGATACTTTATCTGGATCCTGATCTTTTATACTCTGGAGAAGGCTTTGCAAACCACCCTGGCAACCAGAAAAACAATCGTCACTTGTCTTGTCCTAAGAAATGTCAAGAAACCTAATCTCTATATTAATTATTGCCATACAATTTGCGGAATTGCCTGCATTAGACAAAAATAAATGGATAAATGCATTGACAATAATAATTTTAGTTCAGAATTCTCCGGCAAAGGCATCATCATGTGAAAAAAAAAAACTCGAATTCCAGTAATACATACAATATAAAGAAAATTGTACTGGGGTTTGAGCTACACGTGACGCCCCTGGCATGTAAATGAAAGTACATCAAAATCTCAAATTACACAGATCACCATCCCACTTCAGTTGAAAAATTAACTATCATAGAAGTGAAAAAGTAACACTTGCATTATAGGGAAGAACTTTTGCAATGGTCATCAACAATTTACCAAAATGCGCATTATAGCTGGACGCATGTACAGCATAAATGTATATTTAATTTTTCTAAATTGTGTAGAAGTGAATCCATAATAACATAGGAAATGAATGTGGTAATGTTAAAGCAACTAGACTTATCAACCCAAGACGTATCTACATATCTATCTCACAGTACCTTGCCATCTACTAGTGAAGCATATAAGGCTGAACCATTTTCTCTCAATTCAGGTGGTATGCTAGACAGTATGGATTGCTTTTCATCTGCTGCAATCTGCAATTAACAAAAAGTCAAGTGTTTAGAAGAAACATATGAACATATAAAGCTATAAATAAATTATTTCTAGAGTAAAATGAAACTTCTAAATATGAAATTGGGCCTGCACATCCTGAAAGAAACCATACACACCTAGAATCAGAGTTTCCATTACAAATAGCTCCAAAGGCATCAGCTCTACTGATCTGTTTACTTTTTTAACTCATTGTTTTATTCCAGTGATATGAAATAATGAAGATGTACTCGAACCAAATGTATCAGTTTTATTATCATATATGGAGGCAAGGTATTTACATGTTCTGGACCATTTCATGTCCAAAGACCATATCACTTGATCATACAACTATACTTATTTCTAATTGGTCATTGCCAATTCGATAAATATCAATGTTAAGAAAATGTGAATGTAGAGTAAGAAAAACCACCTCGAGTATCATAATATGTGGTTACTCATGTAATCATTTCCTAACAATATGCAAGAAAGATAACAGACAACCAAGGAGTTCTGTGAATTTCATAGGAGGTTTAGAAAGCATAGACGGTTGGTTGCATGAACAATTACAAAACAGCAAGGCATAAGATTTGAGAATCTGTTGATTGCTGATCTTATATACTGTTTTAAGTGTTAATTTTGTAGATTCAACTAAGATCCTAAAAGTTAAGAGGTTTACCAGAATTTACTGAAAATTTATAGTCACGATCTCATAGGCTCTTAAAGAAAATGGAATATTTTATAGCCATCAAATAAATGAAGTCAGTGTGGTGGAAGAAGTGGAAAGCATGAAGGCAGACTTATTTTTTGTGTCCCCATGCTGCCACACGGTAGATGGTTCTGCCACCAACTTTACATTGCTTCACCTTACTGATTCCCCAAAAGAAAATGATAAATGGTACCTTAAGAGCTTTCTTCACATTCCCCTCCATCGTTCCATATGGTTTTCTCTGTGGTATCCTCAGCAAGTATGAGATATCCTCCAGAGATTCCTGAAAGAAAAGCAAATGATAATTACATGCTGCTATTTGAACAGAGTAATTTGCATAATCAAAAATTGCACACCTGTATAGCTTTCATATCAGTGTTAGCTGGAATTGCTCTTCTCAGAGCTAGTTCACCTGTCCTTGGAATTTTTGTTTCAGGGGAATAAAGAACTGCTTCAGCTGGAGAAATTGGCCATGAATCCCAACTAGCTAAAGATACCGGACATGTGAATTGAAGAAAAATAAAGATGGCAGCAAATGCACCATCAAATCTCTTTACTGCTTGCTCCAATATGTTCAATGTATTTGTCAGAGTATTACATCGGGTTGTTGATTCCTGCATTACTAAAATTTTCATTTCAGGACTGAAAGGAACCTTTAAAAAGCAAGAAGACAATATTTACATGCCATTTACTTCAAAACTCAATCACAACTTGGAAAATTATTAGAGGAAGAGATTTCAAGTATCATTAGCATTTCACAGAGGCGAGCAGAGATCTGAATCTGATTTGATTGTTACAATAGGCAGCACAAATTAGACAGAAGGAAAAATAAAAATCAGAAACTTATTGTGCATTTTACATCTATAATGCCAAAAAGGGATATTAGTTTATCATCCCCAGGTGTGACAATTTTCCCAAAGTTACGGCTACTCTTTCCTAAGAAAAGGCTAAAGAACATTCTCTAACTAGTTAAATCTCTGGAAATTGTACAAAAGCTCAAACATATTATAGAAACAAAGAGGGCAAAAATTTATCTGGCCACCATAAGATAAATGCCAACATTAATGCCGCTGCTAATGATGAAAGTGCACGAAGCGGCTGAGTAGCATGATCAGATTTTCTAAAATGTCAGCCTCAAGATAAGTTTTTTGCTCTATTCCCAGGGATAAGAAGCAATTCTGAACCCCTGCAAAATTGGCATTTATTTTGGGTCAGCCACAATAAGCCACGTTAGTGAACCATTCCTCAAAATTAATTAACTTTCAATCTTTTAAAAAACAAAAATTCACACAAACACACACAAAAGACAGAATTTGAAAGACAATTGACTGGTGAAAAAGTTCATATAGATCACAAACAACTAGAATTTCTTCAAAAAGACTCCAACTTTATCATATTTTCTCCACTTATTTTAATAAGAAATGAATTCAACTGAATCAAAAAATGCATTTTAAGAGCCAAGAATCAGTTAGAATTGTACTAACCACAGAAGGGTTATTTTTGGCGAAAGTGCAGGTGAGTTTGGAGTGAAGTGGTCTTCTTCCTGGGGATTGTACTTGTCCACTTGATTTAGCCAACGGAAATACAAAATGGGTTGTGAAAAAGGTATGCTTTGGACAAGATGGAGTGGCTGAGATATTGAAAAAGACCCGTTTTTGAGAGGTGACGGAAGAGCATAAAGGAAAAGCCATCAGGACACGAAGTTTGGGGTAGTTGTGGAGGTTTTGGCGCGCCTCATACAAATGCTATCTCTTCACCCTCTATATTTGTTGCCTTCAGTAGTTTCTGTGGGCCTGCTCAAGAGACAGTTGAAAGGTCCAAACTACCACCAATGAAACTGAAATTATGAACAATGTGGCGATTTTCATGTTCTCCAAGTTTTTTCTTCACTTACTTATATTTTGACAAAGTCCATTTGTTGTCTCCAAAGCTTAAAAATGCAAAACAGCTAACGAGATTTAGCTTATTTGACACTTCAGTCGTTTTTATGGTCGAAGTCTACTATTTAAGTATCGATTTAAATCTAAATTACACTTAAATAATAATCCATTCAAATGTGAAGAAAAAAGATAAAAACTTGAAGGGCAAAACTGTAAATAGTGCAGATGGAAATTGGTAAAAAAATAAACTTAAAATGTACATGTACTACTACTACATAGTAAAATCCCAACATCCACTTCTTCGATTCGATTTCTTTTGGACAGGTTTTTTATCAAACATTTAATAGTAGCACTTGCTTTGATCATTTTACCGATCACTTGTCAACTTGGTAGTGATGGTCTCCACTGATCTCCAATGGCCAACTTCTTAGCTCAGTTCCAGAGTAAAGTTGACTCTTTGCTGGATTACAAGAATAGGCAATCAAAAACTCATTCGATGGCATCATCATTGCCGGTAATAACAATTCGTATTTTTGTTGAATTGGTTTGTGAATGCAGTTTCTACTTTATTTGGTTTTACTTCAACTTCGTTACTTGTGTGATCTTTACTACCCAAATCGGTTTCTGTTTTCTTGATAAAAATTTGAACTTTCACTCAAAATTTCTTGGTATAGTCACTCTGAAATGCTTAATTTGATATTATATTAGGTTAGTCACTGCATTCTAGGTTTTAGAATATCAAGGCAGAATTTTTGCAAAAACTGGAGCCTATTTAGTACTTTTTTACTGGAAAAAAAAAAAAAAGAAGTGTTGGGTTTCTTGAAAATTTATCAACTTGAAAATGGATGTTTTTGGATTCATAAAAGATGGCATCAATAAAAAGAATAAAGTTTAGTGTTGCAAGCAGAGAATCTCTCTTTAAAGAAAAAAATTTCCTTCGTTAGTAATTGTATTTAGCTATTATGGACTGATTTTGGATTTGGATATGCTTTTCAGTTAAAGATGTGAGTGATTTGTGGCCCCAAATCAAGAAGGGGTTTGAAGAAAGGTTGCCACTTAAAAGAGCATTTCTGAATAGCAAGACCCGTAATCCTGTGCTTCTGGACGAGCTACTGGTTGAGTATATATTAACAACAGATTCAAGAATTCATAGTCCATATCCAAGCGCCGTCTTTGTTCTTCTTTCGAGAACCGTATGCTACTGTGGTTCTTGTGACTTGTGAGGTGCCTGGCAATATTTTCTGATCACGCATGTCTTCTATTATTCATTAAGTTCTTCACATGCCTTTTGTGCTAGTTATTGAATCCGCAAGGTAATATGCATATTTATATGTCCTATAGCAGAAGCTCATTTCTTTTGTTTTATCCCACATTGGTTGGGTAAGAGTTTTACTCGGATCCTAACATGTCATGTGATTCAATGGGAACCCAATAGGAGCACACATTCCTTATGCAACATATTGGCTTCTTTTAATGCAATTTCCTTACCTAGTGTGTTTCAGTAGCTGATTTTGGTCATGATAAAAATTTGACAGAGGTATAGCATCCATTGGATTAGAATGGATTAAGTTTGCCAAATTTGTGCTTCCTTAATTAAGTCACTACCACATTTCTTTGATATGATTTAGTTCTGTACGCTGAGACACTGTAAGCAATAGAGTCTTACACTAAAACATGAGTTATGTAATTTACAACAAAAAGAAACAAAAATATGACTCATACAATTGATGTGACACTTATTTTCTGGTTTATTTGACAACGGCATGTATTATCATCTGTATTATGTTCTGCTCGTCAAGCTTGAGACATATCATGTCTCTTATACACATCTGCATATCTAGATGTGTATAAGAGACAGCTACTTCATAAACAAGGGATTGGTGTATGAAGTAGTCCCATCTATTTCATTTTCACATCCTAAAGTTCTGTGCAAAGCGATGTATATCCTTCCCTTGATCTGCCCAAGTGTTCATTTTGGTGCAAATAGGACTGTTATCTGGTTAACTGTTAAAATTGAGAGCCAGTGCTCTGGTTAAATGTCGGGCTCCCATTGGGTCGCAATCGCATGCACCTTTGAATGTATCTTTTCATGTCAACTGTAATTAATTGTTTCACATTTTGACATTAGTGAATGATGATTTACTGGCTACGGAATCAATCTGTAATTTAGAGTTAATTCAGCATTGCATGATTTTTTAGTCATTTAAAGGTTTGCAAATTAACTTAGTAAATTTTGGGTGGGTATTTATGCGATGCAGTGTTACAGCTTCAGAATTTTATGTCTCAAAGAATAATCTTAGATGGCACAAATTGAACGTAGTGTTTTCAGAAATTATTTCCGCTTATGCCAAAATGTTTTTAACATAGTGTTTTAGTCTAAGTTACCCGGACTCGGATACGGGTGTCGGGTACGGGTACACGTCTAGGTGTCGGATACGTTAATTTTATAAATTGAGGATACGGGGACACTCTAAAAGAGTCAGATACGGGTGCGGGGGTGCGTCTTGTATGCTTGTATTATATGTTATACATGGTAATGTGTTTGATGAGACAAAGCAATTTAACATTATTTTATAACTCATTTTCAAAAAATAAATAAGTTTATGTGTAGTATTAAAGAATAGTGGTGAACGGAGAAAAATAAGATATTAGAAGGATATAATTATAATAAGATTTAGTAATTTGATATACAATTCGCATATGTTTCTCCCTCATATTTAATCTTCCTCCCTATCTTATCAGTCCTTTTATCACAACCATGTTGAAGTCAACATAATTTTTGGCTTGGCTAAAAGGTCAAAGTACCCAATTAAAAGTTGACCATACGGATACGGATCCCACACCCACACCCACACCCACACCCATGTCGACATGGCAGGACACGGGTACTTTGGGAGTGAGAGGAGAGTCCATGTAACATAGGTTTTTGTACTATATGCATTGAGTTGGCAAAGGATTGGTGGACCATCTTCTGTGTGAAACATAATTGAGTTTTAAATGGTCTCATTCTGAATTCTCACATATAGCAACTTAGATATAAGCTGATCATATCATAGATAAGTGGAAGAGTAAGGTGGCTCAATCTGCTCTGTGATTCTTCGCTTTACTCAATCAACAATTTTATTCTCCTTTTCTTTTTTACCTTTCTCTGTGTTTTCTTGTTCTGCCAGTAATAAACTTTTTCTTTCTTTCCTAGGATCTTGACTCGTTCAAAACTATTCTTACCTCGCCTGAAACTAATAGTTCAAAATGATGTACGGGAGCAGTTTATTGTTTTTGTGTCTAAAGCACCAGTTCACAATGATCAGGCGACCAAGATGGCCAAAAAAGTCTATGCCAAACTCTTATACACATCTTCAGCTTGAATAAGAGAGAAAGAATAAAGTGACTAACCTAAAGTTTGTCTATTATACACATCTAGATGTGTAATTCAGCAATTTTTTTCTGATTATTGAATTGAACTATCTAGTCTGCATGTGGTGTAATCGAGTAGAATAGCTGTTGTTACAAAAATTAATTGTTATTCCGCTTCATTATAGTCGTGCTTGCATATGCAGGTTTTTTTTTTTTTTTTGGGGGGGGGTGTGGGTTAGATGTTTGGGAGACATTGTTTAATCTCCATTTTTCTTTGTTTCCACATTTATTTTTTTGGAAAGAGATCTCTTTACATCTTTAGGTTTGTCAAAAATTATCATTCATCGTCTATGTCGTAAGTTGAACATTATTCAAGAGCACATTTTGTGAACGCTACACCCAAGTTAAATGGAAGTGTTTCATAGACATTAGAAGACTTCCAAATATGGAAATCTGCAGCTTGTATTTTTGGTCTTAAAAAGGCAGTATGGTTACTGACAACAACCCTAGATCTTTTTCTAATGTTGTGAAGCACTGCTTCATTCAGGTGTTGCAAGCTGGATATAGATGGACCTGATGCAAATTTTTGGGAAGACTTGGAGTTGAAAGTCTTGGAATGCATAAGAAATACACTTGATTGGGGAATTCAATTTTATGAAGATGAAATTCGCAAGCTTAGCGAACAGCTCCTTATGCCAATTTGGAATTTTTGCAACTTCTTTATTCTTAAGGTGGTATAAGTAATGTTGATTTTAAGGAAACGTGTTTTGTAATGCTTTGTATTCGTGGAATAGGTTACTATCAGCAATTAGTATTTCTGCTTTGGTTCTGCAGTAGTATTGTAAAAGGAATGGGCTTGTTAAATCCAAAACAGTTCAATAGCATTTTTTTTTTTTTTTCATAGACAGTTGACCGGTATGATGAAGACCGAAAAGGGCTAAAAGTTAAAGCAAATTTGTTGAAGATCCCACCAACTACCATTCTATTGGCTTCAAAAGGGTTACAAGAAGTCCTTTTAACCGGGAGAAATGGTTAGCATTGGTTGATGGATGCGTTGTTAGACTTAACAAAGTTCTTTTACCAAGAAAGAAAAAGAAAAGAAAACAATACAAATACCAAAATGCATGCGCAAGTTTCTTGGAAGTCTATTGGATTTTGCAGCCAAATAACAACGATCTTGTGGTTTATTATGTAAACACGGAACAAGAAAAAGGTCCCACCGAGATTTGAACTCGGGTTACTGGATTCAGAGTCCAATGTCCTAACCACTAGACCATGGGACCTTATTGGTTGAACAGAAACAAAATAAAATAATTAAAAGTATTTAGCCTAATTCACCTAGTCTCACTATGATTATAAAATAGAATTTTACTTAGCCATCTAATACTAAGTAAACATGAATGATATATTTTGAAAGTTGGATATTAGGTGTCTACATAATACATAATATTTTCTTGATACCTTCTCAAAATTTTTGTCTCTTCTTCTTAAATAATTTTTTCTCACGTATAGGAGCAGATGCATAAGGGGAACAGCCCCGCTACATTTTTAAAAAATTGTACTTTATACTTATAAATTTTATAAAATTTTCGTTTTGTTCCTCTAAATAATTTATAATTTTACATTATTGTCCCCCAAACCCTATATATAAATAAATTTTCGGCTCTCTAAGTTGAAATCTTAGTTACGCCACTACTCGCGTATCATGCATATTCCCTTTGTGTGCAGGTGTCTATGCATGATAATGCTAAGGGTTAGGAAACTAAAAAAAGTATTCGACCTTCATTGATCGGGTCAAGAAAATTTCGACTCTCTATCTTATACATATCTAGATGGTATAAGAGACATCGGGTACCCTCAAATGAGGGTATTTTTGTAGCAACAAGATCATTGTGAACAATAATTGAATGCAAAATACATTTTAACAGACGCGGGTATGAGAAATGAGGATGCGATTGAAAGAAAAAGGGAAGAATGATTTAGGGGGCTCGAACCGCATTTTTTGAAAACTACAGAGATGAGAGACGTCCAATAAACCTAATAAGTATTTACTTCTAATGAAATCTTATTAAACAAATTTACAAAATTACCCTTGAAATGGATCGGATCGGGTACCCGGCGAGTCACAGAAATGTGACCCTCTACCCGACCCGCTTTCAAAATGCGGTTCGAGCACCCTCTTTTTTCGATTCGGATCAGATCGGTTCAGCAGATTTTTCGAATCAGCAGGTCAGGATGAACAAATTCAATCGGTTTGGAAAAACCATTCTTGTCGTTTCAAGTTTGAGGTCGCCCTTCATGAAAAAACGGTTGTTGATTGGCCAATAGCTTCAGACATTATTTTTATCTGCTAAGGATCTTTTGTTCCACATTTTATCTCACTCCCTGTCATACTATTAAATAAACAGTCAATATTATTCTACTAAAATTATTCCACATAATCTTGACAGTTTATTAAATATTATGACAGAGAGTGAGACAGGACGTGAAACAAAAAATCCTATGTCGTTTTCATCCCCAAACTATATTTAGTGAATTCCACATGAGGGCAATGTTAAATATCTCCAATTTTGTTTCTTTGGCAAATATAACAACACATCAATAAATTTTGTTATTTGGTATAAACCTAAAAAAATGACAAGAAATAAATTGGTAGTTGATGTCTATTTGCCGAAGTGGTTGATTTTGTTGCCCATGTTAACGTGTGATATCATAAATCCAACAAAAAAGAAAATCTAAACAGAGCCAGGCACTATGTAATCCATTAGAAAATTCTGCTATTTGATGCAAAGTTGCAGACATCATATAAAAACCTCAAAGTTCATTTCTCATTTACATATTAAGGCACCCTCCATCATTAATCTTGAAGCTGAACAATTAAAGTCTGACAGTCAAAGCTACAAATTGAGCATGTGTAACACTGATCATTATCGATGCATCCATTGCTCGAGAACCATTGTTCTTTAATTGAGACTCAATCTTTATATATGCAGTCTTTTTCTATCTACAAAATAAAAGCTATAGGAGATTTGGATTTTTATTTTAATCTACCTCTTTCCCACTTCTTAGTGACGTGAACCTATACTCAATAGGTCATTAGAGAACGTCTTACTATTTAAATTACACTTTGTTTGATTTTTGAATATTTTACGTGTCACTTTGTAATTCAAACCATCATGATTTTTCCATAATGCATTATGCAAGAGCAATAACTTTTCTTCTGCATAATTAAATGCAAATATTGTACTATTAGATTTGAGATCTAATTCTTAGTAGGTGATATATATTATCAATACACAGTAATACGATTTAATGAGAGGTTGGCTCATAGTTTTCATGAAAAAGATGTAAGCCCTTTCCAAAGCCTTGGCATTTGTCACCAGAGAAAACCAGGGATTGCCAAATGTTCAAGAATTGATATAGCAAAATTATAGTCCTTCATTTTCACCAAATTTGCAGCTCAATTGAATTTGATAAAGACGATGTATTCTTTGTGGAAAGAACATCACACGAGGACAGTTTCACTATGAACGTGCAATGTAGTGATGTACGAGTGAATTTTAACTACTCACTTTGTAGTACAAAATGAGTATTGATAATTATTAATTAAAATGATTGAAAAATAGGAGGAGCCTATTACACACTAATTAATTAATTGTCTCTGGCCTGGTACTCTTTTTCCCCATTTTGTGTAATTCTTTTCTCAAGTTTCTAATCTCTAGCTAAAATATAATCGTGAAAGTTGGAGAAAGAAAATGGCAGTTGTTGTTTGGTCTCAATCCGAACCTTAATAGTTGCTACGTCAGATAAATAGGTAAAGCATCAATGCCATCAACCAATTGAACTCTGTTCCAAAAAATTCAGGTAAAAGAAACATAAAATTTTGATCTAAATTAGTTAGACAGTCTTCTTCGACTTCCAAACTTTCAATCATACTAAGGTTTAAGGGACAAATTAATAGATATATATATATATATATATATATATATATATATCTTACTCTGCTGAAAAAAGAAAAGAAAATGTAGTGTCTTATTATTTACTAAAAGCTAGCTCCATTTTAATTAATTATTCTTGATTTTGATGTGTCAACCTTTTAATCAATGTTCGTAAAATCGGGATTCCACGTAGGATCGTTTTGAAAGTTACAGGATCGGATCGTAAATAGGATCGTAGGATCGTAAGATCCTATCAAAAGAATAAAAATATAACTTTTATTTATTTTTAAAGTTAATATTCAATAAAAACTTATACAAATAAATATAAAATTTTAATATTCATCATAAAATAAGTTTCTTTAACTAACATTTATAACATTTGACATTATATACTCATATTGTAAAAAGTTATGCGTTATCACAAATTTAATACTGTTCTTTAATTAAAAACTAAAAAAATAATATGAATAGTATAAACTAATAAAATATGACATTTGAATGAAAATTATCAAAATAATAACTTAACTTCAGTAAATATATACATAATTACATGACTAATGACACCAACTAGAGTTTATCTATAATAGCGATCATACATCTAAGATCGGGATCGATTTTATAAATTTGAATCGTAGAATCGTAGGATCGTAAGGGCAGGATCGGAATTCTAACAACTATGCTTTTAATGCATACGAGAAAAAAGTGTATCAAACAATCTTATACATGCTCAAGTGAAAGAGCATGTTGGTATAACGTAGTGGGGGCACCTGAGGATGTAATTATGCTGGGAATATATGTGGTCTGTTAAACAATGTTAGCAATTAGGAACTTTAAGTCTTTTTTATCTTCAATATTCCTAGCTAAATCATTACTGTCTCAACTCCTGTATATCTCTTTTTATCGCACAAATCTCATATAATCATATTTTAGGTAGGGCCTTTGTTGATAATATGTTCCTCTTTAATTGGGTACTTTAAGCCTGTCAAAATGGTGAATAAAAAGAAAAAGAAAAAAAAAGTCTCTGTCTCTTGATTAGATTTAAGGATTATTAAGGATATATTTCCTCTTTTGCTAATATTTTCTGTATTTGTCAATTTACTTATTACTAGAGGATTTAAATTAGCTTATAAATTGTCTAACTATACCACAATTTGATTCTTTTGCTTCGATCATCACAGTAAAACATTAAATCATCTAAAATAATTTACAATTCGATTCATATAAATTTGTAGAATAATATAAATGAATAATAAATAGAACAGCAATTGATTAATTTAAGGGTCATATTTAATTACGATAATATTAACTATGCATTAAATTATGAACGATTTTAATATAAATTTTATCGCATTAGAGGCACCATTTAAATGAAGAGGATACTATGCATTCTACATCTGAAACCATAGATCTGAGAGAAACAATTTAATTAGAGAATCTGATATTTTATGCATTGCAAATCGACTTATTGAGGATGGTGACAAGACAACGTCCATAGGCTCCTCGTGTCTAATCTAATCTAATCAACTTAGCAATTAGGTCAAATTCTAACCTATATATGCAAAATGGCATCAAATCATAATAATTACTAGTAATTACCACCATTTATTTATACACCGCCAAACTCGTTCACTGGCGATGATGGAATATTTAAACAAATGATAGTTCTTCTTCCACTAATCAAATATGTAAAATCAAGTAAAAGTAGCCATTATTCAACATCTGAGCAGACATCGAGATCAAATGGTTTCCATCCAGGTTATTTTCGTCGTCTTGCATTACTTCACTAGGCAATATTGAATTATAACATTGGAAGCTATTAGGAAACAGCAATCCTCCTATGCATAAACTATAGAAAAAATATATAGTTTTGTATCGAAAACATGTCGTTATATTTTAAAATTTTATATAATATAATAATATAAATATATGTAAATAATAATATATATTTTAAAATTTTATACTACAACAAATTTTTAAAACATAATAATATAATTATTTTTTTTAACAAAACTATAAGATTTCTTCTCGATTGCTAGATCATGAATGACTACCAGGCACTAGCTAATATGCCTACGATTTTAATTTCATGTACTTAATAAAAAATATTCATTGGTCACCACACACTCCACTTTCTTTTCCATAACCCTCATTGCCACCTCAAACCGTACTATACGATAGTGACTTCACAACAAGCATATCAATTCATGCATTTGTCATTTTTCTCTGTAAAACAAATGATTAATCAACTCAATTTATAAAGTCATAAATCGGTTGCAAGAATTGACTTTATCGAGTTGCCATAGAATTCAACAATTACATACTTACCTAACTACTTGTAATGCATTTATGATTACACATAAAAATGAATAAATATAGTATTTACATCACTATTTAAATATTCTACTAAATAAATATTTAAGAAATTAAATAGAAAAACAAGAAAAAAAAAAAGAACAAAAATATCCAATTCGTTTATCATATTCTAAGAATTAGAAGATTCGTATATTACAGTTGCAACAACTTTATACACAAAGTGCATGAAAATGTTCTCATCCCACATAGAACTATCATGCGACGCATCTGGTTCCACTTCGTTTTCCCAGATTCTTTTTTCTCATCAAACTTCAAAAAAGAAAATGAGATTATTATATTAATTATACTAGTGGTATACTTTCTTTCTTTTTTTTTTTTCTTTTATGATTATATATCATTTTTCCCCCAAAATAAAAG
The DNA here is from genome assembly GCA_025175665.1 of Cinchona pubescens. Classification (NCBI taxonomy): domain Eukaryota; kingdom Viridiplantae; phylum Streptophyta; class Magnoliopsida; order Gentianales; family Rubiaceae; genus Cinchona; species Cinchona pubescens. Next base: position 111,205 of record JANKKI010000509.1, on the reverse strand, counting down.
GAAAAAAAATGAAATTTCAATTCTTTCAACAAAGGTTGTTGAATCTCCAATCAACTCTAACTTCATTGGACCCCACAAAATGCTGATTTGGCTTCTTGAATGATACGATGTGGCTGCTCACCATGAAGGCCGTTACACGTTCGGACACTCTGATATCCTCCATCTTTAATTCATGCAATTTCTGAACATATTCTGATGCGTGAACTAGGTCCCACACAACTCCGACCCCACCTGGCTTTAACACCCTCAACCAATTCCCCGAGTACCCTCATCCTTTCTGCACCCGCAGCAGCTGATTTTGGCCCAAACTCTTTCCCTACCGTGTGGACGAACACAGAGGATACCACCACATCAAAATAATTATCACTGAAGGGTAATGTCCTGGGGTCACCTGCCCGGCACGTGACATACTTTTGGACCCCCTCTAGCCCGGCAGTTCTGAGGGTTGATAAAGTACTAGGCCCGCTTCTCCGGGCTCGGGTTGGATCCAGCCCGACTACGCGGCCCGATGAACCTGATTTTTTAAGCTGCATAGCCACCGCGTTGAGGAGGATCCCCCGGCCGCAGCCGAGGTCCAGGGCTTGTTTCACCGAAGACCAGTCGGAGACTACGTTGACCATCCGCTGGGCCATGTCCCAGTGGAGGGAAACGGAGGAGTAGAAGAAGTTTGCCGCGGCGAAGAAGAGGCAGACGGCGGAAAGAGCAGTGACCGAGCCCGTGAAGCCCGCAATGAACCTGGCCAAGCCCGGCCCGAATATGGGGAAGAAATGCTGTGTGAAAAAGCAAATTGGCTCAAAGTATAGGAGAAAGAGGATGGACAAGGCCGAGAAGAAGATTGCATGGATGAGTAGGAAAAAGGGTGTCTGCCAATCATCCAAGCCGTAGATCGCATAGATCTGTGACCAATCTCTGCCACTTTTTCCCATTGATCTTTGATGATATCTCAGAATGGCTATCTCAAATTCAAAACGTGGGCTTCTTGTTTTTGTTGATTTCTTGATCAGAATCTGCAATTATATATCAGTTTAAAGTGTTAAAATGCTAAAGAAATTCAATATTAAAAGATGAACTAGAATGATAAAAATGGGATTTTTTTTTATTTTTTTTGGGGTAAAGAAAACTAGCTGACTAGTTTTTTCTTGCAAGTTTAGCTGAGATTCTGCAGCAAACAGAACAAGACTACTTATTGGATGTAGAGAAAATGGCAAAAATATTTGATTTTTGTAAATATGAAATGAGCCCAGTTGGATATCAAATAAGCTCCCAAAAAAAAAAATCGACTCTTAAAATAGGAACACTGAGAAACTAAGAAACGCTTGAATTACTTAAAACCCAAAAAAAGAAAAGCAAATAGACAAAGATGGAAACTTTCACTTACAGTAATGAGGGGTTGTGGCTCAGAAACAGAAACCTGCAATCAGATCTGTATGAACAAAGAAATGCAGAGAATGATTTGGTGATCCCAACAAGATAATGTTATTGATAACAACTCAATGTACAACTGGCTATGTTTAGATGTTCTTATAAACTATCTTGATGAGTGCTCTTTTTTCAGTCTCAGCACAGACAGAGAGTCCTAACCCGGCCCCCCCCAGTGGGAATTTATAGCATTACAACTGTACACAAATGATGATACTCCACCGTGGTACTACTACTCTATTATTAGAACAAGTAAAATATCATCTATGTATGGCAGCTTTTTGATTAATGCAAATGGTTATCACTGAAGGACATAAAAGAGAGGAGAAAATTAATTAAGGGTTGTAAAGAATATTTGACTAATTGAAATAGAAGGGAATTTTATAATCTTGAAAACATGGGAATTTTAGCTGATTTTAATGAAGATGACGAGAAGGAGGGGTGAAGGTTTTATTTAAGATTTCGAATTTTTAAACTAGGTAATAACGCGTTTAAGATTTGTCGGTTTCAATTTTGAAAGCTTATGTGTAAAGAATAATTATGTAAGGTAAGTTGACAGAGAGGAAAGTGAGGGATTGGATGTTTTAAAGCATACAAGAAAATTATAAAAAAAAGAGTCAAAATTAGTGGTACTAAACAGTCTACTACTACTACTACTTTTCCTCTTTTTTAAGCATTGAGAGTATCTTTAGTGAGGTATCATATTTGTATGATAATTATACACATCTAGATGTGTATAAGAGACAGGTTTAAATTAGACAGAGGTTACATGTTAATTGAAAGTGACATAAGTGAATTCTACAGTGATTGTATAAATTATTAAATTGAAATATTATAAAACGTTAGAAATTTCAATCCGAAATAAATATTTCTTACTTTTTAATTACAATCTAAATAGTTATCAAACTCACTCCATATTAAGAAATGAATTGTCAAAAATTGCTATGTGTGTGTGAAACCTTAAAACTATTAGTTTACAGTTTACTCCAAAAGGGGGCATTTATCGAATAATCAGAGTTAGCTATTGTCAAATGTGTTTCTCCAAATTTAATTTTTATGAAAAAACTTTTTTTATTTTGACATTAGTAACCTTTACGTATATTTATAGGTGTTACTTGTAAGAAAAAGGAACCGAATTTACCAACTCAATAACCATGAAATTTTTATTAACTGTTTCGTGATCATCGGATCACAATAAAACGAATTTTAACATTTAGATATCGAACATATTAAATATGATCTTAATCTATTACAATTAAGCAAACTTCAGTTTTTTCTATGGTGTCAAATAGTTAAAACAAAAAAATTACATTACCATACTTGATTCGAAAAAAATGGAGCCATATATAGGATGGTATGGTTGTGAAAAGAAGGATGAAAACAGGGTACAGTTTGGGAGGATTTGGATGTGGTGACCGTATCACTGTTAGCTTTCTACATGGACAGATAACAACCGTCCAAGTGGAAATAGACTTACAACCAACCTTTCATATCTAAATCTAAGAGACAAGTCCAGACTAAGTTTCTCTTTTCATGCATTAAATATTTCATTCTTGTTACTTCTATTAATCTTCTTTCCAAAATTTGTTCTTATTGTGATTAAGTTTGCTACTAAGTACTTCTTTTCATTGTAATCTGGCTATTTAATGAGAGTGAAGATGCTGATGAAACAGTAATTAGAGTCAAATTAGAAATAAATGCTTGAATGAAGGTGATTTTCTAACTACTTGTGTTGCCTTTACTCTTAACAAATGGCAATCTTTAATAAGACCAGTTGGAATCGGATTTTACCATGCAAGCTAACTAATTCTCATATGGCCATATTTAGATTTTTTTTTGCTAAATGTTGCCCAATTTGCCAATTACGGTTGATTTATATAATAAATAAAGCGAGACTTAAAAAGTTAATTTTTAACTCTCACAATTCTTAATTCTTTATTGATAGATGATCCACAACTGTAAGTCACAACTATTCTCTTAAACTTTTACTTACCCAAAAAAAAAAGTTACGCAATCCTAACCAATAATAAAAGGAAATTGTCAGCTTGTTTCGTATTTGGTCCAACATTACACATAATGGATGGACTGTTATAGTACAATAATTTACTACTAAGTTGTCATGGATAGGCAAACAACGAATTAAGGTCCCTCCTTATGAATAATTCTATGTAGAATAGGTAAACTATTGGCTAATTTCATCAAAAGAAATTTCTGTACTAGCGTCACCCTTGAGGCCTTTGACATGTTTTTCTTAATTAAATTTATTAGCTAGCAGGGTACTGGCATTTAATTATTGCAAAAAGTAAGTAGTAATGTTACAATAAAAATTTTTTTTCTTTTTTTTTTTGTTTCAATAAGAAATTCAAAGTCTATGGATTGCTCATGGTCTCTATAGGCAAGAAGGCTTTATAAAGATTCTATGGTCTAAACCACCTCCCCCAAAAAATATCTAATTCGAAATATCACTATCTGCATGATAATTTCATGATTTTTTATTATTATTATTATTATTATTGTAATATGCTATATGCTTTTCTTACAAACAAGCACATGAACATGAAACCCAACTTTTTTAAGTGGTCATTACTTTTGAAAAACTTGGAATGCGGGAGTGGCAGGTGGCGGCAATCAAGGGGCTGTTTGGTCAATAGGGACAATTAGCATTGGAAAACTTTACTTTGAATTAGATGTGTTAAGAGACATGCAAATATTCTTCATGATATAGTTTACTAAAAAACCATACCAATTAGTTCTAAAGCTCTAATTCCATTTGGAGAACTCAAGATTTCTTTCATTAATTTAATTAGCTGTGCGTCTTTGAATTCTTCACTTTGGAGGGGATTACTTTATTTTGTTTAATTGGCTTCTTGACTTTTAATTATACTAATTAATTCTTGTGACAAATCTTTTCACATGGTATCTTTTGTACACGGTATTTATTCCCAAGACCACCATGTCTCTTATACAATTCTATGATTGTATAAGGTATGTTTGGAAAAGTAATTTAAATTGATCTGATTTGAAATTACATGAAATTTCAATAAATTTAAAATTCACTTATTTAACTATTGAAATTGTATCATCAATTAATAATTTATTTGAATAATTTATGATGAATTTGAATTTCAAATCTAAGTCAATTCAAATTTTTTCATCCAAATACAACGTTACGTTGTTTGACTAAAGCACAAGGGTAATCTTGTGAGCTTGATGAAATATACTAGTACTAGTTTTTTTTTTTAATAAAAAAAAATGGTGGAAAATAATTTTTAAAAGGTGGGTCCAGAAATAAGAGAAGTTTTATGAGGGGTCCATTTGGGAGAAAGACGCGGGAATAGTAAACTGAGGAAGCCGGAGGACATGCTAATTTGATGGTGCCACAGCCAGCTAGTAGCCAAGTACGCACCTCAGAAGAATGGTCCAGTAGGACTTGAAACTGACTAACCAAGCATGTGTGTTTTATGGAGGAATTTATTATTGAAAGATCTTAATAAGTGATATATAAGTGATTATTTTAAATGAATGAAATTTTATTATTTAAAATGACGTATCTAAAAATAAAATATATTAATGAATCACTATTTAAAATGTTCAAATTTTATTAATTTAAAAATATCACTTAACAGTGTTATTTGATAAGATTTTCCTATAATAAAATTTTTCGTATTTTAAGTGTCTGTCGACTCCTAAAATAGACAATTAGGCACATAATGAAATATAATTTAAGAAAAATCAATCTAGTTAAAAAAATTATCCCGTTATAATTTAAAATTTATACATTCTCAAATCACGATCCTCAATAGAACAGTAAAACTTCCCATTAATCAAAATTACTAGAAATAATGCAACATCCACTTTTTAGTCGTTTCAAATTTTCTAGTCGCACTTCCTTTGCTTATTTCAACATGCTAAATTTGGTCATTCATCACAATGTTTTAATGAACGTAAAGGAAGGATGACCATGTATGTACCCAACACTGGAAAATCTAGTTCTTTAAGTTATATGCCATAAACCATCATATATTGTCAAAAAAAGTTTAAGATATAATTATTGTTTATTTTTTAAAATTGTTTGCACTATTTGACAGAATAAAAATTTAATTATATAACAAATTCATCTGCACCTTTTTCGAACATCTTAACACTCAAGAGAGCATATTTGTTAAATAATCCGACCAAGTAAACAATATATTTGCACTAATTAGCTTCTTATGCAAAATGTAGTTATATCTACAGATTAAATTACTGTAGTTGCTTTTATTTTATATAAGTTTTAAGATTGTGAGAGGAGAAAAAGAAAAAATAAATAAATATTTAGGTAAATCTGATTTTTGACCTCACTTTGTCGATTCTGTAATGTGAATTAAATTTTATAAAATATATATGGCATCAACTAATATAAATAAGATTCTATAAGATTAAATTCTAATAATACATAATCTACCGATGGAACCAAATATCAGATCTATTATTAAAAAAAAAACAAAACAAAACAAAACAAACATAACGAGGTTAACTGACCAGAATCGAAATAGTCTCTTGAATGAAGTAAATAATGGTGTCGGGCACCTGAAATCAAGGTAGGAAATCATGCTGTCAAGAAACAAAATCGTAATATGGCAAGTCATATTATGTGTTTTTTTTTTTTCATTAACGAAAATCTAGGTAGAAATTACAAAGTAGATTGATCTCAATTTGCATTAATCTTTACGAGCTTATTTAATAACAGGTTAAATTAATGAAGCACCACATACCATGTGGACAAAATATCAAAGATTGAAAGAATAATTTTTTGGAATTTATCTTATACTCTCACATATTATTTGCGTGTGCGTTAGAAATTATTTCCACAATTTCATTTAGAATTCATTCATTATGCATTGAGATCTTCTAAAGTACTTTCACCTCTGATTAAGTCCTAAAATCTAAATCTTTCTCGTAATATGGAAAAATATTTAATATTGACATATAAGATAAATTCGAAATATTATAGATCGATGTTCTATCATAATATTATTGTGTTTTGCAAATCCATTAGTAATTCATGTTTTCTCAACACCAACTCATTTTAGCTCGTTTCTAGAAAAGAAGGGAAAGATGAAGTAAATAATGTCTCGAAATTTTTTTAAATGGACCTAATTTAAAACGTCTTAAGATTTAAATTAATAAACATCACTTACATGTATAATATGTATTAATATGAATCATATAATATATATTGATCTGAATCATGGAATTCTAACTAAATCCAATCAAGAATGACTCTTAATGTCCCATTAGGTTAGGTTCTTGACAAAACTCTAGGATAAGGCATTGACAGTTGCACGCAAAAGCATGTAAAGTTCTTGACCAATGAATTATACTCCAGTCTACTTGATATTATATTAAAAAAATTTAGAGATCTTGTATTTATTTTAAAAACTTGTATAATATAATATTTTATATTTTCTAAAATTTGTAATATAAAAATTTTAAAAGTACAAGTTCACAAAACTTTCCATATATATTACTTTTTTTTTATTTCGTTTTCAATTTTGGGGAATCCTGAGAATTAAATCAAGGCCTGATTTTATTTTATTTTTTTCCTTGTTAATTATATGTAGTACGTTATCATACCAATAAAATAGTGAAGGATTCAGTTTGAACATGTGCCAGAATCAACGACTACGCAAAACAGTCACTTGAGAGACCAATTTGTTGACTCAATTAATGCAATCCAAATTAACTACAAGCAATTAAAAATAAAAATAAAAGACTTTTTTTTCTTGGCCGATCTAGTACTAGAAATAGTCAACAGAGTCATTTACTAGGGTGTTAGAAAATTATTAGTAATATAATGATAAAAAAATATTCCAGTTTAGGTACAAATAGGGGCTGAGTCAAGAAATTGCAGACAAGCCAACAATTCGGTAAACCTTATAATTTGAATTAAATCTTATAAATTTTACTTAAAAATTACCTTATATCATTTATTTCATACAATAAAAATTTACAGTATTAGATCTACAAATAAGACTAAAAATCGAATCTATCTAAATATATCCGAGCGATATATATGTCAGTGAAGTAGGCCGGACTAATTGGCGCAAGAACTGGGACAGCTTGGCAATTGGTGGATGCTTGGAATCTATTCTCAAGAACCATGACCACAACTGGGTTAGGTGTTCACTGCTTTATTCTTGGGCCACTGTAATGGGATTGATTCGGATTTGTCTTATTAGCCCACTGTAAGGGGCTTTGAACAAAAACCCATATCAGTCCGTAAAGTTTTTCAGAAATTATTTATTTATTTATTTATTTATTTATTTAATTTGTTGTTATTGTTGCAAAGCTGTGACAACTGAAAGAACATAAAAACCCAAATGTTAACGGAAATAATTGACTCACATCAGAATTTTATAAAGAAACACATTTTTAGCTAATAAAGGAAACAATTCACCAATTCACAAAATTACCCACCTATAGTTGTTGGCTCAAAACCGAAACCTATTCAGAGAGAAAGCATCTTACCATAGTGTTGCGATTCATTCTTAATGAACTTGTGACTAGATCCAGTATAGTCTCATCAATCTGACTCGAAATATTAAAATACTTACAAATCATGCATTGAGAGAGAGAGAGCAAAAGAATCTATAAATTGGATTATAACAACTATGTAAAAGAAAGTTAACCCGATTGTGCGTGGAAAGAAGCAAAACACTACTCTTACCAAAAGCTGGCATAGCTTCCATGTTTACATATGGCTGACTTAGAGAGTTTATTGTAACAAGATCCAGGAAAAAGAAAAGCTCTAGTATAGTAAAGATGCTAAAACTCCCCAGATATTTCTTGCCTGAAATATGTCAAACAGCCAAATCATAAGTGTAGGAACAGACTTGACCAATGTATATGGCGTGGATGCTTTTGCAGATGTAGTAACTATTTGAACTTTAGGAAGCAAATCGATCTAGTCAGAAGGATTAGATCCACACTTGACAGATAATTCCAATAAACTCGGAATTTCATCCTGCTCTACTCAAGTCTAATATTCTACCTCTCGAAATAAATATCAGCCTCTTTCTTGATTTAAATATGTGAAGACCAGATTTTGACAGATTTAAGCAGGTACATTAAACCAAAGTATATGGCTAGCAAGACAAGTTTAAAGACACCAAGATCAAGTCCGAAAGTAAATCATGATGGTCAGCTATTTGGGAACAACAAATCAAAAGAGAAAAAATTTAGAATTACGTATCAACACTAATTTTGCTCATAAACAATTAATTGACAATTGAAATTTGCAATCTCTTGCATAGAAAGGACAAACCTGGGTGAAGAAAAAAAAAAAATTGGCTTCTGATCTTGATATATATTTGACTTGGTAAACCTGTCAAGTGCAACCAAACAACAGATTCTGAGGACCACGTATATAATAAAGATACAAAGATAGGACTTAATCAGAGGTGTTTTACCATTCCACTTTGTATTGGATCTAGTGTGAGTGGGCTTATTTGAGATGTTAGAAAGACAATGGTCATAAATTAGATGAGTCCCAGCTGGCATAAACAGCCCTAATAATTTTTTCATGCAGCTTTGCTCCACAGCAAGCGACTATACCCCTATCAAGACCTTCTAGGTACATTCCCTTCGAAAAGTCCAGTGGCTGCCCTCCTGCATCAGTAACCACACCACCAGCCTCTTGTACAAGAAGAACACCAGCTGCGTGATCCCATATCTTCTCCTTGTATCCAGCTCTTGCAAATCTCATAAAAATCTCAGCGTCTCCCCGAGCTATAGCTGCATATTTCACCATGCTGTGAACACGGAGAGGCTGCTTTCTGCCATAAAGTGTGAAAATCCAAAATCAGTGTTTAAAACACAATTTGAGGCCTATCCAAACATGTATTATCAACATTGAAGATGTAGGAGATTTTCCCCACAACCACCAGAAATTAAAAGTAAGCCAAAAAAGGAAAACAAGATTCAGTTTCAGAGAACACGCACAAAAGGCAAAGGACATGCACGCAGGTGGCATTTCTCCAATTATTAGTCCTAGAGCAAAGAAGGTATGTAACATATTAAATAGCAGCCATGAATAGATAGTTGCTATCCATAAGTCTTTTCGGTGCATTGAACCTTTTGAAAAGGAACATCCATTATATCAAAGCATAGCAACTACAATTGGCGGAAAAGGTTACATCTCTCCTAAAGTTAAGTGACATAAACAACTGCTCTGCAGCTAACAATTGAACTAAATTGAACTCCTGATTCAGAAATTAAATCCACCTCTAGAATATGCACCAACAAGATACCCTAATTGACTCTCCATTCAAGCTAATAAAACCCAATGAAAAACTTCAACTTTTTAGTTGAGCTGCACATGTATGGTTTGGGACTAATACAGAGAGAGAATAACGAACCTAAGCCCGACAGTTTGAGCAAGTCCTGCTGTGAAGGAATGATTTGAATTAGCTTCCTCCACTGGCTCACAGAAAGTAGCACAATGCTGGATCATCAATAGAAGAGACTCGCACTAATCTTGCAGAATTTGGCCATACAAGCTTGTTATCACCATGAACTAGTGGCTGCATCCAAGCTTCACTACTACCTCTTCTGGTGTACAGGATACATCCTTCTTCCCACATACCAGGGTTAGACAATGGCAATTCTGGCATAACATGATAATGCTGCTCATGTTTGACGAGCCAGTTCTTTTTGTCTGGGTAATTAGGGCAACCAAGCACTCCAATAACAACTTCTGCATTATCAATCAAAGCAAGAGCAACAGCATACTGTCTCCCACGCAAAAATCCTAGTGTTCCATCGACAGGGTCAAGGACCCAATGCTTGCCAACAGGACCACCAGCTGCACTGCACCTACCAATAGCCTCAAGAACTTCTGAAGAGCCAAGAGCTTGAGCTGGGCTTTTAAGACCAAATCTGGGAGCTTTACCCAGGCATTCATTTACAGTGCTGACAACCATTGCCAGCAGACCTGCTGGTTTATTCTGGCTTTGAGAGAGTTTGAACATCTTCTTCAGCAACTATGGAGATGTTCTGGCTACCAAATGTTTCTGACAAGACCCAGCTTACAGTTGCTTGTACACTCCAATCTGTCAAGAGAGCCATCATCAAAATTACTCATGCACTCATACAGTCAGAAATGATGCATCTTCCAAGTAGACATGCAGGTAGAAGAAGCATCCAAGTTTCACATTTTCAGAAGATAACTCATAACTATAATTACTTTTAGGATAAGACAAATTTGACATCATTTGCTTGGTTAATAAATAAGCATTATCAAATATCAATAAGTGTTCATTGCGCTATAATATTTGAGTATAGTTCAAATACAAAGAAAAGAATGACCATCCTTGTCTCACATTCGGCTCAAAAGATAAAACTAATCAAACGATCTGTTAGCCTTTTGCTAAACAATTCTACACCACTATCTTTTCCCCTTAATCGAGAAAGAGGGCCAGAAACTAATAGAAAACAAAAACCTGAAACTGATTTTATAAAATTGTTACCAATCCGAAACAACCTTAGTAGTTAGTCCATCTCCATAAGTAGAAGTTTTCACAATCATTTTCAACTCCTAATACTATGTAATACAACTATACCACATAAAGCTCTCCAAAGAAACGTCAAAGGTTCAGCTAAATGCAACATTCATGTGAAAAATAAAAGGCGCGACCTTCAATTTTACTTTTTCTTTGTTTTTCCAGGCACGAGCTTGAAATTTACCTTCTAAGGAAGAGAAACATTTTGATAACAAGGGTGTAAGCTTCCGCACAACGTAAAACCAAGAATTCCCTTACAAAAAGGTGATTCTTCCGACCTAAAGTTCCTCATTAGAATATTATTTTCAGTTTAATTATGAGGGAAAACCTCACCTTGACAAAATCTAATGGCCAGATTAAAGACAATAACAATAACAGAATCACGAGTGTGTTTTGACTAATCACCCCGCAATACAAAGAGGATATAACAGCTGTTGAGACTGAAAAGTAAGGTTCCATTACTTTTCAATCATCCAAACACAGTCTGCAATGCGGAGTGACTAGCAAAGAATTTTTCCAGAATCACATCATACAGGTCTCGCAAAATAACATGGAATCATTCAAAAATGCAATCTTTTTAGCTTGTGAAAACTTCTCTATATGCATACATATGGTTCTAAACTTCTAATACATATGCTAAAAATCCAGTACATTCAATTTCCTTTTCACCGCTCATATTTCTCCATAATTCAACAATGCAAATCTCCTCAAATCATAAAGATTAAAAAAAATAACTTTTTCTACAAGAATAAAAAAGAAAAGTATCAAGCATCAAAATGTAAAGAGAAAGAAATTCTGAAAAAGAAGGAAAAGAATACCAGCAACAGTGACAGGTGAATTATCATCTTTAGACTTGAATTGATCAAAGGTTGATGTAGAAAGCAATCCCTTTTGGACACTTTGACAGAGTAAACAAGCCATGTGAACCACCCTCACCGCCACATTCAATTCCAAACACCTGAGTAAATTTCTTCCTCCATGGACCCGCGGTCAATTTTCAAGAAAATGGATCCGACCCAGATGAGGTAACAATGTTATATGAAAAGGGTTCTTCTAGATTGGTAAAGTAAAAGCCCGTTTTCTCTGCATGGTTGGAAAACTAGAAGAGATGCGAGTGATGCTGCACCACCCGACCACCGTATGGGAATATGGAATGGGGGTTTGTACCTTTTTACTTTAGTAGTTGTACCATCGTTTTAAGGAAGAATTTCAATTTCCTCCTCCTATTTTTCTAATTCTCATTTTGCACCCCTTTTAAGTTCGCAAAAAGTTGTAAAATGAACTTTTTATTATGTCTCCAAAGGTTCGTCATAATTACTAAATTTATTATTCTTATTTTTCACATTCTTGACATTCTATGCCAACTTTTTAAAATATATTTTTTTAATTTTTTTATTTCTTCATTTAAGTTAATAGACATTCATGGGATAATTTTAATTTTAAATGGGGCAAATAATTTTAGAACTTGGATTAAATATAGAAAAATATATATATACTTAACATGATGTGATATGGAATCGGAGTAAAAACTGTCTCTAATAATAGAATACTTAGCATGATATTGAAAAGTTGTGTACAATTCATTCCTCAAAATGTTTTCATGGTTCACTAATCATGCAATTAATTGGGACAAAATAGAATACTAAGTTGGATTGATGGTACAGGTAAAAATTTAAAACAATATTAAATAATTATTGACCTGAAGAGTAGACAATGAGATAAACTACGATAAAGCCATTTCCTCCATTGTATTTATATGTGAAGATATTTAATCAAGTATTTAATAGTTTACACTGAATTTGAAAGCAACCAACAAGAATTATCTTTCTTTGTGAGGATATTTAGTCAAGTATTATTTAATATTTTATATTGAATATGAACAACACTTATCCAGTTCCTGTTGAGTTGTTTCTTCATCTAACTGAATTGATGATTAAGGTGGAATGTGTAAGGTAAGAATTGCTTTGATTTTGGCCTTTCATGCAATTTGTCACTTGGTGATAATGTTTAGTCAAAATCAATTATTATTTGATAGGTGCAAAGGCAGATGAATATTGATTATTGTGGAACATATGATTTCTATGTGCAAAAATCATACCTTCGGTTTGAAGGGAGGGAGAACTTCAAGTAAATTTTTCTAATAATTGACTGAATAAAAAGTATGACAGTTTTGGGTAGCATATATCTTTGTACCACAAACAAATCATTTCGCAACGAAGAAAATTCAAAGTAAGGATTTATTATTTATTTATTTATTATTATAAAAAAATTTAGAATGAGAATAGATTATCTACCGTCATCTTTATAAGTTATTCACCCACACAAAATTACCACACAAAATTAAGGACGCAAAAGTTGAATCTTGTTATTTTACGTGACTTGTTCAACCTACTTACTTACTATGATCCAACCCACATTGACATTGACAAATTCAAAGTTGATTACGAATTCTAGCCTCTAACAGTCAACAGAGCAAACTAGAATTTGATTACCTTGTGAACGGTAAAGAAAAAGAAATCTCTTGTATTGTGTTTGAATGCGAAAAATAGGTGAATTTAATTTGAAATCTTAATTTATAATAATTTATTTAAATAAATTAATTGATTTAGTTATGAATTTGAAATTCACCAATAAGTCTAGATGTGATATTAGATATTTATAAACATGGCAAACCAAGAATACTACTAAGTAGGGTCGAGGTCTATAATACTTGAACTACATGTGGGACTATAAAGCATATGAAAAGTGATCTATAACCACTAATTTTCACACTCGTGACTCGACCATCACATACCCAAAGAAAAACGATACCAAAATCCTAATTCGAACTTCTTACCGAAGAAAGGCCAAAACCATAAAGTATACAATTCAAACAGCAAAATGAAATGAATGAATCTGTTTTTTTTCATGTAATTTGGTCAGCATTAAACACTTGAAAAAGCACACTAAATTGACTTGTGTTAAATGGTTCACATGGAAAGATTGCTCCCCCATGATTTCAGACCTTCCAATGTAGTCGAACACGTCTTAGCTTAAATACTTACCATGCTACTGATTATATAGGCCGATGACAAATTGACAACCTCCAGCCCATCCCTATAGTGCTTTGCAATCACTTACCCTTTAAGAACTCAAAAAGTCAACTGTTTCTGTACACCATTATGGGAGCTGGTATATACTTGGACGTCTCATTTTCCTTCTCTCCCTTGTCAATTGTACATTCAACATTTCTGCATTGTATTTTTTTTTTTTTTTATTTTATCTAGAAGGAAAAAAACAAAAAATTTAGGAGGAGATTAGTGATTTTTCTTTTTTTCAGAGTCAGAGTTGATGATAGACACATAATTTAACGACTTACGGTAGTATTTACAAATTACTTACTGAATAGGAAATTTTGAATATTTTTTATAATTTAGTTACCTTATTTACCGTACGAGTAACATTATAAATGAAATCAAATTACTTGAAACTCAAATCAAATCAAATCCTACTTGGTAAAAGTTTATTCGAATTTTTGTTCCTTAATAATCATTTTAACCTTAACAGAATTTAGCATTTTTTTATTTTTATAGTAAAATAAATACTACAGTGTCTAATTTAACTTATGGTGGACCATTTTTGCGTGGTTGATAAACTTGGATCGGACACGAATGCAATCACTTTAAAGCCAATCCAAGTTACTACATTCAAAAACTGATCTTAAAAGGTTTAACCAAGAAGGCATACCATTTCGATCGGTCCACTTATTTGAGCATTTTGGGGATATTTTATTTGAGCTTTATTTACCTAGATTATTACCTTTTATTTCAATATGTAAAGTGAGAAAAAAATTTTGCTATTCACTTTGTATTATGAGGTGACGTGAGTATTACGGATGTGTATAAATGGTTGAAAAATAATTGGTAAATGTATTTATTTTTCAGTCATCTTAATGACTTTTATTCTATTTTGTATTATAAAGTGAGTAATCAAAATTTACTCGAAAATTGATCAAGTGAATAATTTGAAGCCATCTTACTGCATTTAATGAATTAATGGTAAGAGAATGAGACACTAAAATACGGATGATTCAAAGGCCTCTTTAAATTTCTTTTGATTGATACGACAATATTGACTAAATGATGAATAGAGTTTTCTTCATCCAGTTTTTGGTACCAAAAACGCGATACAGATCCCTTCGATTCTGTTTTCTATCTTAGGAAGATTTCATTTCAAGAGACAGCCACTCCTTTTCTTTCGTGCAAATTTATTGCCATTCAGTTGAAGTGTTGAGCTAGCTGTAAATTTTTTTTAAAAAAAATCAAAAATTGATTAATTTGACAATTTGGACTTAGAAGTTCAAAAAAAAAAAAAAAAAAAATTTCAAAATATTAAAAAGTTTTCAAAAAAACCAGAGTCATTAATATTCTTGAAGAAAATTTCTAGAAGTGCATTTAAAAATGACTAATATTCAAACCAGAATGGTGAAGGCAACATCTACAAGACTAGCCATTTACTAGTACTTGGTAAGAGTAGCAACTTAGTTACAAACGTGTTTAAGCAAAGAATTGATTTTTGACAATCATTTCCTTCATGTAATTAATGAATTGAAAGAACACACAAAATACATAAAAAAAAATAATAATAGCGTAATAATACGATGGCAATTCATGGTGGCGCATTCATTACCGGCTACGGAATTTCATTTCAAGAGATTAGACATCCAACTGTGCGTGACAGTGGCACTGTCCAAACCGCTAAACTATGAATCTTGAACAGGTACGTATTGATAAATTTTTGTGTACATCATAATATATCGTGTATTAAAATATAAAGATTGTGGATATTATATATTGATAAATTTTTGTGTGCATCAAAATATATCGTGTATTAAAAGACAGATATCTGGATATTATACTATATATATATATATATATTTTTTTTTGTAAGTTGAGTTCTATAATAAAATTTACAGTTTTTATATATTGATACATCATATATCTGAGTATATATTTGAGTGTATAGAAGAATTTGCCCCCGCAACAAGTACATGAACGAACATCAACGAATACCAACGTAAGACTTAGAGAAATCTCATGCGTGGCAATTATCAGACGGTTGTGCTGTCTATATTAGAATTAATTGAGACCAGTAGGGTTTTGGTATTTAACTATGCTAAAAAGTGGTGTACGGCAATATTCTATTTATTGTAGAACTTGTACAGAAGTAATTTGTATTAATTTGATAAGCCATATGTACCAGCCAAATAGAAAAGGCCTAGTAGGTTACATTTCATCAAAGAGCAGTACTAATGAAATTAATAAGGGGGTTGGACTAACGATTGACAAGAGAAATTGATAGAAACGATTGACAAGAGAAATTGATAGAAACTACGAAGATTGAGTTGTGATACTTAGATGAATCTTAATGATTAAGTAAAAAGCATTTGTAGCCTTGTAGGTAGGAGGAAAAAAAAATCAATCTTTACTGTGTAGAATTTTTTTTAAAAAATATATAATTGCAGGTAGATATATAACACATAAACTTTTTTTTTTTTGAATTTCAAATTAAATTTTTACTCATGCAATATGCATTTATGTCTAATAGTGTAAGAAAATTTCACTAGCAACTATATATAAGAATTATTAATTCAAAAAAGTATAAATAATGCATTTTGTATATATAAAACAATATGTACATTTTAACATGTAAAAATGCATATATTTTTTTAGTGTAAGTAATAAATGCATATTTGTTAGACTTGAACCAATTATAGTAGTAAAAATTTTAGGATTAAACTTTCATTCATCGTCGGTGTTTAAAATTTTTTATACTATCAATTGTGGATGTATGTTGTGGCATTAATTTTACTCAAAGATTTACTAAAGATCCATTTTAATATTTATATATGGGTTAATCTTACATACACCGTTAGTATAAAAATTTTTTTACACCATCAAGTATAAAGGGATGTCACATATGCAAACGGTATAAAAAATTTTCTACGCCATCGAGAGTAGATGCACGCATATATTTATTATTTAAATTTTAATTATTATTTTTACACATATAATATCTATTTACTTCCGATAATATAAAAAGTTGACAATATACGTGAGATTAACCCTTGTATAAAAGAAGACGAAAAGAACCCTAATTAAGTTTTTGAAAATGAAATACTACTACCAACTGTACATCGTACTGACAAGTGCTCCATATGCATATTATCTCTTTTACACATAGAAGGACCTCTAAGCTTCAGCCTTCGGGCCCTCACCTCATTCAATTCTGATTAAGACCAAAAACTTTATTGTTAAGTAAAATATTAGAAAATTTTACAATATTTTTAAAAAATTATTTTTTAATATAAATATTTAAATTACATAATATTATATTATATAAATATTTAAAATGTAAAAAAATAAATATCTAAAAAAAACGGTAGAATTTTGTTAAAATATAAATACCTCCATGGTGTTGGTCCTCTCATCTTTTCTCTAGCTGTCATATACAAGTCTCTATAGCCCACTCTGAAATTTCCGGACGGATTTTAATTGTGTATTAAAAGACAATATTCAGAGTGCTTTATTTCCATGGTATGCTTCAAAAAAAAACATATAGACATGAATCTTGTACGATGAGAGCGAGCAAGCCGGTAGGACCGGGTCGTGTTCGCGGTGCGGTCGTGGTGCGAGTGTGGCGGATATGCGAACTTTTACAAGATTTTGTTACATCCCATTTTATTGGAAATCTTGGAAAGCAATCATTTGTAGCTTTTGCGGAGCAATTCTTAAATCCTACCGATAAAAGTCGATCTTATGGCTTAATTTCTGTAATCTTCCCTCGCTTCTCTTTGTATATTTGAATCCTTACACGGATTATATATACGAAAAATTTTACTGTTCTTTTAGAATACCATTTCGTTGCGTTTATATACATAAGCACAACTGAGATTCTGCTGATCATTTTGATCACGAAAGTTTGATCCACGTCTGGGATTCATTGTAAATTTTTATTCTAACTTTTTGTCAAAGAGATATATAGAGAGGGTATGATTTTGTTTTTTTTTTTTTTTGTGTTTTATGTACTTTCTTAATCTATTAATTTCTACTGTGATAGATATATCATCTACTCGATCGAAATTATTGATTGAAATCCAGGAGCTGTGAGTGGTATAGCAATTTCTAATAAAAATCTCCTGTTTAATTTGATTAGCTTCTGGGATTCTTGGTAATTTGTAATACTCTTTGACTTGAAAGCGGGGTCAGGATGAGTATGTTAAGTTGGTGATCATGGTCTAGCTAGCGTGTTCTTGGTGAAAACAAAGCACCTTATACACTTGGGAGGAATAAAAGTTTTTCGCAAAATATTTAGTTTGAATTAATTTCTGAAATAGAATTGTTAAAGAATATGGTTTTATTTCAAAATTAATTGGTGATAAGTGATATAATTCAAAATTTTATTAATTAATCCAGAATTTTTAGATTACACGTGACTTGAATTAGTTGGATTGAAACTTATTACGTGAGTAGGACGTGAGAGAAAGTCTATTAAAAGGGGCTAGACAGTTAGACAAAATTTAAAACTAGTGTAGATGTGAGAAAATTAAAATTAACTCTGAGAAAGAACTTGTTGGAAGTGGATAGACACATAGACTGAACATAAAGCGACGTGTGAATGTGAGAAAAATTAAAGTTAGCTTTGATATTACGTTAAAAAACATGAACTCTCATCTCAAAATTAATTAATGGTGTGTGATGTGATTCAAAAATTTGTTAATTAATTCAGAATTTTTAAATTAATCGATGTGAGATACTTATATTTTGACAAGAACGATATTGTACAATAGTTGTATTCATCAAGTAATAACAGGGTGGTAGGTGGTTGTATTTGTACACAAACCAGCTAAAGAATGCTTTTGTTAAATTTAAGACCCGATACTTGGCTGATTTTATAATTTTAGCTTATACTAATTATTTAGCATTCTCGTGCCCAAATGTTATATCTACACATCTAATATAATACAAGAGACATTTTCAATTGCTTTAAATATATACAATCTTGGTTGCTTAAACGGGACTATTGATGAGCTCCAAACTCGAAAGTATATCGTGAATTCAATTCATTAAAAAAAACGATTACCAATTTGTATTAGAAATAACGACGACTTCATACTTCTTAATTTTAAGAAAACAATAATCTTTCGATGATTGCAGGCAACAATAGTGCTAAAGGAAAAATTCAAAAATAAATCGATTTCAAGATATATCGTGGATTCATTTCACGAAAAAATGATCCCCTAAATGAAGTATTGAGGTTCTTATAACCTTGAACTTTCATGACAATCAAGTTATATGCCAATTCCATGAATTTTTAACATTCTTCTTTTACTATATTTTAGTTTCTCTAAGTATCGACATATCTCTTTTAAAAGTTAATTAAACCTCATATTAGAACTTATATTAATTTTACAATTAAGAAGCAGATGACAATTAGGATGTATTCATTAGTTTTAGATATAGTTTTGGGCTAGCTCGAATTAGGTTACTAGAGCTTCCTCTATATTGCGAGCTAATTATGGTTTGGGCTTGGTCCCGATAAGGCAGACCTAAAATCCTTTATGATACTGTTTGGCAGTTTTCCAATATCGACCAAACACCCTTCCGCAAGTGTTAATTGAATTTGCTTGACAAAGTTTCAGATTCCATTGTTAATTAAGTAACTTTGCCACTCTTATAATTGTGTTTTTTTTTTTTTTTTTTTGCAAAACAAAATATCCTAACAATATATGTACACGACTGCCCGATGTCTTCGATATGGGCTTTGGGGCAGATGTAATTAAACACTTGGCAAGTTTAGAGCTCGACAATTGTAGACCAAGGCAAAAGTTTTGCTTGTCTATATTCCTACAAAATGGTGAGCTCTAAAAAATTCTATAATCTTTTTAAATGTTTGTATAATAAAATATTATATATTTTAAATATTTGTATAATATAAATTTTATCACACAAAGACATGATATCATAGCAAGATTATATAGTTCTCCATAAATATAATCTAACAAATATTTACGAGATATATAGGATACACATCTAGATGTGTAAAAGATCAAAGAAGGTGTTCTTTTAACTTTAAGAAATCTTATGATGATGACTTCTTATTTCAACAATTTTTAACATTTTTATTTAATCAATAACTCTTGATATTTTGTGATGGTAATACAAAGTTAAAACTCTCTATGTGAACAAATGTTCACATAATCAATGAAAAGACAATAATATCTTGCAAGATAAAGAAAGTGGTTATTATGAATATACTTTTTACTTGAAAAAATAAAAAATAAAAGGGCTAAAAGTGAACAATTAAGCACTTTCTGTAGTTTCAAGAATTTTTTAGGTGTATTTGGTAAGACAACTACGGCAAGAAGAAATGCTGATATAATAGTACAAAAAAGTCTATCGCAACCCACTAATACGAAAATGAAAAAAATTAAGTCAATTATTTGCCCAAATTATCAAAAAGAACAACTGGACGTCACACTGCAGGAGAAAATATTAGAGCCCGCCGCTCGAGATTTATCCACGGGCATGCCGTGATTGCCGGTGTCTATTCCGTGAACGTTCTACGTTTTTGCACAAGTTGATGATACTATGCGGATCATCCTGTTGTGTTTGAGATTTCGTATACAAATTTTTAAATATTATGATTTTATATTGTACACCTTATTAAATAGAGGTTTTTTTTTGTTAGCATAAAAAACACGCACTATAAGATAAATTTATTCAACACACAAAAATATGTGAGAAAAAAGAAAGAGTTACAAAATAATACATAGGGCTCTCATATTGAGATTCGCATAAACCCACGACATAATTTCCTTAGAGATAAAAGCAAGAATCTCTATTAGACTCTCTCAACTCAAACTCTTCACTTTGTCCAATAAATCAACTAAACAAACCCTCTATTTATAGGATAACAAATTTAACTATCAAGAAATTTAGAATTCTAATTAGAATAGGAAATAACAACTATAAACATAATTGTATTAGAAAACTAAATTATTTCAATAACTAAATTATCAAAACCTAACAATAACATATTTCCTAATTGATAAGGAGTTTGGTTTAATTATGCCATTATTTTTCTTAATACATTTTTAGACTTTCTCTACTCTAAAATAAAAAAAATAAAAAAAAACTTAATGTGGATAAATTTTAGGGAAAAGTATGTATTTAGCTTTTTATCTTAGGAGTATCAATCAATTTTGTTCTTTATTTATCCCAACAGACTAATTTGGTCACTCATTAAAAAAAAAAATTAACTAATTTAAATTGTGAAGGAAATACAAATCAACGGAGCAAGTCTACATGATAATTACGTAACCCAATGGCAGATGTAGATGGGCAGGCAAGGGCACTCGCTCCCAAGATTTTAAAATTTTCAATTTTTATTCATAGAAATTTTAAAATTTTTATTTATACTTTTATAAATAGAGTAGAGAAAGTCTAAAAATGTATTAAGAAAAATAACTGTCTCTTATACACATCTAGATGTGTATAAGAGACAGACACTGGTGACAAGCCTGATTAGAAGCAATTTATGATAGCTGTTATCAATGCACTAGATGCGTTGTTAATAGTTTTATTCTAATGTCTATAATTTTTATTATTAGGCCTTAGATTGGATTATTTTTTAAAGATGAGAGACAAATAAATTAGTTTTTGTGATAGATAAGAAATTAAATTAATTGATACATTAAAGATTAGGGATCAAATTCGTTTTTCCCCCTAAATTTTAAGTAAACTTGAATAATAGCTAATTATTCTAGGCTCTAGTATGTTTGGATTGAAAATGCAAATTTTACTCCGAGCCAACTCAAATTTACTCCCGTTTCAGGCTAAAAATTGGGTTCAACAGAAAGGTAATTGGAAGTACTACATAAGTTTCCTCTTTAACTCGAAATAGTAAAATACTAAAAATAGTATAAAGTATATAATTATTGAATTTAAGCTCGTAAGAAAATATTCATTGTTTTGTTGACTTCTTCACTTGCATTTATTAGTGATATGAGATTACATGAGATTGGATGAAATGATTCCACATCCATTTTTAAATTAATAGAAATAAATATATGAAGGAATTCGTCAATAAATTATAAGAAAACATGTCCATTTTAATTAGCTATTAATTAAGATTATTTTTGGAGTATTATGTTAAAATAATTTCTATAATAACTTTTTATATGTGATACCATATATGAGATAAAAAGTGATTAAAAATGTATCTAAATAATGATTGCATAATATTATTTAAAAAATAATAGAATACAAATAACGGAACCAATATGAAGTTATGATATGCTGCTACTCATTATGAGGAAACCATATATGCATGCGACTAAAATGTAGTAATTTATATTTCAAAAATAAAATTGTGAACATTTGTGTTTAGCTTATTTTTATTTTTATTTAGTGAGTATTATTCTTTCATGCATAAATTCTCAAATTAAAATAGAATTTTTACCAAAACAATGACCAGACAGAAAATTTATGAAAGTTACTGTTTAGTTTGGAGAACTTAAAAAAAAAAAAGGGAAGCACATGGGGACGTTAGTGTTGGTGACCATGTGAGCAAAGCGCGGCTGTTAATCGAGAAAATATTGAATTTTGAGTGTTTTGACAAAACGTAACGTCGCAAACTAAAATAGGTGTCTAAGCGAGACAAATATTTAAGTAAATTTGATTTGTATTCTTATATATAAATCGTGTGTATAAGAGAATTTTATAAAATTTATAATATCAGTTGACGTAAATAAAATTGTTTAAAATTTAATTTTAATTACATAATTTACATATGGGTCAAAAAATGAATTTACCTAAGTATTTTCCAGGAACAAGCGGTCAAGATTATGTTACTAACCTCCCTTAACGCAGATGTTCATAAGAGACAGAATGGATAACCAATTCACTTTATTCGAGTTGGCCACCGGTCTGAATGTGATGTCGGGATTCGAATTCCGACTTTGTTTCTATCAAGATTATTATTCAGGTTGGCATATTAGTGTATTCGTTTGATTTAGAGATACAATTTTTTTAATCTCTCTAATTTAATTAAGTTTCTTCTACCCTTAATAATAAATACGTAACAGTAAAATAGTATTGTCGATTTAAAAAAAAAAAATTTGTCTAATAGGATGGATCATGGAGGAACCTCTAAAATGAAATGATATTGTAGAGGTCCTCGATAGATAGCACTTGCAAATTTGTATTACAATACATTGAAGATGTGATTATCTGTAGATTCAATTAATTTTTGAGCACATGACATGTAGCCAAACTTTGTCATTTTCTGAGTTTTGCCAATTCACTTAATTTTTTGGGTCCAATATGGTTGCAGTTGGACGAGTAAATTATCAATTTATTGCTAATAAAAGAAAATACAAATAAATTAGGAAATACCATAAATTAGTGATTTTAAAGATTGCTTTTATCTCTAAATTAATTTAGTCGGAAACTCTCTAAGCTAACATTCCATATATTTAATTTACAAACTCTACCTATCATATGATGAAAGAAATACATCTTTATCTAATCTGTACATCTCATAAAGACGTGAATAATTCTTTCTGTTTAATCTAGAAAACAACCACAATCTATAAATTAAATAACATTTGACTCAAAAACTCTCATCCAAACTAAAATTTATTAGTCAATACTTATAAAAATCTAGATGTGTATATTAGCCAGAAAAGATTTTAAACCTCATTATTTATTTTATTGAATTACAACAAATACAATTATCATTAGTCCAAGTTAGAGTAAAATAAATAGCAGTATTATTGAGAATATTATTCAAAATATTATTTTGAATAATTACTATAATAAATTTTTAAGATATGATATATTCAAGATAAAAAATGTATTAAAGATATATATTTAAATGCCAATTATACAATATTATTTAAAATATAATAGTCTAAAATTTTAGTGCAAACAAAATTGTATTTATTATATAAAATTAATATTAAATCTTAATGGTTCGTTTTATTTAAAATAATTACTTAATAATTAATTTTTAAATAAAACTTATAAAATTAATTTTTATAAATAAAACGAACCAAAATATTGGGAATTTAAATAGAGACTATGCCATTGCCAACTACCACTCTTACAATTTTATAAATATAGCATTTAAAATTTAAAGATAATATATCAGTAATTAATAGTATTTTAATAAGAACAGGAGTATAATAAGTGAATTTCACTTTTCTTATCTAGAAATTATAGATTAATTAATTAAGAGGTATTAGGACTATAATTATTCAATAATTAATCACTTATATAGATTGTATATAAATATATTTTAGGTCATTTTAAATTATATTACACTTTAGTAATAAAAAATAAAAAATAAAAAAAAAACCTTAATTAATGAACCAATCGATTCAATCGATCAGATCGATTGAACCGTAAATCAGAGTACAGGCCACCGATTTAATGACCGATCCGGTTTTCAAAACATTGGCTGTCACAGAAGGAGAGCCACTCGAGTTCTCGGCCACAGAACTAACGCCTTCACACATGCATTACCAAAGCCGCGTCCACAGGGCCCCAGAGAACCTTTGGCACAACAACAAAGGTACCAACATGCTAAACTACTATTTACATGCAAATACTTTATTAATTAATACTACCATTTTTCATAATACACATGAAAATATTTGTCTACCATTTTTAATATTCTGCTGCTCTTCTGAAGATACCATCCAAGTACCAAAATCAAACTGCCATTTCTCTTCAAAAAGTTGTTCTATTAAAGTATTTCTTTTATTTTCTTAGGGGGCAATTCTGTTTTTCTTTTTTTGATTGTGGGTCCAAATATTTTGCTCTTTCCTCGGTGTAAAAATGACAGCCTAATCAATTCCACTGGAAAGAGCTGTTGCAGTTTGCACTAAAAAAGCTCCAATTTATGGTGGGATTTTGTGGTTGCATTCAGGTAATCAATAATCTCTCAACTGGGCTTTCTTCTTTCTGCTTCATGCCCACATTTCACTCTTCGAAGCATTGTTCTTGGTTCTGTTAGTGAGAGGTCAGGTTAGTGAAAAAAGCCTTCAACTTTTTTTTCTTTTATCTTGTACTACTTCCACTTCTAAATTAGCTGGATGATGGCCCATTTCTGAACCAAGATTACATTTTTCTTACATTTCTTTGTTCAAAGTTACTTTCTTTATTTAGTTATTAAGTAATATTTGAGGGAATTTTTTTTCTCAATAGATCTTGGCATTAGTTTCTTGAATTGGGATTAATTTGTTATTGCAGCATTGTTTGGAATAAGTTCAGTTGGTGGTTTGCTAAGAGTATTGGAATTGTGGGGTGGGTAATTTTGGTTAGTTTTTAGTATTTTGTGTAGGATTTATGCTGGTTAAGATGGTAACTGTGGCAGTTAGAATGTTAATAATCTTGGTTCTATTTGGACTAATGAATGGGGCCTATTATACGCCTCATTTACTCCTCCTGATGAGTACTTGATTGCCTGTGGATCTTCGCAAAATGTCACCTTTCTTGGTCAGACTTATGTTCCTGATTCAGTTCAATCTTCAGCTGCCCTTATGTGAGTCAGGGGAATTCAAGTGCTATCTATATCCAATTCATCTGCCCCATTTCCAATCTACCAGTCAGCTAGAATTTTCCCCAGTACAACTTCATATAAGTTTGATATTAAACAGGAAGGCCGGCATTGGATCCGGCTATACTTTTACCCTCTTCCAGGCCATAATTTGACAGCTGCCACGTTTACGGTTGTAACAGAAGATTTTGTTCTGTTAAACAACTTCAGTTTCAAGAACTATAATGGTTCTTATCTATTTAAGGAGTATACGGTTAATGTTACTTCGGATATCTTGATGCTCGCTTTCATTCCTGCAAACAATTCAGAATCTTTTGTTAATGCAATTGAAGTTGTATCCATCCCAGATGGATTGAATTTCTGACCAGGCTACAGGGTGTGTCTCCATCTGGCCCTTTTGGTGGCCTTTCTGGACACGCATTGGAGACTATTTATCGTTTAAACATGGGTGGTCCGCTGATCACTCCTCAGAATGATACCCTAGGGAGAACTTGGGAGAATGATGTGAAGTATCTTCATGTAAATAGCTCCGCTGTGAGTGTCTCTGTTAGCCCCACGAGCATAATGTACCGGGCTGCTGTCACACCCGAAATTGCCCCAAATTTTGTTTACTCTACTGCTGAAAGCATGGGAGACGCAAATGTACCGGATGACAACTTCAATATCACATGGGTCTTCAAAGTTGATCCGAATTTTATGTACTTCATACGGTTACATTTTTGTGATATAGTGAGCAAATCTTTAAACACTCTTGTGTTCAACATATACATAAATACTGATCTGGCATTTGGGAGTCTTGATTTGTCTAGTGCAGCTGGTGACTTGGATATTCCGTACTACAGAGATTTTGCCTATAACACATCAACTGGTTGCCGGATACACTGACAGTAAGTGTTGGTCCGGACACAAGTGCTGGATCGCAGAATGCAATCATGAATGGCTTGGAAATCATGAAGATTAGCAATGATGCAAGAAGCTTGGATGGGGAATTATCTGTCAAAACTCTCCTTGTTTTGCCTCCAAAAAAGAACAAGACAGGAATTATAGTTGGTACTGTTGTTGGAGCTTTTGCTACATTGGCAATTATAGGATTGTGCTATTGTTGCTTGTTGGCCCGCAGGTCAAAGGCAACTCACCAGGCTCGTCCTTGGCTTCCTCTGCCTCTGTATGGAAACTCTTTGACTGTGTCTAAAGTGTCCACCACTTCTCAAAAGAGTGGAACAGCAAGCTGCATCTCTCTAGCTTCTTCCAATGGCCGGTTCTTCAGTTTTCAAGAGATAATGGATGCGACAAACAAATTTGATGAGAGCTTACTTCTTGGTGTTGGTGGTTTTGGAAGAGTCTACAAGGGAACACTGGAAGATGGGACTAAAGCTAGCTGTCAAAAGAGGAAATCCAAGATCTGAGCAAGGTCTTGCAGAATTCAGAACTGAGATTGAAATGTTATCCAAGCTTCGCCATCGCCATCTCGTGTCTCTCATTGGCTATTGTGATGAAAGGTCTGAAATGATACTGGTTTATGAATACATGGCAAATGGGCCTCTTAGAAACCATCTTTATGGAACAGATCTTCCACCTCTCTCATGGAAGCAGCGCCTTGAGATTTGTATTGGGGCTGCTAGGGGACTTCATTATCTCCACACAGGTGCATCTCAAAGTATCATCCACCGTGATGTGAAAACAACCAACATACTCTTGGATGAAAACTTCGTAGCCAAAGTTGCGGATTTTGGTCTTTCTAAAACTGGACCTGCTCTTGATCAGACACATGTTAGCACTGCTGTGAAGGGTAGCTTTGGATATCTTGATCCTGAATACTTTAGGAGGCAGCAACTCACAGAGAAGTCGGATGTGTATTCATTTGGTGTTGTTCTATATGGAAGTTCTCTGCACGAGGCCAGCTCTGAATCCAGTTCTTCCAAGAGAGCAAGTGAATATTGCAGAGTGGGCAATGACTTGGCAAAAGAAGGGCATGCTGGATCAAATTATGGACTCGAATCTTGTAGGGAAGGTTAATCCAGCTTCTCTAAAGAAATTCGGTGACACAGCAGAAAAGTGCCTGGCTGAGCAAGGGGTTGACAGGCCTTCAATGGGGGATGTGTTGTGGAATTTGGAATACGCTCTCCAACTAGAGGAGACCACATCAGCTCTCTTGGAGCCTGATGACAATAGCACTAACCATATTACTGGCATTCCTCTGACACCACTTGAACAATTTGACAACAGTACAAGTATGATTGGAGGGGTGAATTCTGGAACTGATGATGATGCAGATGATGGGGCCACTAGTGCCGTTTTCTCTCAGCTAGTAAATCCACGTGGAAGGTGAGACTGAAATTTCTGATATTGATATTGGCCATAGCTAATTGCACCTCTATTGTGCATTCTCTCCTCAGGGCCATTGGATTTATTATGAGTGGACAGTGGTCATTTGTAATTCTCTGTCTAAATTTGATATAATAATATCATTTCACATGTATTATAGATTATAGGTGGGGCTTATGCACCCCTCCAAAAGCAGTATTGATTTACCACAAGACGTGTACCATTCTTTTTGCTTCAACTACGTAGAGATTTCAGCTGTTTGTTATGTAAGAGGAGAAGATTGATATGACTGCTGTTGCCCGTATAATCGTACATGGAATATCAATGAATTCAGCCTTTCAAGTTCCATTGATTTTTCTGATCTGGTCAGTACTTACATTCATTGTATATTGTTCTCATTTCTTAGTTTTCATTGCAACATTTGTACAAATGCTTCTAGTTCATGACTATAAGATCTGCTCTAGAAAGCTAAAGACGGTCATGGAAAGATAACTGAAGTCTCTACTGAAAATCCAAGCCAACTTCCTGACAGCTTAAAATTTACTGTCCTGAATTACTGATTCTCATGAATGGTGTTTTCTGTACTTTCCATAATTCCCTTACTTCTGTATCTGTTCATTTCCCACCTTGGCCAAATTGAATTAATTTCCTACAGTCATTTGATTTAACCTCCATTCCTATCAATGTCTGGAAGCAGGGAAATCACAAAATATAGCTACTAATCTTCTGCAGGTAATTCGAAAGTAAACAAATAAGTTTCATATTCTTAGGAATCTCATTAGTTTACAAGAAACAAGCTGAATTACTTACCCTAGTAATAACTAGGGATACAACACTGAAAAGATAAAGGGGGGAAAAAAACACAACTTCTCTGCCAAATGATTCTGTTATTTATCAAAAAACATATCTTCTAGTTGCTCTTCTCGGAGCTTTGGTACTCATTTACGGCAAACTAGTCCATTGCCACTGTTTGACCCTCTAGTGCAATCTAAGATGCCATAACTCATCACTAGTGAGTCCTTTCTAGTCAAGACTCCAGCTGGAGAAAACACGCAAGAGCCACAAGATCTGAAGACAGAAGCGAAGTGGTTCTGTACTTATTTTCACCTCCTACTACTGGCATTGCAACACCTGGCTTTGCAGGGTTCACAAAATCTGGCTGGTAAGTTCTTCCAAGTACACCTTCAACCTCTGAGGATAGGCCAAAGAATCTGAATTGCACTTCCAAATGTGCGAAGCAGTCATCAGTAGGTATCTGATAGTTGTGGATCCTGTCATCTTCCTTGGTCACAGGTACTACATTCACAGAAATCTCTACAACTTCCGGAATGGTGATTAGGGCGCTATTCTTGTTTGAAGTTCTTTCAACTTTGATGGCGTTCTCTGTGGCTTGCCACATTGTTGGATAACCTTCTGGAATTTCAAGCTCCATTCCATCATAGGAGAATTTAAGGTGATCAACTTCTTGGTCCCATGCTGTTGCCTTTGTGGACTCGACAGAGAAAGTATGGGAATCAAAAAGGAGACCAAGTCCTTGAATCCAGGTAGAGTCTCGTGGCCTACCAGCTTGGCCTTGTACCAATGAAACGGGCATTAATCTGGAGATTGAGATCCGAAACCAAGCTGAAATGTTCGCTGCTCTTGCCATGGAAGTAGAAGACTCTTCCATCTCCACCAATGAAGCGCGGATCCAAGCATGCTGCTCCAGGACCGTTGCAATTTGGTTTCTTGCCTGTAAGTATCAAAATTTTCAATCAGAGAAAAGACAGAAACTTTATAAGTAGAAACAAATTACGTATGCAAATGGATGTCTTACTTTTGCATTCAGGTTGGCATGTTGGTTTATTACAGTTCAGATAACAAACTTTATTGTTTGCACTACTTGGTGACTGTGAAGGGCATTCAGATGGACACTGAGGCCACTTGAGAAAACACGGGCTGTTTTGATTGGTGCAAGTTATTGAACCCCCTTGAATCTCTGCAATGCTAGCTGCTATAAGAAGCAGAATCAGAAACAGGTAATTGCTTCTTTGGATCTTCATTGCTCTTAACAAATAGGCAGATGAATGTTAGTTGGTTAGAGATGTCACACTACTATTGCTCTTTCCTCTTTATATAGTCAAGTAAGAAGCATGTACTGTTGACTTCATTCACTTTTTTTAATTCCATTACCATATGGGTTCTGGCTTCATTATTATCTTTCATTGAATCTTGAATCTGAAAAGTGAGAAGCTTGATTAGAACCCAAATGGTTTGAGCAATTTTTTTTTTTTTTAAGATTTGGTCAATGCTTTGCGGGTGTTGGAGTAGTGGGAGCTTACTATGCGCACCTCCTGGACTTCAGACACACTCACATGACAAATGGTCCGTGAACCAGTCAAAAAATCCTTGCTACTTGCTCTGTAATTGGGAGTGGATATCCTAAATCATTCGATAATTGAAAAATAATAAAATACACATCTAGATTTGTACGGCTATGAAAACTATTTCGTAATGCAGAATGAGTAGCACAGAACTTAAACATATTGTTGATAAACATGAAAAAAATGTAGTTACTCATCATTAGAGTCGGATCATTACGGGCTAGGATGCTAATGCTTCTCATTTTTCCACCATAGATTTTTGCTGCAGTTTAAGAAAGAGTTTGCCAACTTACTGAATGGTGAAATAATTCTGCAGGTGTATCCGCTTGACATATGAGTACAACAATCTTATGGTAATGTGTCAAGAAACTAAAAAATTACGTTTTCAAGATGGGTAAAAGAAAATATTAACTTTAAATGACTTCACATTATCTTTATCTTTAGAGTTTAATTTGCATTTCGCAATTTTTGAGGTCGTTAATTTTTTAAACCCACTCTCCCTCTACCCCTAATGCTTGAACTCGTGACTAATATGTTACGGGAAAGCGTTTTACTGCTAAATTATGATTCATTGTCATTAGTAATTCTCTTATACCTGTCTCTTAATTACATTAAATTGTTTATCAGCTGACAATCAATATGATTAGTATGTATATGGGGAAGTAAAGGAGACTAATGAAACATGGGATCAACTTTTTAAATTTTAAGCATGTGAAAGAAAAAAAAAGGAAGCTCAATATTTCTTTGCCGGTGAAAATTTTATTGTGTACGACAAGAGAATCAGCTGGAACCCTGGATTCTTGCATATGTTTACACCCACTTCTAGTACATGTATTTTCATTAGAAAAAAACAAATCATGTATTATTTTCTATTAATCTTTTTGTTTGGGTACAAACTATTAATTTGTTTTGTCCTTGGTTGACAGCAGTTTTTACAATAAGACGGAGCATGTATGTAGTTATTTTGATATGTATACATGTTCGCTCTTAATTCTTAAATATACTTCTTCTTTCGTATTACTCATTTTACTAGTTTGATGTGTAAGTCTTGGCAACTTACTCTGTAATGCAGAGTAATTATCACAACCGTTGAGATAACTAAAAAAAGTAATAAAATCTCTTACTTTTCAATCATTTAATGGTCTCTAATACTCATTCCACATTACGGAGTGAGTAGCAAAGAATTTTTCATAATGTATGTACTCCCATAATAGACAATAGACAGGGATGTGTAAAATTTTGTAAACTTGTATTTTTGCTAAGTGTATACTTTGAACCATTTGTTTTCTTTGTTACATTTAATTCAGGTTGCCAAATCGGTTATGTTTGGGCATTTATCATTCATAATATTATTTAAAATAAATAGTAAAGCAACATTTGAAATATAATGTATTTGAGTTAAATATATTAATAAATTATTACAAAATATTATCTGAAAAATAATGAATAATCAAAACTATCTAAACAGAACATTCATCTGTTTGAACAATTATTATTATTGAAATATTATTTCGATATGTATTAATTGTAGCAACTTGATTGAGAATAATAAATAGTCTCTATTAATACTACAAATAATTATTTAAAGGATTAATTGGCCCCTAATTTCTGGATATATGCAGACATACATGAAACTTAGAAAATTTTCTTATTAATGCATAATCTTGTATGGCGTAATCATTGAATGAGATATTTTGGCCTAATCCTAATGTTGTTTAGTATGATAACTTAATTAGAAGGCATCAATTGGTTCCAATGTTCTTCTTAACAACAAAAGATGCATTGGTGTCATTTATGCTTCCTACCAAAATTCCTTGTGATAACTAATTATTGTCATATAGATATAGGTCCCTCCAAATCCAAAAGCATTATTTAATTAGCTCTATATGTACAGTGGAATTGAAAGAAAATAAACTGACAAAAGAGAGCAGTGAAGTGATGAAGGAAGCAAAGAGTCAAGCGAAGGTTGGCGTTGGAATTGAAGCCCTGTGGAGTAAACATCTAAGCTTTGTACTTCCCAATTTGGTGCGTAACGTTGATGTTCTTGAAGGAAATGGTGACCTTGGTACTGTTTATCTTCTCAACTTTGGTGACCCGAGGGATTTGGATCCTATTCATTTATTTATAGTTAAATAATTAAAATTTAAGAAAAAATAATTTTAATGTACGTTTTGTTTTATTTTATGTCATCGAATAGATAATTATATTTAAAAAATCAATTCATTTAAATAGCAAAAATTGCGTCGTTAAATTTATATTTTAACGTCATATTTGAACGGTCCAAGATTTTAAAATTTGACGAAACATAAAATTCCTATACATGCCTGATTAATTTTGGTTCTTTTAACTTTTTTGGGGGCATCCAAAAAAATCTCTCACTTCCCTCGACTGAGTTTGAGTATTCTATGATTCCAGTACATTTTTTGTGTAGCAGAACTAGATAATTGAGTTAGATAACAATGATGAAACTTTAGAATTATCTTAGGACACATCTAGGGGTGTATAATTAGTTGGTTTTAAAAAATTTTATGCAGAATTTATAATTTTTTGAAAAATTTAATGGACAGTCGCCCTCACCCGCCGCTGTTCCCTCCACACTGCCATAGAAGATTTAAAGGAAAAATATTATGGATTGACTTAAAAACATTTTAATTGATGGTTGAACTTACGAATGCACATGTCAACATGTGTCTTTTTACTCTAGAGAAATTAAAGTTGCCCCTCCCCTAATTGGTAGTAATCATGCATTCGTTGGTCAGACTCATTCAAATTGCCTTTTAATTCATTAATTAAATAATTTAGAATCGAAAGTTATTGGGTCAACGTTACATTTACCATGTAATAGGTCTGGGACTAATTACGGCAAATTTTGAACGAACGAATGGTGTTAATTAGATAAATCAAGATTGAGGTATATAAGGAGAAGGTTGTAGTATTGAGGAGTCAGTGCATAAGTTTGGGCTGCAAGTGATAGAAGGTGGTAACCTAAATCATGGGTTCTCTTCTTATACAACTATTTTCCAACTCACTTCAACACAAGGAGACAACTTGCCTAGAATCAGAGACCCTTGTAGATATTAAGGTTGTATATGAAACTACCGCAGATGCAGAAGAAACACACTTGCCTGAAGAGACAACTAAATCTGCACTTGCTTTCATCAAATGCCTTGAGGAATATCTGTTGTCCAATTAAGTGAGTCCAGAGTGGGACTTGCCTTACCCAGATGGCTAAATTAAAGATTATTATGTGTTAAGACTTACTAAACAACAATGTCCTAAGAATTTCTGGTTGACCAGTTTCGATTTTGTCTATTATAATTTCGAAAAATTCTACGATTTTGATGAGCGAACCATCTCATTGTACTTTAAAAATTTATATTATATAAATCTTTAAAACTAACAAGTTGATTCTCTCGGAATGGTAGAATTCCCCTTTAGTTTTTACAATAATGTGTGTGTTTTTTTTTTTTTGGGTTACAATAATGTGTAAGTATATCAAATTTTGTTTAGATGCTCTAAAAGATATTACACTTTCTATTATCACTTTTTTTACACATAGATTGATATCCATAAACAGAATCACTCGTAAAATTTTGATTTAAATCAATAAATTCTGTAAGCACCTTTACTTAAACTTGTAGCTAATCAGAAAAGTTAGTTATATAATTTTCCTTTTTGGTCAGTAATTATAAAATTATATTGATTCTTTTTGTATACGAAAATGTTGGGCCTTGGACTAAAAGTAGGTGTGACTTAATCCACGCAATCGAACCAATCAGCGAACAAAGTTTTGGCCCTAATCGAGCTTGGGTTTTTTGGCTTGGACACTCCATTTGTTATTTCGAGTACTTACACATTTGCAATAGTGATGGAGTTATTATTCCTTCTTTGTGATTGTTAATTATTTCTGTTTAAGTGCTCTTTTTCATTATCTATTTTTTTTGGTTGGGTTGAAAATATTTTTTAAAAAATTATATATATTTTTTATATAAAAAATATATTTTGACGCCAAACACCTGAAAATAACAATTGTATAAAAAATAGATTTTTTCATATAAAATAAGGAAAACATCTTACTTCCAACTAAGGACCCTAAATGTCTAGGTTTTGAAAATCCCTCAAATTCATGGGACTTTTAAATCCCAAAAATTTTGTATAACACTTTAGTAATAAACTATTTTGATTTTTACGTCTTTGAACTGCATGTGTTGGTTTGAAGATTATATAAAAGGAAGATGATTTATAAAGTTTCTTATAAAGTTAGGGAGTATAAAATCATGATTATTTGTTAAAATCATTTTATGTGACAAAATAATAATAAGGCTAATTTCACTTTATACTCCCTAACTTATACTTGATTCAATTTAGAATTTTTTGTAATTGACTCTATTATCACTTTGCACCTTATATTTATTTTTTTGAATATATTGCACCTTGAACTCTCAAATTATCTCTTTTAGTTACTAAAGTTAACGAAAGTTCCAATCGTACACACCGCATCTAAAATGGAACATTCGTCAAATTTTTTAACACTATTAAAAATTGGGCCAAAGTGGGATGAATCTAATAGTTAGGGGTACAATGTGTCCAAAATTTAGAATTAAGGTTGCAAAGTGAAAATTGATCATAAGTTAGGGGGTCCAAAGTAAAATTTGTCATAACTACATTTATTAGTACAATACGCCCCTAAACAATTGCGTAATTTGCACTTACTTAACATCCGTTAACATTGCTAATGCTTTGAGAGTTCAGGGTGTAATAACAAACATTACCACCACATAAGTAGAGAGAGTTCATGATGCAATATGTCCAAAAAAAAATAGGAATATAATACAAAGTGAGAATTAAGTATAAAATGGAATAAGGTCGTAATAAAAAACTTACAAAACTAACTTGGTCAAAAAAAAATTTTAAGCTGTCAATTTAATTTGTTCTTGCAATAAGTTTTCGAGACCTATATAGCCCAAGAACTTGTATTCCCATTTTCCAAGCCTCCACCATAATCCATTTGTCTGTATATTGATGTTGAACACCGAAAATGAAATTAGAATCAATTAAGTTGGTTTTAGGAAATTTTCTTTTTTCTTTGATCTTGAACATTGAACGAAACTAGAATCAAGTTGGTCTAGGGAAACTTTGGTTGATATTGTTGTCTATTCCTTATTAGATTTCATGTTACTTTTACAATGATTTATTCAAGTTGGAATCCCAAAGTCAATGCGACACATAGAGTTCGGTATCCATCCATTAATTCCATAATTTTCAATATATTGTTTGGGGTTTCAGTCATGAAATCACTATATTTGTTTTACATAAAGTAACAACATTGTCAAACGAATCTTGCAAAAATATTTCAACGTCTTCGTTAAGAAATAAAACATTACCAAAAATGCTATCAGCAATGGAAAGTTTGTTAATTTGTTATTGGCCAAACGTCCAATCTAGCTAGATAATAAATGGCTTTTTAGTACCTCCAACACAATGTAATAACTAATTAACAAGGTGTACTATAATTGTTTATTAACAACAGAACTTGACAGTTAAGACAATGCACACTCCTATTTTTTTCACTTGGGAAGTAAATATAGATGTAGAGGTTACATAGAGAAAAGTAAATCAAGAATTCAATTTTTTTTGCCTGCAAATTAAGAAGTTGTTTAATCTGTGTTTAAGTGATCCATAGAAAGAAAGATGGAGGAAAAAAAAAAAATCAAACTTTTGCGTTATAACTGTAACTACGTCAATATGCCAACATGTTTAACATTTTGGCATGCAAGAAATGAGATCAATTGTACTTTGAGGAAATTAATTGAATCCAAGGCTAGCATTAAAGATCAAATGGCATGCATGAATTCTCTTACATGTAAACCAACCATTGTAACAATCAGGATTGTCTCATTCTTCTGCATCTGCGGTAGTTAGATGTTATAATAGACCTGTCCCTATGATCTAGAATTACACACCATTATGAGATAGAAGATTCTATGGCACGATATTTTCAAAAATTCACCAAAAATTTCATGGATATCCCCCCCAACCCCCAAAAACCTCAATAAATTTGCCATTCCCCTCACTCTTCCACACAAACTTTTCTTCTACCCCGTAGTTGAAAAATAGTGTTGTGATTATTATATTTTTGCGAGTTTTTGAGCAATGGAAAACCATGCAACCTTCAATATTCTCATGCTTCCATGGCTTGCTCATGTACATGTCTCCCCTTTCTTAGAACTAGCCAAGAAACTCACCACTAGAGACTTCAATATCTACATGTGTTCTACACCCGCAACTCTCAATTCCATACGGTTATCAAAAATAGGTGAGAAATTCTCTCAGTCAATTCAACTTGTTGAGCTCCACCTTCCCACATTGCCTAACCTTCCTCCTCATTATCACACCACAAATGGTCTCCCTCCACATATCATGGTCATTCTCAAGGAGGCCTTTGACATGGCTAGTCCTAACTTTTTCAACATCTTAAAGAGTCTGAAGCCTGACTTGCTCATATATGATGTACTTCAGCCATGGGCACCTGAGGCTGCATCAGCCTTTAATATTCCCGTGGTCGCATTTATTACTTGTAGTGCTACCATTTCTGCCGTCATGTTCCATTTCATCAAGTATCCAGGTATTAAGTTCCCTTATGATTCCACCATTTTCTATCACGATTATGAATCTCATTTTGCTAAGAATTTGCTTGAGCGCAATGACGATACAAATCGTGTCATTCAATGTATTAAGAGATCTTCCAAAATTCTTCTAATTAAGAGTTTTAAGGAGATTGAAGATAAATATAGTGATTATCTGTCTTGCTTAAGTGAGGCAAGAAAGTAGTGACTGTCGGCCCTCTCGTTCAAGATCCTATACTTGACAATGAAGATTCAGAAACAATGGAATGGCTAAACAAAAAGAACAAGTGTTCAATTGTATTTGTTTCTTTTGGCAGTGAATATTTTCTGTCTAAAGAAGATATGGAGGAGATTGCTCATGGTCTTGAGCTTAAGCAATGTTAATTTTCTCTTGTACACATCCAAATGGAGATAAGATTGTGATTGAAGAAACCTTACCGAAAGGATTTTTTAAGAGGGCTGGGAGAGAGGAAAGGTTGTGAAAGGATGGGCACCACAAGCAAAAATTTTGAACCATGCAAGCATTGGTGGCTTTGTTAGTCATTGTGGTTGGAGTTCAGTTTTGGAGGGCATGAAATTTGGCCTTCCAATCATTGCCATGCCTATGCACCTCGACCAACCGGTTAATATTCGATTGTTAGAAGAGGTTGGAACTGGTGTGGAGGTTGTAAAAGACTCTACCAGGAAGCTCCATTTAGGGAAAAAATAGCTGAAATCATCAACAAAGTAGTGAAGGAGACAAGTGGGGAAGCTGTGAGGAAGAAGGCAAGATATTTCCCAGAGAAAATTGAATTAAGAGGAGAGGAAGATATTGATGAGGTTGTGAAGGAGTTTTGGGGATCCTGTGTTTGATGAAGAACAAGAAGAATGGTCTGCATTAAGGGTTTGTGTGTGTGCGCGCACGCATTTGGACCATGTTTTGGCATGATGGTTGTTAAGTTACAACCATCAAGTTTTTTTTTTTTTTTTTTAATTTCACTTTTTTTTTTTTGGTCCGCATATGAGTTTGCCATGTATAATATGCTAATCAATGCCTACCTGTTTTATATTTTGGTTTACTGCTTGGAGTTCACAAACTTATATATTCTTTGATTCTTGTGCAATTAATCTTCAGATCAAATGTAGTTTACAATTTTCCTGTTATTAACTCTTCACACTTAAACATTCATCTAAGTTACGTTATGGTTGCATCTTTTTCTGTAACGATTAACCAACTTGACGTTAAATAAAGTACAAAGAGTGAACCAAAGTTCTTTTAGGAATCAGAAGCCATTGGTTTCTTCCACAAAAGCACATCCGTTTACAGCGAGGGAAAAGAATTTCCATTGTATACAATAAACACTGCTGCATTATTCAGGGACAAAGGGGAAACATAAAAGTAAGTTTTTTTTTGCCTTGTCCTTTAGTGACTCAAACTCATGACTAAGAAGTATGAGAGAAGCGTCTTACCACTTAAACTGCGTCAGTAAATCGTACCAATGACATAGATCTCCACTAGACGTTACCACGAGTTGATTCAGATTGCTCAACTGCTTCTATGATTCTTCATCACCAGTTAAGATGATCAGTGTCAGCAGCCAATCATTAAGTTAGCCTCCTGAATTGTTGTATCCATATGATACTTGTTCTGAATTCAGCAAAAGTGCAAAACCATTTCTGTCCCAATCAATTATAAACTCTTCACCTTAAAACCAAATGACATGAGCTGCCTAGCTGCAGATAGGCCTATGCAAGTTCAGTGCCAACAACTATTACAGACCCCTCAGTTGCTTTCCCTGAAGTCTGATCCAAAAATGATAGTGAAACCCCAAAATTTATGTATCCGTTATACAAAAGAAAGTCGTACAGCAGAGCTCATCAAATGTTCATATCCTACTGATGGAAGGACCTATGTTCGTCCATGTGCTGTCACAAGGACGAACATCCTAGGTAGACCGTTCAGTTAGCTGTCTCTTATAGGAGTGTGCATTGTCTTAACTGCTGTCTCTTATAGACATGAAGATGTGTATAAGAGACTTATTAGTGAGTGTTGGGTGGCAAAAAGCAAAATCATCAATTAGAAATCCCCAAGATAGAGCAATCAAAGCCTCAGTTTTTGTTTCTTTCTCCAATTCCTCCTCGGTTCTTTTCCTTTTCTTTTATCCACCACCTATATGCCTCTCAACTAACTCATCCATCAAACTCTTTTTGTAGTTTATTTACAGCTTCTTTCCTCTTCACCGTCCTCTTGAAACTGAACCATCCGAAACTGGAATCTCGTGGATTGTCATCATTCTGTTTTCACTTCTTTCTACACAAATTTAACCAAGATGCAAAGGTTCCTGCACAAATTTAACAGAAAAGGATCCTGATTGTTACACCCCGTCCCACATCGGAAGTGGGAGGGGATATTGTATTGTTTATACCTTGGGTTATGGGCTACTTACAACTTGGTTTAAACATTTTGAGCCCGTTGCTTCGGCTCAAAAGTTGTTGGGCCAGATCAGAGTCCGGGGTGTTATAGTTGGTATCAGAGCGAATCTCGTGTAGTCTCTGCAAGGGGTGAGATTGGCCAGTGGGAATCTCATGTGGTCTCTGTACAGAGTGAGATTGGCCAATGGTGGTCTCTGCACGGGATGAGATTGACCAGTGGGAATCTCGTGTGGTTTCTACACTGGGTGAGATTGGCCAGTGGTATTGGACTGTGACTATGCAAGGAAGTCCAGGAACTAAGTGTTGTGCGGGATTAAGTGTTATGTCGACCTAAGGGCGGGAGCCACCTCTAGAATCCTGCATATGACCAAGTATGGTCCGGTATGAGCATTGTGAGGACGCAAGGCCTTAAGGAGAGGTGATTGTGACGCCCGAATCCTGCATAACCAAGTATGGTCCGGTATGAGCCTTGCGAGGACGCGAGGCCTTAAGGAGGGGTGATTATGACGCCCCGTCTCACATCAGAAATGGGAGGGGATATTGTATTGTTTTATAACACCTTGGGTTATGGGCTACTTTCAACTTGGTTTAACCATTTTGAGCTCGTTGCTTCCGCTCAAAAATTGTTGGGCAGCGATCCTCAAACTATAGACAAGGATAAAGAGATCCATAAATTAAAACAACCAAATACTATGTTAGATGATATGTTTATTAAACAACAACTTGAGCATCCATTCAAGAAAAAAAACCCTTGCTCTTGCCCTCCGGGGTAGAGCCCATGCTTACTCTTATCTGGCGAGAAAGAGTCCTTAATTACTCTGGCCCTCTGGCGCAGAGTTCTCACTCACTCTTGCCTTTTGAGATAGAGCTCTTACTCAAGCCAGATAGTGCTCAACTCTTACTCTCCGAGAAAGATTCTTTAATTACTCTCGTCTTTCGGGGTAGAGTTTTCACTTGCTATTGCCTTTCGGGGTAGAGTTCTTAGTTATTCTTACCATTCGGAGAAAAGTCCTCAATTACTCTTGCTCTCCGGTATAGAATTCTCACTTGCTTTTGCCCTATGGGGTAGAGTTCTTACTTACTCTTATCCTTCGAGGAAGAATCCTCAATTGCTCTTACCTTCTGGACTTAATCCTTCGAGGAAGAATCCTCAATTGCTCTCACC
Organism: Cinchona pubescens; assembly: GCA_025175665.1. Taxonomy (NCBI): domain Eukaryota; kingdom Viridiplantae; phylum Streptophyta; class Magnoliopsida; order Gentianales; family Rubiaceae; genus Cinchona; species Cinchona pubescens. The sequence goes on along the minus strand of JANKKI010000509.1, from coordinate 70,749 downwards.
CTCTGGGGTAGAGTTCTCACACGCTCTTATCTTTAGGGGTAGAGTTCTTACTTGATCTTATCCTCCGAGATAGAGCCCTCAATTCCTCTCATTCTTCGGGGCAGAGTAATCACTTGCTCTGTCCTCTAGAGTAGAACTCTTATTTGCTCTTACCCCTCGAAGAAGAGTCCTCAATTGCTCTTGTCCTGCGGAGTAGAGTTCACATTTACTCTTGCTCTTCGGAGTAAAAAGTTCTTACTTGCTCTTACCCTCTGACGTAGAGTCTTCAATTCCTCTCGTCCTCTATGGCAGAGTTATCACTTACTCTTATCCTTCAGGGCAAAGTCCTCAATCGCTCTTGTCTTCTGGGGTAAAGTTCTCACTTGCTCTTGCCCTCCGAAGTAGAGTTCTTACTTGCTCTTGCTCTCTGGAATAGGATTTGCAACTATTTTGAGATTCTGGAGTTATGTTCAACTAACATCCTCCGAGATTACCTCACTCTTCCAGAGGCAAGTCCAAGTCTTCCTAAGTGAGAGATTCTATAAGTTAAGTGTTGAACCCCAGTTATGTTAATCATCTTTTGATGATGACTAAATCATACTAATGGTTTGAAAATAGGTGTGTAGAAAAACAGGTAGGTTCGGACGCAAATGATCGTCCGAACAAAACAAGCAGAAGACTTTCCATGGACACAAATGTCTCTGAAAGACAGAGTTTCGGACGATGGTAATCGTCCGACACAAAGAATTTGAAGCAAGTCATCGGACGAAGAACAGCGTCCGATCATATTTCCAGAAGACTTTGCTTCGATCGGACGCATGTTCGGACGCATCCTCGGACGTCCGAACTAATACCCTCAGAGAACGGACACAGTGTCGGACGCAGGGTTTAGCAGCGGCCGTCCGAACGGTCTAACGGCTAGTTTGTTCGGACGCACTCTTGCTGCATCGGCCGTCCGAAAGGTCCAACGGCTAGTTTTTCAGTAAACAGAAAATAGCCGTTGGGAAGTTGTTAGAAACAGATATTTGGCAACTATAAATACCCCTAGGTCTGAATTAATTAAAGAGAGACTTCTACATTGATTACAAATAACTCTTGAGTTATTTGGGAGAAATAGTGAGAACAAGTGTTGTAATAGTGTAGGTAGTTTTGTGAAAAGAGCTTAGAAGTGTAAGAGTTCTTCAAGTGTAAGAGTGGAGAGATAACGATTGTAACAAATGGAGGTTGTGAGTGTAAAACTCTTGGCTCAACTAAAGGAAATTAGTGTGGTTAGCAAAAGTGATTCTCATTTGTGTACAAGAGGTTATTGTCTCACCTACTTTGAAGAGACTTTTAGTGGCTAAACTTCAAGTTGTAAACTTGGTAGTTGCCTTGTAAGAAACTCTTTGTAGTTGAAAGCTCCAAACTTGAGAAGTTTGGGAGTTTGGTTTGATTCTCTTAATCTCAATATTCTTATTTGTTCTTTAAACTTAAATTGTTGAATATCTATTGTATTCATTTGTGCTTAAGTTTTCATTTGGTGCATAAAGTTTATATTTTCATTAAACACTTAAAAAGGTTTGTTTTAGATACAACCTAATTCACCCCCCTCTTAGGTTATTGTTTGGGGCCAACATTAAGTTTTACCCCAAAAGTGAAGCTCATCCTTTCGACACTCAAAAATCTAATCTTCTAGAGTCGCCTCACCCCTCCAAGGCCAGAGCTAAGTATTCTCAAATAAAGAGTTCTATAAGTTAAATCTAACCTCAAGAGTGCGGCTCATCCTTCCAACGCTCAAAATCTCACTCTCCAAGATCATCTATTTCCTTTGGAGAACAACAATCAAAGACCACTCTCTAAAGTAGGCATAACTTTTCTGAGAGAACAAAATAAAAGTTAATCCCTCCGAGGGCGAAAATAAATTTTTTCTTAGAAAAGAAATTCTTTGGTTAAGTATGTTCAAATGAGCAATCATAACTCTTCTGAGAGTGAAAATAAAATTTATCTAGGAGATATGTGTTCATGGTGGCCTTAGTATCAAGGCTAAGGTCGATCTTAAAATTTATTTTCGCCCTCGGAGGGATATAAATTTTAAAACACAACAACAGTATAATACCTTAATAAAATTATCAAATTCGTATTAGCAGCTTCTCCAAGTATAAAAAATCCCTAGAATAGGCTTTGAATTTTTTATTTGCTGTTAGGTAGCATTTTGGAGGCAGGTCAAATTGGATGGTCCGACACTATAGAGAGAGCGACACGTGGCTTCATTTTGAACAATATTTCTCTGAATTCTGAAGTATGAGTCAAGGAATTGATGGTTGGATAACTGAAATTGATCCATCTATGCATTTATTTCTTCAATTGTTTTGTCATATAACTTAGATGTCAGTGATGTTCTAATTGTAGAATTTTATTTTTTTTCCTAAATATTTAAAATTAGAGTCGAAAGGAAGAACAATGAGTCGGAGGGAATACTAGATTTTATAACAAAAGTTGTCAATAATTTTGTAACAATTAAAGTTCACAGCGAGAATTAACTATAAAGATGTTTCAGACAATGGTATGGCCTATTTCGATTACTTGTGGTACCTTTGGCTATGTTGTTGCTATACAAGACTTTGAATTGATCAACTGAATAATTATTACTAGTGGGAAAGATATAATTTATAGATGTGAGATTTTTTTATTAAAAAATTATATACTTTTTTTTTAATAAAAATAAGTAGTGATAATTTAAAAAATATTTAAAAACTTAAATAAATATATGTTATCCGGTAAAGAATGAAAAGAAAATTATGAATAATTATATTGCTAAAAAAATATAATAAAATAAAAAATGATGAATATCAAATTTTTTCCTTCTTCCTTTATATTATATAGAAGATAGATAATGCTTTATTCTCTTCTTTCACACTACGTGTCAATTAGATCTAAATAGACAATATCTTATTTTCCTCTGATCCATTATCCCAAACATCATATTTGTCTTTTTCAATTCTATTTTCCTCTCATCCATTATCCCCAACGTCATATTCATTTTGTCCGACTCAATCCAAGTTTTAAAACACGTAAATGTGTGTGATTCTAGTTATTTATTTCAGATGGGCAGTCTTTAATACTCATATTAAAGACTGCCCATCTGAAATAAATAGGGCAATTGATTACAAAGGGTTTCTTTCTTCTTTCTTTCTTTTTTTTTCTTTTTCTTTATTGCCCTTGTCCTTTTGCATGGTTTTCCTTAATTAATAATAGGAAAAAAATTTAATAAATGTATAAAATAGTACATGAAATTATTAAAGTACAAGAAAATCAAGCCCACCTTAGTTTCCCATCTTCTAGAATAAAAGGGTTAATTATATTTATTTCCCTTGAAAATTTTCAGCATTACAAAAATCTATATTTCAAATTATTTTTTTTGAAAGTTCTATATTTCAAATTATTGAACTTAAAACAACTTCCCATATTAACTTCAACATATGATAAAGTTACTTTGTCCTTATGTGTCAGCCTTCGACTATCAAAATCAACATATAAATTTACTTTTCCCTTGTCTGCCAGTCCTCGACTTTCAAAATTCAAAAAGAGTCAAAACTACTTTTCCTTGAGGCAATCTTTGGCCTTTTGGTCATTGAGAGTGTTCAAAAAAAAATTCGGTAAATCTGTGAAAAAATTAGAGAAATTGACCCATTTTGAATCCTAAATTAAGTGTATCTGTGGTTTAAAATTTTTTGAATCGACGAATATCTGAACCGATTTATTTATAGAAGTATCTTTGTAATTTCTCAAAACAAGACTATCTTGATGTTTTATGTAATTTTTCATTAATTTCTACGCTCTATTTCTATCTACAATGATATTTATGTAATTAGTAGTTGAAAATATTCCTTTTATTAAAAAATTAATGAAGAAAATAAATACAAAATTACCGATTTGAGTAACTGCGGTTCCAAACTGGTTCTAACATGTAACTGGTTGACTAATTACCCTATTAATATAGACCGAATTTGGTTCAATTATTTCTTGAATCGATTCAGCTGGTTCAGAATTTCAATGGGTATATAAATCAGGTAAGGATCTATGAACACCCCTATAGGTCATTGTTTTACTGTCTTTATATCATCCAATTCCTCCTCTTCCGTAATTGATGTACTTATATATAAACTTTGTGATGTCCCGCCCCACAACAGAAGTGGAAAGAATATTATATTATTTATAATACTTTGAATTCTAAATTACTAATAATTTGGTTTAAATATTTTGAACCCGTTGTTTTCGTCCAAAAGTTATTAGGCTAAACCCGGAGTGTTACAGTTGATATCAAAGCTAATTTCTTGTGATCTCTGTACATGATGAGAATAGACCAGTAGTATTGGTGAGGTAAAACTAGACGAGTAGTATTAGGTTGTGCTACGTAGAACATGTGACATGTGTTATTGGGCCCTAACTTGAGATTTGTAAGGATGCAAAGTTTAAAAGCATGGTGAATTTGATGCCACATCTCATATCAAAAGTAGAAAATGATATTGCATTATTTATAATAGTTTAGATTCTGAATTACTAACAATTTAGTTTAAACATTTTAAATTCGTTATTTTTACTTAAAAATTTACTTCAATCTTGGGGTAAAACAGTATTATATAAGTACTCTGAGTATTATTAGAAAAATATTATTTGATCTATATGTGACCTGTCTCTTATACAGATCAAGATGTGTGCAAGATACAGGATGAAACTAAGAAAATTTAGTTAAACTATACTTATTTAAATAATATTTTAAACTTTACACTTGATATTTGACTGGTTAATTAACAGGTTTTAGTGCTTTGCAAGTATATTCTTGAAACCAAGAAAATTTAGTTAAACTGTACTTATTTAAATAGTATTTTATGTAATTATTGTTCGAATAGAGTAAATGGCTCCATTTGGATTATAGTTATACGATTTATCGGTAATTCTTTGTATTGTATATTAATTTGTATATATTGATATATTATATCAAATATAAATACATAATATATACTTAATTTTTTAAAATAATACACCACATTTTAGTATCATATTCAAAAGTTAGTGTTTTTTTAGATAATGTACTAAATTGTAGCACCTAAAATCTAGGGTTTATGATTCAGTGTCGGTAAGTGGATTTGTCGAAAGTGTCCGAAATTCAATAAAAAGTTGACATGCGTATGGAAGAAATCTTAAAAGCAAATATTCGAGTAGATTCAATTTTTAACCTCACTATGGTGTGAATTAAACTTTAAAAAATTTATGACATCAATTGATGTAAGTAAGATTTTTTAAAATTTAATCCTGATTATAAAGTGTATAAATAGAATAAAAAATCGAATCTACCTAAATATTTTACATAAGTGAAATAGACTTACCAGTAGGAATTGATTTTGCAGGGACAACTCACTAGCAGGAATTATTGTGCGGATCCCATAATTTTGTAATGCAAATAGAGATTGAGGAAGACACCTTTGTAGTGCGTCAATACAAATAGCGGTATATTAAACAATAGGGTTATTATATTTGTTAATTGGTAAAGACTTAGGTAGATGTGTATTTAGAGACAGGCCTATAAATCTTGTAATATAGATTAAATCCTGCATAGTATTCTTAATCTTCTAGATTCAAACGGGCCAACATTACATAGATAAATCCTTAAGATTAGATTCCATCCAGTTTATGTAAGTTTTTCCTTGTTAATTTAATTCCTAATTTTATTTTTGTATTAATTAACCTATTTTAGTCATTAATTAATATATAAATATTATCTAAATAATTAAAAATATAATAATACCTCCAACACCAGTGATTCTTTAAAAATACTTATGAAAAAAATCTAAATACAAAATTTTCTTAACACTACCTATTTTTCAATCTTTTCATTATATTCTATATGTATGTAAATATACACACCTGGGCGCATGACTTGGCCTAAAAATTGGGTTAATAACACTTTGTCCCCAAAATATGGAAGTAATTACACTTTATCCCCTTAAGTAAAAAGTTACACTTTGTCTCTTATTTACACTATTCATTCCTTGAGTGTATAAGAGAATACCATCGGTAAAAGTTAGTTACCTCGATGATTGATATGTCTTTGTCACTACAACCCAAAATATAAAATATTAAGATGCAACGAAAAATTATAAAATTTTAATAGAAATATATTTTTACACAAAACACCTTAAATAAAAACTTTAAATAGAAAATATTATTGAGAACCTAAAACTTCAAATAAAACGTGTCACTGAAAACCTATTTTGAGAAATATACTACCATTATGAAAAACACTACAATTCAAATAATATCAAATGGAAATTGTTCTACTCTCTTTATCCTAAATTTTTTGTGGCATTTCTAAAATCCAACTTTTTAAGAATAATGTATTAACTGTAATTTTAGTTATTTTCTTGCCCTCCAATATTCAAAATTTAAGTTTGAAGTATCACATGATCAATAATTAAAGGGAAGGCAATAGTGAAAAAAGAATCAAAGATAGCTTTGACTCTGTTAAGGTGACAAAAATTTTAAAACATGTCTAAGATACAAAATATGACATTTATAATGGGACGAAAAGAATAAAAAAAATTAGCAAAAGTTGAAAATACTGAAAAATTGAAAAACAATGTTATCAGGGGCATTTTAGTCATTTACTTAATTATTTTTAATGGTGGTAGAAATGTTAATGGATGACAGTATAAATGCACCATTTATCATATTATTTTTAATTTAAGGGATAAAGTGTAATACCCCTGTAGAAGTGGTGGTGGTAAAAAAAAAAGATATTCACAGAAGAGAGAGAAAAAAAAAAACGCTGGCATTTATAAAGCTTTATCGAAGCAGATACCGGTGGCCCTTCTTCCTTTGATGTTTTGTATGATATTTAAAATCACAGATTCAACGGATCAGAATTAATTGAGAGAAGATCTACGGCTAGAATTTTATTTCGGATTCACACAAAATACAACTCCTTCGGTACTGTATAAGTATCCAAAATCTAGACATGATCGACAAAATAATTGATAGGGAGTACAACGTGGGGCCAAGACTAGCAAAGTGTTTTTCATTCCAAGGTTAACTAGTCAATTCTGGATGCATATCCTATTTTTCCTATACACAGCTCTTTTCTTGTTACTCATTATTCAGAAGACATAGAAGAGCTGTAAGCCTGTAACTGTAAGTAAAAGAGACAGCATGGTCAAGCCAATGTCTACATGAGAAGTAAATTACAAAGTTTCAGACTTCCACACAAGAGACAGGTAGAAGAGACAATTGGTCGGCAGAGCTTCGTAGCACTCTTTTTTTTTCTTGAACTCATTTGCATCTTTCATTTCTGGATCAGCTGCAGCTGAAATTTGAAAAAAAAAAAAAAAAACCTGTAAGTAGAATTCTTGATAATTCTTTAGTTTTACTTCAATTTTGAGTTAACTTGCAGTAATATCTGGTATTCTTGTTGTTTCCTTTCTGATAAAGTTGAGAACTTTTAAGTTTGTTTGATTTTGAAAATACTAGTCTTGGTAGGAGTGAAGTTGGGAAGCTTGAATTTTTCTGGCTACTGAATTTCTTGACTTTGATAAATGATAAATTGCCATATTGGATGATTTGTGAAGATTTTGGCATGATGATAGCTACTGATCAAGTCCTATTCTTGCAATGAGCTTGTGAAATCTGGGCTCTATTTTTTTTTTTTTTCTTTTCTTTTTTGTAATGGTTTCGAGCGTCACTAATGTTGTTTAGTGGTTAAGGAAATTCATATGATAGATTGTGATCAAGGAAAGTGAACTGAGAGTGGCTGGTTTGGCTTAGGCAGGTTTAGTGTCTCATAAAAGGGTTTCTAACGGCCTCCCCCGTCCCTCTTCTATGTAGGGGGCAGGATGGAGCTGGGTCAGGGTGGGTTTTTTTTTTTTGGGTGGGGGGTGTCAAACAGAGTGAAGTGGATTAAATCTGAAGGATTTATCTATGAGCTTGTGTAATGTTGGCCCGTTTGATTCAGTTTTGGAAGTACTATGATGAGTAAATGGTGGCTTGGGATGGGACTTATAGTGTGATGCAAGATAAAGTATGGATTTCTAGTTGTTAGGGGAGTCATTTAAATCAGTCTTATTGTCGTGGTTACTGAATACATCTTGATGATATGAGATGGGGTTGTTGGGGGAAGCTGTCGAGAATAAGGGATGCACTGATCAGACAATTTATATGGACATGTGGCCTTCTGTTGTTGTTACATCATGATTGGTGAACTAGGATTAGATTACATTCCAAAGACAAACAGGGAAGACACAGAAAAAGAAACAAACTTGAGTGGAAAACTACAATAGTGTAGGAACGGTTTCAGAAAACCAAGCAAGATTATCATCCTTTGTTGTTCTGGTTCAGGGTTGCAGAACTCAGGCTGCTTATCCTCTGAATGTATCATAGGTATAGCTAGAATGATTTATACATAGTACGTCTGTGTCAAACTGATTGGCAAGTATTTGAATGTATATTAGGATTAACAATACTGATTGTCTCGTAATGGAGAAGTTGAAATAGGTCCCATTATGGCTTTGTTGTAAGTGTTATGAAATGCAAAGTTTTAATGGAATGCTGACCACTTTAGTTGAAAAATTAACTGAGGATTGTAGTTGCAAGCAAAATATTTAGCTCCTCCTACTTCAAACATCATTAACTTGTATATGTAGTCTATTTTCAGCTTCCCTGTTTAAAGGTGGAGCAAGAATGAAGTTCCACAGTTGCTCTCATTTGTTATCTGTTTTTGTACAGAATAATTGGCCTTAGATGACCGTTTAATCTCAAATAACTAAAATCTCTGCTGTTGCTAATTTTGTATTTTCTCGTCTGGTTACAGATACACCCAAAATGGATCGAGGTCAACTGACGTTCATGGGAGCTACTATATGCGTTATGCTCACCCTGCATTTCACCATAAAGCTTCTGACGCAACACTTAACGTCCTGGAAGAAGCCAAAAGAGCAAAAGGCCATAGTTATTATCATCCTTATGGCTCCCATTTATGCTATTGTCTCCTACGTCGGCTTGTTAGATCTTCTTGGAAGCAAACCGTTTTTTACTTTCTTGGAATCTGTCAAAGAGTGCTACGAAGCTCTGGTAAGTTTTTTTCTCAACTAAAGTAAATATTGTGTAGCATCCCGGTCTTGCTTGGAACTAGATTTTATATATACTCCAGCATATCATTTCAATTTTGCTAACTTTTTCATTTTTCAATTGATGTAGGTGTGATGGCTAAGTTCTTAGGTTTGATGTACACTTACTTGAAAATATCTATAAGCAAAAACATTGTGCCAGATGAAATCAAAGGAAGAGAGATTCACCACTCCTTCCCAATGACTCTGTTCGTGGTAGGTTTTTATTTAAATTAATGGTGTATTAAATTTCCTCACCAATTTTAAGCAGAAAAGTACATCAATTATGTAAAGAATAATACAAAGTTGGGCTTTGTATTAAAACTACTTGCTAAACAGCACTAGATGTATACTTGATAACTCTATCACTTGGTTCATCTATCATTTCTTGACTCATAGCCACCGTGGCGTGCCTAATATGTTGTTTATATCCATTGCAGCCTCACACTACTCGTTTGGACCATAATTCGCTGAAACTTCTTAAGAATTGGAAATGGCAGTTTGTTGTACTTCGCCCTGTGTGCTCCTTCTTAATGATCGCTCAAATTTATTGGGATGTATAAGAGCTGATTGGATCAGCTGTCTATTCACATCAGATGTGTAAACATATCTGTTTCATTGGCATTATATTCCCTCGTGGTGTTCTACCATGTTTTTGCTAAAGAGCTGGCACCACACAAGCCCCTTGCAAAGTTCTTATGTGTTAAAGGGATTGTCTTCTTCTGCTTCTGGCAGGTAAATTTGCCACAATATTCATTATGAAAATTATAATTGCAGCATGAACTACACATTGCTTTTATCATGCATGAAAATTAGGCCGTTGCAACAATGGTTTGGCAAATTTAATGGTTATTAATCTTGTTTTCATATCTTCTAGTTATGTTTTGGCTTTATTAGAAGTAACTCTTACAATTTCTTTAAAGAGCTTGTAAGAAGTTACTAGGACACAGTGTCTCAGAGGATTGGCTTGACAGGTATTTATTCACTATGAGCCATTGATGTATCTTCTTTCCATATCATTTTCTCTGTCACATACCTACTACTAATTAGCTAAGTAACTTGAATAATGAAATACAGAATAGAAAGCTTTCGTGCCGTAATATTGCTGATATTGAGCTTTGACAGCACATTATCGAGTGGTTGCATAGGAACTAGGTGGCATACCTGCTATTTACCCTTTTCTAAGTGCTCTATCCTTCATTCTCTATTCATGTATTAAGCAACAAGTTTTACCACTTTTGCAGGGAGTGCTGCTTAGCATGCTTGTTTCAATGGGCGTAATAAAATCTACTCATTTCTGGCTTGATGTGGAGCATCTTCAGGATGCTATTCAGAATGTACTGGTGATTGTTGAGATGGTTTTCTTCTTCTCCTTCTTTCAGCAACATGCTTACAGTGCTGAACCTTACCGCAGCTACTCAAGTTCGGGCTCTGGGGACAAAAAGAATGAGTGAAAAGAATTTTATACAGGTAATTCAGGGCAGCTTAGTTTTGCACTGGTTTTAGGATGTACACACGTATGATGTTGCCTATCCTAAGCTGGATATCCTATTATCGTTTTGTTTAGGATATCATCAGCCTAATAATTAGAACATGTCTAGAAGCTTATGATCCCAAATCCTAACTATGCTGGTTGATTGGTTTTATTTGTATTTCTTGTGGGTTGATGATGTCCTATTCAATTGTGGTAGCTAATATTATTATGCAGAACTGAAATAAATATGATGGTGCCATCCTTTTAATATGTCGTTATTCTTCTAATAAGACTAATTGCATTTTCGAGCACAAACAAGACACGGGACTAAAGAAAAAAAGTTTTGCAAAATCTAAGTTCGGCTTACAAAATTATTCAAGTCGTGAGATTTAATCGGGTTGAGCTAAGCTAAAAAATATGCAACTTATATTTGACTTACAAAATTATTTGGGTTTCGGGTTTTAATTGGGTTGGTCCAAATTTACAGTACATACATCACTGAAAGTTAAGAAATTAAAAGACAAAATATAAAAAAAAAAAGTATCTTAAATCTTAACACTAATAGCTAAAGTATGAAAAATAATAATTTTTTAAAAATTAGTAATATATGTACATATAAAAGTTGAAAAAAAAAATACTTTAAATAAATTATTATGACTATCAGGGTGAGAAATTATTTAATTAATAGATTAATTGGTATAGACTCTATAGAGCATGTTTTATATATATGAGTGTGTATTTATTTATTTTATTAGGGTCGGATTTTATTCGAATCGAATATTGTGAAATTCAGCTCACATTTAAATCTGACCTAATATTTAGCCCCAAACTTAAATCGACTCACTTTAATGTAAGGCTCAGTTTTTTATTTGTCGGGCCGGCCCAACCCAGCCCATTGACAGTCCTAGTCATGACTTGATAATTGAAATGAGAAAAAAATTAAACCATCAATTTGAAGGGAAGACAAAATTTATTATGGTCATTGAGTAACTACTTGACAATTCTAGTAGTTGTTCAAAAATTAATGGGAGGAAGCTATTTGGACAAAACATGGCCCCTTTACTTGTAGTTAATAGTTGTTCAAAAACCAATAGAAGGCATACATTTGGACAGAATATGGCCCTCTTACTTGTAGTAAATTGGACTGTTCAGTATAAATAATTTATTCCCATTAATTATTGAATGACTACTAAAATACTACTTATTATTATTTAATGACCACCATAAATCTTTTCATCTTCTTTTAAGTGCAAGTAGCAGTAGTAATCTCATCGAACCATAGACCCAATTGTTGCGTACAAAGACGAGTAGACATACAACAATTACAGCAGCTCAAGTTTCATTAAGTTGCCGAATCAAGTACCCACCGAAAATTTTTTTATGGACTCGATCTCCAATAGAAAAACCATATATGGATCAGATCCATAATAAAATGGACGGACACTTAATTTACATTTATTTTATCACTCTAATTTATTAAATAAATCAAGATTAATAACTTTTTTTTCACCATTTATGCAAATGAATTTTCAATGCAAAATTAAAAGCAATGTCTATTTATTAAACTGGGTTCATATAAAAATTTGTCATAATGAGCAATTTCAAATTTACCTGGATGTTTAACAGATACATGTAGTAGAGATTGACTTTATCATCCATCCATCCAAATACACCAAAGAAGAAGTATGATCCAAATACACTAGCGGTTGAATTGGTGTGCATAAACAGATCGAGGAAGAAGACAGAAAAATGAAGATAGGAGGAGGGATTGGTAGGGTTCTGATGGACATTTTAGGAATTTTAGTACATATTTTAGTTTAGATACAAAAATCTGTTAAAGGTCAACATGAGTTGACTTACGTTTGGGGTGTATTTGTGACGCTTTAATCAATTTGAAGGGTTGTTTGTTATTTTGCCAAACCTCAGGGTTTGTTTGGTATCATTTAGCTAAAGCTCAATGGATGTAAATAGAATTAAGCTAATTTGTTGAGGTAAAATGCAAATTACTCTTTTAGTCAATCAAATAAACATTTTAATTCCAGTAGTTATCAAATATGCATTTAACTCTCTTATGGTTCAATTTTTTTTTATAAAATTGACAAAATCTGTCAAAATTAACAAATCGTTCTTGTCACGTGTTCCTATTAAAGCGTTCATTTGGATAAAGCTGTTACTTATAAGCATGAAGATCTTCATAAAAGAAACAGCCCAATCACATGATTCATCTTTTAAAATTTTCGACTTTAAAATTTCAAAATTAAAGTCGAACCATATAAACTCAAAGTCGATTAAAGTCGAATAGTTTAAATTTGACTTATTCGACCGGTAAGTTGAACAAATCGAATAAGTCGAATCTTTAATCTTCTTCTATTCTATATTTTAATTTCAAAATTTAGTACATTATCTCACAAACTCGATATCATTGCATGAAAGTGTATTAAATTTATATGTGTATAACTTATTAATGTAACACTTCTGTTTTAATTATTCTAATTTTTACATTATCATCTTTATATTAATATGTATACAAAAATTTAATTCATAATATATACACATACACAAAAGTTACAAATATTAATACATGAATGTGTATCCGTGTATATATTATATATAGATATTAAAATTGATTTACAAAATCTCAAATTTAAAACGACTTATCAAAAAATCAATTAATATAGAAAAATTTTATTGAATCACCAACCCATATTATGTTATATCCTATAAGTATATAAAAATTAATATGCATATAATACTGTATATAACTGTATTTATACTAATAGTAAGTTAGTAATACATTTAATATATTTGCTAATAGTCAAAAGGTTATACACATCTAAGTTGTACAAGATAATCATTATAAGTATATACATTAAATATTATGTAAAATATATTTTTATTACAATTATAAGTTATACAAAACTTAATATATGAACATAAGAACATGTATGTACAGATATATTATATGTAGATATTTCATTAAATACTTTTAGTATATATAATTATTTAACTCAAGTATCTATGTGTAATAGAAGGAAATTAGTGATTCATTTAATTAGTTATTGAAACAAAAGTGTTACATTAATAAGTTGTACACTTACATTAATGTATAAGTAAATAAATTATACATAACATCAACAAATATACAAAAAAAAAGATATTTAATTATTAAGAAAAAATAATATTATCAGTTATTAACATATTTAATTATTAAAAATTAAGAGTATTATGACTAAAATAATATATACACAAATAGACATTAATATATTATTATAATTGTAAATCTTTATATATATATATATAATATATATATATATATATATTTGTTCGACTTTTTTTACTGGTCATGTCGAACGACTTGTTCCACCGAAACCGATTAATTATAAATCGGTATTTGACCGGTAATTTAATTTGAAAGTTGAAATCAAAATCGAGTCGAAAAGTTATTTAATTAGTTTGATTTCGATTCAAAGTCGAGTCGAAAGTCAAACAAGTTAAGTCAAATTTTTGTTCGACTTGACTTTCAACAACTTGAATGACTTTTGAACACCCATACTTTCCATTTCACAAAGTCCACAATAAATTTATCCACATCACAAAGTACACAATATACACAGGGGAAATGCCTTCCATTGAGTCCTTTTTCTATTTTTCTCTTTTTAGAAAAAGGATAACCCTTTAAGGCTGCGTTGAAATAAGTAGGTAATAACAGTTTGCCCCCTTAAACTAAAAAAACTACACTTTACCCCAATCACATTATTTATCCTTTAAAAGATAATTTTATAATATCATGTTAAATGACTTAAATACCCTTAACATTATATTTTAATTTTTGTATTTAAATTTTAATTTAATAAAAATAATGAAAAATAAATTATATAATATTTAATATAATCCATATCAATATATGTCTTGGTCAAATTTTTAAATTTTGTTATTTCATTTTATATTATTTCGAATTATAATGGTAGAACGATTTCGAGAGGGGCTAATTTTCTATTGAAAATTCTTCTTTAAAGATATTGTGTGACAATATATATATTTTTTTATAAATTTGTGACTTTTTTTTATGTCCCTTAGCATTTTACAATTTTAATATTTGGATGAACCTGTGCAAATTACAATGTCAAATATAATATAATTCGACATTTTATCACATTTTCACTTCCTAAATATTTTGTTATATATTTTATTATAATAAAAAAATTTATTATAATATTAGTTTGTTATTATATTTTATTTTTTTAAATTCTTTTATACGTATTAAACATCAATATTAAATAACATAAAAAATCTAAATATATTACTAAGGGTATTTTAGTCATTTAATTTGTATAATAGACAGATTATGAAGATGAATCATGTAATTGGGGGGCAAAGTCTGGTTTTTGTAGTTCAGGGGGGCAAAGCGTTATTAACCCTTTTTTTTTTGGGTTTTGGGGGAAGGACAATTGGGGTAAACTTGCACCTTTTTATGGTGAAATTGCGATTCGGTCCAAAATAAAAGCCGTCTTCCATCAAAAAAATGAACCGTGCTAAGAAGAAGGCGATTCTGCACTGAAATCGCGTCAATCTGCCAAAACCCCCATGAACAATTCTGTAGCCGTTGGAGTTTCTCAAACCTCACTCCCTCCATTTTCTTCATATGCGCCTTAGTCTGCACTGTTGATTTATCGCTTCTAAGCTCAATCTTTACAATTCATCCTCAAAACCCTAGCTATTAATTCTTCGTCAAAATCTATTCTTTTGTGTATTTTATGCATATTCTCAAATGGGTTTTTGAGCATTTGGGTTTATTGAGGTAAGAATTTCTCTATTTTTCATTTTGACTATTAGCAAATATATTAAATTGTAAACAATTTCTCGACTTTCTATCATCTGGGATTTTCGTGAAAACCCTGATTGTGATGTAAAGTTCTGATCTTTATACAAATCTAGATGTTAGAATTGCAAGATTTTGATTTTTTTTTATGCTTGCTGAGCTTACTTAATATTTTCTTGCTTTTTATTCCAGAGAGTTCTGTCTCTTATACACATCTAGATGTGTATAAGATTTTGATTTATTCTTTTGTTGTTTGAAGAATGTTTATGCTGTATATAAGGTATACCAATCTATATATAATATAAGAGCATGTTTGGGAAACATCTAGTTTATTAAAGATGGTTTTGGGAGTGAAGTTATACATACAATGACTTTTATCACTCTCTGGTTGGTCGAAATAAAGTTCTAAGCTTTCTGCTGATTATATCTGGTGGCTAGTTTATTGAATTGATAGCAAACCAGCTTAGTTGAACATGGCAGTTTCGGTCTAATTTGGCCTTTTGCTGTGAAAACGTTTTATTAAGCAGATTTGTTTGGCTTAATGTTACTGACTAATAGAGTGTGCTTACCTGAGTTAGATAGTGTGGATGTATGAAAGTTAGTAATTTCAGATTGTTCATTAAGGTGCAAATGGGTTTAATATGAGAGCATCTAGGTCTGAATGGCGACTGACTTAGCACCTGACGAGAAAGTTCACACCCATGAAGTGAAGATTGAAAGGCTTGAGCACACGGTTGACACCTTAAAGAAAGCAATTGAAGACCTACAGAGAAGTCAGGATGAAAAGCTGCAGCACTTTGAAGGTCGATTCCAGAGGCTTGAAGGCATGCACACTGGGTCTGCCTCTGTGAAACAACCGAAGGAAATTCGAGGTAAAATATTTTTGTTCCTCTTCAAGCGGAGGTGATGACAGAGAATGTCGGCATTTACGTCTTTAACAAACAGAGTTATAATGTTACTTGATTTATGATGTTCATAATTACAAAGTATAAATTCCTGATTTACATTGGAGGTAGAAAGCATGAATTACATGTATGAGCAAGTCTTTGTGCACAAAAGAAGATATGATGTAAACATGTTCAGACTGGTACATGTGTTTGGACAAAATCAACTCATCTGCTGATGATGTTGTAATATGGTTCAGAGGAATATTAAAGGATGAGATTTTGTGGCAATTCTGCAATATTTAAAAGCTATATTTGGATATGACAGTATGTGTTTCCTAATTTATCTTTTTCTTATGTTATACTCAGTTTTCATGCATGGTGCTAGTTAAATCTTTTCCAGGTACTAAAGTGGTGATGGACCATGGAGCTAATCATGAATTGCATCCAGGACCCATTGACGAGTCTGTATTGACACTGCAATATGATCATAGGTCCACAGCCATATGGCGTGGTCAAGATTTTGAGCCACTTACATGTAGGAGGTGTGATGGTGCATTTTGGCGCTTAGGTGCATTAGATCCTCGTATACAGCGCATGATGGCGATTCAAGCTGGGTTCTATGGTGTGTATAAGGCTGGGCATATACAATTGGATCATGCTTTAATCACAGCACTTGTTGAGAGATGGCGCCAGGAAACGCACACGTTTCATTTACCTGTTGGTGAGGCTACTGTCACTCTACAGGATGTCTCTGTCATGTGGGGTCTTCCAATAGACGGTGAGCCAGTGACCGGGCATGATATAGCACGTACTACAGAGGAGTGGCAAGAAATGTGTGAGGAACTGTTAGGATTTAGACCACCCTTGAATGCTTTTGACAGCGGGCGTCTCAAATTGAAATCTATAGAGGACCATTTTGAGATTGAGCCTTTACAACCAGATGCCTCTGATCATATAGTGCAATGCTTTGCTAGAGCCCACATACTACAGCTCCTCGGCGGCTTATTGCTGCCAGATGCCTCAAATAATAAGGTGAAGTTAATGTTTTTGCCTCTGTTGAGGGATTTTGAGGCTGCTGGAAAGCTTAGTTGGGGTAGTGCAGCCATCCTTGCTTCATTATACCGTGCATTGTGCCGAGCTACTAAATCAAATGTTGATGGTGTATGTGGGCCTCTAGTGCTTCTACAGGTATTTTGTAGTTTTAGCATGGATGTGAACATTCATCATATGTTATCTTTACTCATTTATTGTTTAAGAATTGATGTTATAAGAAATCTTGTAGTTATGGGCATGGGAGAGAATCCCACTCATCCGTCCCGAGAGATTAGCCCCTCGACAGCAGCCAGCATTTGTTGTGTGTGATGAAGATCAGCCTTTACCTGCTGCTCCTTATGGTTCCAGGTATATAACTTGGCCAACACACAATAATCAAATCCTATAGAAGTTATTTCCTCTTGACATTTGGCTTCGTGACAAAATGAATGATTTGCAGGTGGGATGTTGGCTTTAAGCTGGAAAAGGTAGGAATGCATGTCTTGGTTGTGTACAGGGACATGTTGGACTGCATGAAGGATGATCAGGTTTTTAAAGATATTCTCAGTACTCTTATACACAATTCTTTAATTTGCCACCAGTCTTTTCCATTTCTCGTACACTTTTCAGGATGAATAAGCTTGTATCTCAGTTTTGTGTAAAAGAAATACCTTTTGCCCTTTTCTCCTCTCTTCAATAACACTTTCAAATTGCACACCTTCTAATGGTTGTAGTTGTTGCAGTTTGTGTGGCAGCCTTACGCAGATATCATCACTAGCTTGCCCAACTACTGCTTGTCTGGACGTGAAATTTGGCAAACAGTTTCGCCACTCATATGAAACCACATGTGGTAGAATTGCATTATCCAGACCGTGTTTTACGTCAATTTGGCCAGCATTGAGTATCCCAGCTGATTGTGACACCATTCGAGAACTCCATTCAGTTGATCGACGTGGAAGACAAAACACCGATTGGGTACAACACCACAGCAATATGTTGACATGTGGGCAGACCGCCATGCCCGTGTAGTCTGTGAACCTCCCATTGATGGTCCTATGGACTACTCAGATCCGTATATGATTTAAGATGTGTATAAGAGACAGGGCATATTCCCTGTGCATGGCTCAGAGCTTACACATCTAGATGTGTATAAGAGACAGGATGTAATAGATCAGGGTGAAGAGATTTTTACAACTGACATGCTGAGGGAAATCCAGGATATATGTAAAAATGCTCTGAGAGGAGCTCATGAAGATCTACGTGTATTAAGACTACGCCCTGATCTGGCTCAACCAACTCCATTTGCTGCTGCCCTTGGTCCATCACAGATTAAGCGGCGCAGGCCAAGAAGAGGAGGAAAGATTGGTACATCAGTGGGTGATAGGTCAACATTCAGTCCTGCAGATATCTCCTCACCAACATTAGCTCCTTGTACATCAATTCCATCTACTTCACAAGCACCACAGTATCACTCCCCGTCGCACTCTCATGAAGCATTTACGCCTGACATGGAACCATATGTTTTGCTGTCTGCCTCTGGAGCAATTGAAGTTGCTCAGGATGACATTACCATGGAATCCAAGGTTGAGCCAGAGACTGTGATTATATCCACACCCCGGGTTCGACAACAGGATTCTTCATCAGTATCTCCAGTACTGAATACCACACAGCCCAACATTTCAGAATTGGATAACATGGTTGGAGCAATTGCTACTTCGCCATCATCGGCTGACCCTTCTGCATCAGAACCATCTACTGAGATGTTTGTTCCTATGAACTCCACAGCCGATGAGGAAAATGCACAGCGCCCGAAAGTCAGGAAAAGGAAAGCAAATAGTTGATGACAAAAGAAAGGAACCTCTAGTTAAAATCCTTCATTTATTTATTTTATTTCCAAATGTGCAAGGGTGAATTTGAAATGTCGAGTAACTCTCTCTAGTACAGAATCTAATCGATTCTCTCGTTTAGTTACCTCTGAAAATTTTGTTACAGCACATTTCTTATATTGTTTCAAACAATAATTGCTCCTTTTGTCTTCGTGTCTTGCATAAACTAAATTTTCTCTTTGATGAGCACCTATTTGAGAGAAATTTCTTAAATATGCAAAGAAATATCAAGCTGATGGTAATTCGGACAGCAAATAAAATAGTAGCAGATGATACTAAGTTGGCGAAAACTCTAAATCTGACATGGTTGGCGGCATTATGACATAAATTTCGTGATCTAGATATCAACTTTTACCAAATCTCACTAATCTAGATTTAGTCAAAAAAAAAAATTATTGATAACGAATAAGCAATACATGCCCGCACAACAAAATTCATTGGGCCACGTATGAACGGGAAAAATCTTTCAAGATGGAAATATTGAGAGGGGTGTGTACATCTTAATGAGCAAGCCCCTGGAAGTCCATTCATCTTATCTTTATCCTACCTAAATAAATAAATAAATAAATCTTTATCTTCTTTTCTTCATCAATTTTTGTTGACCATGAATTATTTACCTTCATAGTTAATTATTGTGTAACATCTTAATAAAATTAGTGTCTGCCATGACCGCATTTGTACAGTTTTCAACTAATTTCTCAGCATTAAACTTGCCACCCCGCGAGTGTTTGAGGAAGCAGGGCTTTTGGGGATTGAAATTATCTGGACATCTTGAAAGTTACTCTGTTTCATCTAGAAAACTTCAATGGGTTTGTAGATATTGGTTGAAGACAAGAGTTTCAGAGGAGAAACTAGCATTCTTGAGAGTCAGGAGGCCTAAAGATGGGATTTTTCTCAATGAGAAGGGGTGGAATAGGGGAAAAAGGGTGGTGCTGGTGAGATTTAAAGGAGGGCTTGGATTTAATGGTGGTGGTGGGGGCGGCAGAGATGATGGTAACACTGCTAGAGTATTGGGTAATCTTGCTTTGGCTATTGGGTTAGCTTACCTCACAATGAATGAACAGCTTGGTTGGATTTTGGATGCAATTGTTTCTGTTTGGGTATAGCATTCTGTCCATTCTCCCTCTTCCTCTTTTATCCTGCATGTATCTGTGTGTGTAAATGTGTGTACTCTTGGTTGTATCTAGTGGCCACCTGATAATCTATTCGGTACTGCTAAATGTGAGTCCGTGACTGCCTACACTTGTGCATAGAATTATAGGATTTTGTAATATGAGGACTCATTTCAAGGTTAATCTATGTCCTTAATGTGTAAGGGGTAGTAGAAAATGATATGTTGAATTGAAGGGACTTGCAATGAGTTGCGTAAATGGCCAGAATATTAATTTGCAGTCCTCTGTATTAGTCACTCTTTGGCCTGGCATCTTAAATGTACACATTTTTGGTTTACTTTTCATCATTTAACCAACTACTATTCTTTGATTCTTGGATATAAGTGGTTGTTTACTAGAATGGACTGCATGCGAATATTCATTTTTGATGATTATCTGATGTGTATGTGTGAATCTCTTCCTTCTCGATACTGAAACTATCTGAGTTCTTGATATCAGCTCCTTGCTGTGCTGCTACCAATTGTGGGATTGGGAGCTTTTCTCTGGTGGGCTGGACGGGATATAGTTCAAGACAGTGTGAGTAACTCTGGTCTTTATTTTCTGCTAGAATGGGCCTCTCGCTTTCAGTGCACCACGTCAAAGATCACTTAAAAAGAAGCTTCTTCCTGAAAATATGAGATATAAGTGGTTTATCTTGTTAACTAGATAAAGTTTAAATTAGATAACCACTTCTTAAGAGTTGCAACTCTAGAAATAACATGTGCCGACCAAATAGAAGTTTCATAGATTCATCCTTCAATGCACTCCATTGGTAAAACTCTTCGGTAAGTCTCTCTATGGAGAAGGTGGATTATGCATTGCTTTGTTGGCTAAACAGATGGTATTTTTGTTTAAGTACCAAAAATTTCTCGACCATGCACAGGGAATATGCCTGAGTTATAGAGCAAATAACACTAAGAATTGAATTAAATTACTTTGCCAACTGTGAACATGAAATTCTTTTCATCGGTATAAAATTATATGCACTAAGTCCAGGATAGCTAAATATTGAAGTAATATTCATAAATCATTCTTTAGAACATCTTGTGATCTTATGGTACTTGCTCTGTAAAACGTAGTGATTATATGAACTCATGTTCATTCCATTTCAGATGAAGAATATGCTTATTGCCATGAAATTTTTGCTGAATAATTCTTGTTTTTTGATTCAAACTCTGGTTGTTGTTTCCAATATGGTTTAAATATTTCACACTAAACAAACTTGGATGGGTCTGCTTATGCTGTCTTCTGTATATGTGATTTCAATTTCTGTTGTGTGCAGTGTCCAAATTGTGGGAATGATTTTCAAGTTTTCAAGTAAGACCTACTGGAATCCACTTGTTGAAGTTTCATTATCAAGCCAGCTGAAAAATTCCTTATTCTAATAGTTGGTCTTGATTGCAGATCTACAGATGAGGACTTGAGCTATGTCCCTTTTGTAGTTTTTCATTTGTCAAGTAATGACGAATTCAAAAGTTGGCTTGCTGTTCTCCTTTTCGTCCCTTTTGTAAGGGAATTTTACTCTAGTTCTTCATAAATATTGTACTGAAATCCTGCATGGCTTTATTATGCTGCTTTAGATGGAGTAAATTCACATTTTCAAGTTTCTAATTGATGTTTATGTACTTGATCTTATTTCCAATAATTTGAGGAAACTTACCAAGTTTGTCCAATGACTAAAAGGTTCTGACGACAGGTTTTTTCTTCAGAATCCCTTCATTGTGCTTCATTTGTCTAATTTTTCCGGCATTTTGAGATTGTATTTCTTTTCCCTAATTTTCTAGCCTTGTCGAGTGCAAGAGCCATCCTGCAATTTTTACAGTAATCTTAGTTAACTCTGTATTCTTCAAGACAAAGCTCTTTCCTTACCTCAAGCCCACCTCCTCTTTCCTCCATGGTATAATTGCCTCTTCCTTCGGCTCAAGTTTCATTCTTTTTATTGTGTTAGTGATAGGAGATGAGTTTGTAAGAGATCCAGTGAAGTTTTCCACCCAGTCGACTGCTTTTGGGGAAGCATTCAGTGATTTCTTTGCTCGTTCAAAGAAAGGTTTATGCCTCTTTACGGCTTTTTAAGGATGCCTTTTGTACTAAGAAATTTGAGTACACAGTACTTATACTTTACAGCCTACAGGAAACGATTCATCTGCAGCAGTTGTTGACGTTGAAGCTGAAGTAAAAGATGCAGATTGAGGCACCTTTTACCCCAGTCATGGATTTTGGTAGAGGCAACTGACTTGAAGTGCTGGGTTAGTTCCCTCATGTTTAGGAAACATACATGCTATCCAATAACAAGAAGTCTGGCTAATACTGTTAAATTGGAACTGTTATATTCCTCATCTGTTGTAGTGTTGTAGTTACAGGTTAGGCATGTTGGTTGAAATTTAGGGGGATAAGCCGTCTCTTACTCATCTTGGCCAATTCAGGCACATACAGCATCTTTATTTTCATGGAACTGCAATTTTGGATGGATAATTACCGTAGGTGGCACTAAGCATGGAACATAGTAGAATTATGCACTGTTTATTTTGGGTGGAAAAATCAATACCTATACACAAACAGAGGCATGTAACATCCTATACACTAATTTTCCTGAAAAACATCTTCATTCGTCTGATCATATGCTGAATTTCATTCATATTCTATGTAATCAGTACAAACACAGTTTATCAAAGTGAAAGTCCTTACATGCTGTCTAACTATATGCAGGTAACATGCTTTATTTTGGGTTTTCCATCTTTTATTCCAACTATTTTTTCTATTACATTCGTTGAGTTACATGAAGATCGGGCCTATTAGAACTAGTTTCAGCCTAAAGGCCAATAAAATGAAAAAACCTTTCACGTGGAGATGTCTTTATACACTATGTTGGACAGCATCAATATCCAAGTCATAAAGTAAAACAATAGTTCTTTTCCAAAGACCTGCACTGCAATCACAATATAGGCAAAAATGTAAAAAGATTGGACGAGAAGAAATAAAATTTGTGATGGAAATTTTTTTGTAGATTCCCCATTTTTGTTAAAGACATCTGAGATGTGGTGATACAAGCTTAACCCCAACAATATAATCAAAACAACAAAATATGAGAAAGAATGAAGCATTGTAAGACAATTTCTTATTCAGAAAGATAAATTTATCATTGTAATCAGTATCAACAGATAAAAACAAAACCAAGCAAAACGGAATTTTACATATATTTTTTCCATAAGTGGTTTCATGTACAACTAGAAGTTCCAAAATTGAAATCTAAGAAAAGATCAGCATCTTCCTCTGCACCAGCATCCACGACAATAAACCCCAAAGAGAATATTTTATTCCATGTATGATGTAACAAACCAAAGTTAATGTGATTCTGCAGCTTTCTGCAATGAGAAAGGAAGCAGAGCTGTAAGGGAAAAAAATGAACCAATAGCATATAAACAGGACACATCATAATTAATATGCCAATAAATCCAGGACAATATGGTCAAAGTATTATTCTTAGTCCAAATAATGTTAAATCATTCCAACTATACGACAGTTTTCATTGCTCCTCACTATTGACCTGGGATTCCACCATAGTTGCTAACTACCAAGCATGGGCATTGAAAGAACCCAAGACTGGTGAATCAGAAGAAAATACTATGTAGTCTATGGATGGATCATGCTGAGGATTAAGCAAGTTATAGGACCATCTTATTCTTAACAAATATGAATCCCATGGATATTGGTTGACTACAACTTTGTAAGGTTAACCATTATCTGAAACAGTTTGAAGGTGCACATTGTTAAATAGAAAATAAAAACCAATCACGCTTAGTACTGTGAAAGAATATCAAAAACTTCTATAGTTAGCTTGTTTAAGTAAAAAAAATTCACCTCTTCCTTCGTGTCCTTCTTGCCTCCTGTGAAGAACTTGTAACCGCCATATAAAGAGCAAGCCCCAGCCAGTAAGAGAAACAATCACAAACTGCAAGAGATCAAACATTCTGATCAACTGAGACTAATGTCAAGAATGATAAATTCATACATCTAGGGAATTCATACATCTAGGGCAGATTAATAATAAATTCCCAGATAGTAAGGAAAATCTTATCAGTAATGCGATGGTTAATTTAAAACAGCTAGGAATGGCATAAATAGCCATGACTAAAGCTGGTATAAGTTATGCAATTGTAACCATAGAATTTGAAAAGAATTAATTATTGTAATCAACAGCTAGAGACTTATGACGTGAAATTCTGGCTAGCCTATAAGTGGAGAGTATACAAAGAAGTGCAACATCTATGAAATACAACAAAATGCTAGAAACAATAACAAACAACTTCAATAGATGTGAAACAAAATATAAAATCATAGGCAACTCGGACCTATTTTGGCAAAATTTGACCTAGCTAAGATGCATTTCTTCTTCTCAACAACTTTCTTGACTATATGAAGAAAATCCACCATGCAAAGAAAATCCTAGATTCCCAGTATCAAACAAGGTATTGAGATCCTTCGAATGCATCTTAGCTAGGTCAAGATGTGTATAAGAGACAGCTATTGACATCTAGATGTGTATAAGAGACAGGTGTTTTCACAAATGGAATCGGATAAAGAATGACTAACGTGTTCTTCTTTCCATCTTGATGGATTCAAGGGGTCCTCCCAGACATTCACTTTTGCCGGTCCATGATGATCTGCATTGGCAGTCAAAACAATAACCATAAATACCCATGAATATTCACCAAAAATCAAAAGAAAAATTAAATCGTTAATTCCTATACCACTTCCATTTCAGTCTAAACTAGCAGTTATAATCTCTATCAAAAACAATTTTTAGATTTAACTATGGGCTCATAAATCATAGAAAATAGAACAACAAAATAATTATAGTATCAAAAAAAAGAATGTTTCCCAGCACATACAAATTACATCTTTAGATGCAAATATGTTTGGCAAATTTGAGCTAATGGAAAAATAAAATATACTACTGACTAACAGCATAGTGAATGAATTAATTGTATAATGTTAACACATCTAAATGTGTATAAAAAATTACAGCTACCGCCACCGCCGGCGATGCCGCGTCAGTCTGGATGAGGCTGGCGGATTGCCTGGTGGTGGGCGCTGACCTGGGAGCTGAGAGCCGGGCCAGATTCGCTGCTTGGCGAGCGGCAGCCGTCCACGCTGCCATGGGTTTGGATACAGAGAGAGAGAGAGAGGTTTTGTGTGGAAAATTGGGAATTTGATTTTGAAGGAGATTCGAGTGGGTACGAGAAAGAGAAATGGTGGTTTGTTTTACTTCTAGGAATGGGAGTGAGGGGGGATGGAAAAGACTGATATACCCCTACGAGAATATGGACTGCATTTGGGTCCAAGTCTATTGGACTAATATCACATCCTTCCAGTTTCCAATTTGTCCAAAGCAAAAGAACTCTTTCACCTTCAAACACTAAGGAGAAGTTTGGTTTGCATTCAGAAATTAAAAATGAAATCAGAATCATAAAATTTATTGTAGATATGAGTTTATGTTATTTTTTCTCATTTATTTTATTTAAATAAAGAATGAATTTTGTTATGTTAATGAGTTAATTAATTCAAAATCCTAATCAAAAGTAAAGAATAAAAATGAATATTTTCTAACACTTTCATTATCATAAAAGAATTCTCATAGTGATCAACCGAATTACCACACAAGAATATCTTTAATTGTAATTTTCATTCCCCTCCTACCTATGAACAAAACACAAAACACGAAACACTTCCTAAGAAAGTCAAAATTCAGTGTCTGTGTATTGGAAAATTCTACACTTGATACCATGAAATTGTACTTTATAGGCTAAGAACAAATCTACAAAATTAAACGGTATAACACCCTTCAATACTGTAAAATTATCTGTGATTTATAATGCCAATCCATTCAATGGAAAGGTAATGTTTATAATTTTAAGAAATTCATAGATCAGCTATCCTTTTATGAATGACTGAAAATTGGCTATTATAAAGTTCCAATTCTAGCAAGTCATTATCCATACCATGGAAAAGTAGATGACATATAGCAGAGCCAGAGAATGGTTTTCCACGGCAGCTCCAGTTAAACCACAAAAACTATACACAAAAACTTTTTGATAATATTACAGTCAAGTTATAAGTAGAACACCACTCTTTAACTTCAGAAAATACACTGAATGCATGTTTGCTGCTACAAACACAGGGCCATAGATCTCTTGATTCTAGAGTCGTGAACGGATAAAAATCTTCTTCTTATCAGTCTTTGCAGAAGCTGAACTCTCTGCAGGCTCGGGCTCGTCAGTGAACTCTTTCAAAGGGTCCAATTCCTTTGAATACTCGGCACAAGTGTGATTTTTCAGCTTTAGAATATTTACATCTTCTTGAATTTTCTCCATTTTTGCTTGCATCTCCTCCATTGCTACCATAAGGTCTTGTTTCTTAATCCCACTATAAGTCAGATCATCATGGACCGGCAGACAGTGAGGATGTCTCTCTCTTCAGCTACTATTTCCTTTCCTTCTCCTGTCCTGTTGTCCGAAACCAGGTTTTTTGTAATTAAACTAGAGAAATCAAACCTAACTAAGGAAGCTCCATATTCTATTTAAGCTAGCAAGAAAGAGCAAGGAATCATAAAGAGTGGATCTCCTCCCAGATCATAAGAGTTTAGTCACAGGTGAGGGAAAATGTAATCAAATCTGACGTCAAGTGCAGACCAACTGGATATTAGCTAAATCTGTTTCCAAAATCCAAACAAGTTTTCTAAGAGATTAACACATAAAAATATGTACATTTTAAAGGACCAAGCATTTCGAAGGATGCAATCATTTTACTCATACTGAAAATCTACCGAGAAAACAAGTTACATCTACAATTTCTCAATATACAGGTACAGTGGATATTGCGTATATAATAACTCCAATTCAAGAACATACAATTCTTCCTGGCGTAATTTTCCTTTTGAGAGTTAACATTTCCACGTCAGATTCAAACGACAAGTTCTAGCAAGGAAGCAATCAAATATTCCTCTTCAGATCATTCACTTGTAGTCTCTTCATGACCAAAGTCATAAAACTTGTGCAGATCAATAAACTCTAAAACCTAGTATTTGGATAGGCATCACATTCAATGCTCAAGCAGAAAATTTATGCGGCACAAAAACATTGTAAACAAGTAGTAAAACTCGTCTCCCATTTCTAAAAGATGTAAGCTAAAATATGCCTAGACGAAGCAGTTAATAGACCAAAAGGTCAATACTTCGATTTCACGCTGCAGAAGTATCAAGTAACTAGTAAAACAAATCCTCCATGAAACAAAAGTATCAAATATCGGCATCCAATAGCATTTTGTTCGTAGACCCAACCGAGTTTTCAAATTCAACCCCAAAATCCGATTACTGTGCCAACCTTAGGCATTGGTGCAATCAACTTACAGAAAACGAAATGCTATATAATAGTAGAACTCTTATAAGATTCGAAACCTCGTTCTCGAGGATGAACAAAGATCCTTAACTACGAGGCTATATTCTGATTTCTGATACTCGCACCAACCAAGATTACCGTCAATAATAGGGCAAGACCCACAAGAATTAAGCAAAAGAAAATATTTAAAATTTCAAATATTAGTAATTATCAGCTCAATTTAAGTATACAGTTCAAATTCAATTGAATATGGGTTCTGCAATTAGAACCATAAACGACAACAATTGAAGCAAAAATGAAAAATAAATGGAAAAGAAAGAATTTTGGGGCCAAAGAGAGGGTGAATAAGACTGACCGGTGACGCCTTTGAGTGCAGGGACTCATTGACGGCGGAGTCGACGGCGAATTTGCCGAGGTTAGTGAGGACTCGACTTATCTTTTCACGGCGATGAGGGTCGGGGAAGTTCTCATCCAATTTCTGAGCTCCGTGGCGACCATCGGAAGCAGTACCTGCGTCGGTGGCCGGAAGTTTACTGGGAGGTTTTCGGTGCATAAGATGGAAACACTCAAGTGGAGCTCGTCCCATATGCCCATGATTTTTCGTGGAAAATGAAGTAATTATTGGAGCCTTTCAGATTTATCTTTATCTCTCCTCAAATTTCGTACATTATATTACTAGACTTTTTTTTTTTTTTTTTTAACTTATTAAATTTTGTTATCAAACATTTTCCCGAATTCAATTGCACTTTGCCTGAATCCTAAAAATATACATTTTATTGCCTCTCACAGATTTCATAGTATATATAATTACAAAAAAATAACATGGATGTGTATAAGAGACAGCCATATTACCTTTAAAATATTTAATACTGTACTAATAGGAAATGAGAAGCCATTTGATGTGAATGGCAGCCAGCTATTATTGCTGAATATTTTTCGCAAGAATGATAAAATCTGTCTCTTATACACATCTAGATGTGTATAAGAGACAGCTCTATTAGTATTTAGTTTTAGAAATAGAAGAATTTTTAAAATATTTTTTCTTCAATTTTTTTTTTTTGCAAGATTTAAACATATTAAAAATAAAATAAGTATGTATCTTCATTGTATTTATATAAATGATTTTATTTTTATAAAAAATTTTGCATGTGTTTCGATGTCGTAAAAAAAGAAAAATAAAATGTACTTACTTAGTTAAAAGATAATTTTTCTTACACCTTATTATTAATTGTGAAATGAAAATTGTATTCTTATATAAGTTATCTTTTAATTTAAAAAATTATTTAGTAATTTATATTTAACATGTTTAGTCATGCAAAATGAAAATAAACACAAAATAGTTATAAAAATCTCCTTTTTATATTTAATTTTATAAATGAATAAAATAATGTATGAGTTGAATTTAAAGAAATTTGACAATTCATAAAATTCTCTTATAGTTTTGAAATAAAAATAAATAAATAAAAAGAATGTGTGCAATCATTAGAAATTAACTAAGAGTATAATAACTTTGAACACAAATTGTTGGAGGACATTTTTGTCAAAACAAATATCCATATCATGACTTTGTAATTATTTATAGGGTTAAATACAGTTTTGTGTATTTAGATAATAAAATGTTGGAGCTATTTTGCACTAAACCCCTAACGTTACTTTTTTCTCACTTTGCCCCTTCCATCACCAATTTAGACTATTAAAAAGACAAAAAATACATTTTTATTCATAGACACTACAAGAATATATAAAATTAACCCCTTAAAAGTTTATTATATTTAACATTAGAAGTCCCTAATTCAAGTTTTGTATCAATTAACCTACTTTAATCATTAATCAATATAAAAATATTGTGAAAACAATTAAAAATATAATGATGTCCACCAATACCAGTGGTTCTTTAAAAATATTTGTGAAAAAAATTTAATTATATAAAAATTTCCTAGCATTTCGATTTTTTTTTTGTCACATTTTATTATATATTTATTTTCATGTAAAAATTAATTTTTAAATATATGAAACTTATAACAATCTATTAAAGTTATATCAGGCTATTTTTCTTTTACTTTTCTTTATGTTTATTTAAAATGCATTATCTTCTTACTTGTTTTCCTTTGTTAATATAATTTAACTAATACCTAAATTATACAGAGAAACTTTATCATATAAATAAAAACTTAAATTAAAATAATTTAGATGAAATACCTTTAATAATTCATCAAAAATTTTAAAATTAATTATTTCATCGTATTTTTAAATTATAAATATTAAAGAAAGTATAATTGGAGAATTAGAATATTAGTAATGAATTTGTAGCATATTTATATTTTTAACAATATTGATAATATTATTGAATTTTATATTCATTTCAATGTATTAAATGCTACAAAACTTACTTGAGGAGTAAAGTGAAATTTTGCTTAAACCTTAAAGAGATTTACCGCAATTGATCTTTAGGGATAAATTTATCTTTTTCAAAAAATTAATGACAGAATTACATTTAACTGTTAGTCAAAAGAGTAAAACGAGAAAAAAATAACATCCCCTGGTTTAGTGCAAAATAACCCCAAGTGTAACTATAGTATAGATTCAAGGGGATAAAGTGTAATTAACCCTTCTATTAATTTTAACTGAGTTTGAACTATATGTTCTTAGTGACAAGCTATTTTGAGGTGAGACAGTACTAGATTCTTTCTAGTTTTAACTTGGCTCAATTTCTTTTGAATATATATATAAAAAAAAAAGGATGATTTTCAATATAAACTTTAGAAATGCTTCTCCTTAAAAAAGAAAAAAGAAAAAAAAAAAAGGCTTAGGTAGAGTGATACTTCTGCAGCGTGAAATCGAAGTATTGACCTTTTGGTCTATTAACTGCTTCGTCTAGGCGTACCGGTTGATACACCACTAGATGTGTCTCTTAACAAAATCCATTATTATTATTATTATTAATTTTATTTTGGTAATAAAATACTACTCATTAGTATGCGATGCTCCTACTCTTGATAACATCATGATACAAAATCCAAGATAATTGATACTCTTACAAAGCAACACACAGAGATATTGTAGAGCAATATTCAGCAATAATAGCTGGCTGCCATTACATCAAATGGCTTCTCATTTCCCATGAGAATTACAGTGGATTAGCTGTTTGCAAAGCTAGCTTAGACCTATGGAATGTTAAATTTTAGAAAATCTATGACATCAGCTGATATAAGCAAGATTTTTTAAAATTTAATTCTGACTATAACATCTACAGATGGAGTCAAAAACCTAGTCTACCTAAATATTTTCCATATATTAACAAGTATTAAGAGTCTAATCATATATAAACTTCATCTTTCAAACTTTCTCTGAAGTTGTACAACTTCCATAATAGACAAGATACCACTTTGAAGGAGAGTGGATTCAAAGGCGCACACAGAGATTTATGTATCGCCAAAACACAGCAGCTTGTGGAAGCTCGGATTACATAGTACTAACAAACATTTTATTTACTTATTTAGTACTGGTACAGTAGTACTACATATTCATGAGAGATCGATGGATGGCCCTTTACAGTTTTAGTTGGATTTATTCCCATGCTTAATCTGATTAAGTATCAAATCATCCGGAAAACGATTCCCCATGAATTCTTTCATCATGAAAATCCGCAAAACATCTTCTGGTGATTGATTCGCATTTGCAATTGCAAAGCCTGCCTTTTGATCATATCCCAATTCCACAACTCTGCTCTGCATTCCCACTCGGTCAAGCAAATTCTTACTTGCTGAACTTTTACCACCACCAATCATTTCTTTCATTGCCTCCATCTCTTGTTTGCTTCTGTGCTTCTCAGATTTCACATCATTCATTGTTTCAGAAATAATTTCACCTATTATTTTTCCACCTAGTAGATGAACCAAACCATTGTAAATATTGTGTGGATCATGATCTAATAATATTAGTCCATCCTAAATTCATGCATTGGATTAACATACTAACAAATATGAGTAAATCTTTCGTAGACTGACAGCGTATAAATTTTTTTACACTATTCAATTTAAATACATGTCCAGTATATAAAAATAATATTTGAAAATTTAAACAAAAATTACGTAGTATGCATATAAAATGATAGTATAAAAAAATTTCGATATAAAAAATTAATCCAACAAATGTTAGCTCTACCAAATATTTTCGTGAAATCTCACATAAGAATTTGCCATCAAACCAATATATATCATTCATATATATATATATATATATATAAAGCAAAATAAAAGGGATAAAAGGAGCTAACCAGGGACCAATTTGTAGCCATTGCGGAGGGCATACTTGGCAGCGTGGTGAGAAAACTTGGAGGCGAAAAGGCTGATCCGGGACCGGGTTTCCTTGGTGGGCATCAAGTCATTGAGCCTTTGGATTCCGTCAACTCTGA
This sequence comes from Cinchona pubescens, assembly GCA_025175665.1. Lineage (NCBI taxonomy): Eukaryota > Viridiplantae > Streptophyta > Magnoliopsida > Gentianales > Rubiaceae > Cinchona > Cinchona pubescens. The sequence goes on along the minus strand of JANKKI010000509.1, from coordinate 38,579 downwards.
CGGCGGTATCAATCTTTCCAACTGCAGCAGAACAGTAACCATAGGAGGTTTTGCAGACCTCCTGTAAAAGGGGTTGGATCTACGTTTCGCTTCACTGCTTCAGTTGTTGAGTAGATCGACTCCCAAATTCCCATTTTCTCTCTGTGAAAGTAAATTTGAGAATTAATGGTAGCGTAAATTGCCAATTTTGTCCTTCAATGTTAATTTTAATTTAACAAATTTAGTCTTTCAATTTTAATTTTAGTCAAATTAGTCCTCTCAATTTTATTTTTTTTTAAGCCAACTTCATCCTTTTACGTATGTCGCCACCGAAGTGTTTTTTATTGTCAAACAAAACCAATCATTAGAGGGACATTTTAGAAAATTCAATAATTCTCTTATATTAAAGAAAAGGGCTCGTCATTTTGGAGATGAAATTCTAGGGAAATTGGTTCGTCTCCTAAACAACATGATTTCAAGTTTCAACCACAAACGCGATGCATTCCAAATCTGATTTTGTTGTTCATCGTGGCAGTTTAAGCTTTACACTTTTGTTACTTTTTGGGGGTTTTAGTATTCCCTTTCTTTTTTAAGATAGGTTAGGAATTAATTCCTTAATTGTTGTTTTCGATTGCAATAAATACACTTCATTGCTATTATCTTATACACATCTAGATGTGTCTAATTTCTCAGTGCATTTTGCATGAACTAAATGCTAAAAAATTACTTTGTACAATTGAAGTATAGTAAATTGTAAATTAGAGAGGTTTTTGGTTTGCATTCGTAAATCGTAATCAAAATGATCATAATTTTTATTATCAGTATGGATTTATATTATTTCCGTTTACTTATTTGGTTTGAATAAGGAATGAGTTTCATTATGTTAAAGTTAATAAATTTGAAACTTATGTCACAGTGATAAATTTTTTAGTCTGTTATCTTATACACATTATTAATTAATAAACAATATCTCTAACTCTTATTAACCTTAATTTTCATTTGTTCTTTCATACTCAAATATCAAACACCTTCCAAGTTTTTCAATTTAAAAAATAAATAAATTCAAAAAAGAAAAGAACTCGCTCCGAAAATGTGGAATTAATCAATGGAGGGATGAAGGGAGGCCACATTGACAAACGAAAAACGGTCGTACAAGATGCAACAACGCGACAATTTCAGCAATGCGAAGTGTGAATTGGCTGCACGCATGATAACTTGAAACCAATCTGGTTTGGAGAATAATTTTACATGAAAATTTTGAATTAAAATAATTTGCTTGTGATTCGAAATTTGGAGAGGAAACTTTTGTTTGACAATGATTTGGAAGAAAAAAGTACTCTACCTAAGCCTGCTGAGAGGGGGCCGTGTCACTGCCTACTTGAATTTTGAACTAAAAAATTAAGAGATTTGTCATATCAGTTCTTGAGATTAATGGTATTAAATATCATGGGATGCTTTGTTTTATCTCTTTTTTTCTCCTTTAGACTGATTAAGTCTCTTTAATTTTATATTGTCTCAATTAATTTTGCTTTGATTTATAAGAAAATGAAAATTTGATCTTTATTCTCTATACCACTAATATGCTTATGGAGCATATTCTTTATGGACATAAATTTATTCCCATTCTGGTTTATTGATGAAAGAAGAAAGACGAAAGGAGTGAAATATTATAACTTTTGAAAATGCCCCAGTAATGTCCGGAAAATTTTGTTATTAGGCAATGTCACCACAAAAAGGATGAAATTGACTGAAAACTTAAAATTGAAAGACTGTATTAGTTAAAATTAAAGTTGACAAACTAAAAAAAAAAAGTTGAAGGACTAAATTAGCAAATTTCCCTCATAAATAATATAGACAGAAATAATCGATAATATTAGATACCACCCAAAGGAGAGGGGAATCTAGAACTTCAAAGGCACCAACACAGAATTATATATCACCAAAATACACTGTCTCTTGAGACTCAGATTACATAGTATTACTAACAAACATAATCATCGGAGATTGATGGATGGCCCTTTACAGTTTTAGTTGGATTTATTCCCATGTTTAATCTGGGGAAGTATCAAATCATCCGCAATATTAACGATTCCCCATGAAGTCCTTCATCATAAATATTCTCAACACATCTTCTGGCGTTTGATTTGCATTTGCAAAGCCTCCCTTTTGATCATATCCCAACTCCATCACACCTCTGCCCTGCATTTCCACCCGATCAAACAAATTCTTACTTGCTGAACTTTTACCACCACCAATCATTTCCTTCATTGCCTCCACCTCTTGTTTTTATGTGCTTCTCAGATTTCACATCATTCATTGTTTCAGAAATAATTTCACCTATTATTTTTCCACCTAGTAGATGAATCAAACCACTGTAAATATTGTGTGGATCATGCTCTCACAATATTAATGGCTTTTACATGCGTTGGATTAAAATAACAAATATGAATCTATACAAAGATTGATACACTATTGGATCTAGATATATGTCAAAAATAACATTTAAAATTTGAACGAAAATTATGTGACATGCATATAGACCTAATAGTGTAAATTTCTGTATAAAAGATTAATTCCCTTTATTTCATATGGGTTGTAAATTGATAATACATGAAGTAATCACCCAATAAAATAGCTATACGTATCATATAATTCTTGTAAGGGTAATTCAGTAATATAACATTAATACTATATGTATACGTACATATATGTATGATACAACGTATACGATAGCTACAGATAGGTGTGAGTCTCTTATACACATCAAAATTCCGACCATAAAATCAAAAACTTCTGTCTATAAATACCAAATATATTTATAAATAATAACATGTAAACAACAAACCAACCAAATCAATCATCAAATAATACATCAATAAACTATCAAATACAATACAAAACTTGCTAAGTATATTCATACATCTCTCTACTTTATTTATGTTGCACCCCGTGCATCTATCATAAATATTTTCATGACATCTCACATAAGAATTTACCATCAAACCAATGTATATCGTTCATTAAAATGTGCATAGCAAAATAAAAACAAAAGTTTGTCATAAAGGTATAAAGAAGCTGACCGGGAATGACCAATTTGTAGCCGTCGCGGAGGGCATACCGGGCAGCGTTGTGAGAAAACTTGGATGCGAAAAGGCTGATTTGGGATCGGGTTTCCTCGGTGGGCATCAAGTCATTGAGCCTTTGGATTCCGTCAGCTTTGACGGCGGCATCAATCTTGCCAAGTGCAGCAGAGCAGTAATCGTAAGAGGTTTTGCAGGCTTCCTTAAAGGGGGTTGGATCGGGTGCGTTTCGCCTCACTGCTTCAGTTGTTGAGTTGAACAACTCCCAAATTCCCATTTCTCTCCGTCTCTGAAAGTAAGCAGCTTATGAATAAATTTGACAATTAATGGAATGGTAAAGTAAGACGCATTTTTTTTGTACCACCAACCTTCAATAATTGAATAAAATATGCTCAGGAAATAAAAAATACTATCATAAATTAGATTTTTTGTCATCCGTAAACTTGAGATTAAATTTTATAAAATTTTATTTGCATCAACTTATGTCATAAATTTCATAATTTTATCTACGCCTTTAAGTAGGGTTAAAAATCAAATTTACCTAAATATTTCTTCCAAAAAGACCCTTAGTCTTTAAAAAAATGCATAGGAAAATTTTTAGATAGATTCAATTTATAGTATAAGGAAAAAAAAATTCTTAGATAGATGACAATTTATATGTAATTGACATAAGTCTAGATGGGTATAAGACACAGCTAGAAGATTGGTATAACTGCTGCAAGAAGACTTCTATCTGAAAATTAATTAATAATGAGCGTTGTGACCCATGAATTTTCTTAATTAATTTAGGAATCCTTGATTGTCCTTTTAACACCCCATCTCACACATGATTTAGGAATCATTGGCAACCGATATAGGATATTTTGTCCTTTAACACCTCTTTTCACATGTGACTTGAATTTGTTGAAAACCAGCAACATGAGTGAGAGCCCAAGAGTTGAAATGAATTAGAGAGAACCCAAGACACGTGTGGAGTTATGAGACTTTTTGTGAGTAAAATCTCACTACTACCCTATTGATGAAGCTGCTCTTTAACTACTATTGCCAGCTAGATATGAGATTTGATCCTAGTAGATTTGTATTTACCATCTAATTAGAATGTCATCAAATAAAAGAAAAGAACTAATCTCAGAAGACGAGAATTCGAATTATTATAGAAGTAAGTAAGGTTTTCGATCACTTCCAATGGCATATTTCTTCGTTTTTTAAAAGGTAGAGTTATGAGACTTTTTGTGAGTAAAATCTAAAACTTAACTCTGATACCATGTTAAAGAATATGAATTTCTATTTCAAAATGGGAAATTCGCCAAAATAGTCCTTCAACTTTTTTACTTTAGCCAAAATAGTCCCTCAACTTTTTTTGTAGCCAGAATGGTCCTCCAACTTTTTTTTTTTAGCCAAGATAGTCCTTTCATGTGAAATTTATAAAAAATGTAGACAAAAAAAAATTATGTGTATAAGAGACAGGAAATAGAAATTTTTTGTTCTTTGACATGGTAAGAGTTAAATTTTAGATTTTGGCTCACAAATAAAAGTTAAAGGACTATTCCTTTTAAAAAAAAGTTTGAAAGACCTATGCCTGGCTGGTAAAAAAGTTGAGGGACTATTTTGGCTAAAGTAAAAAAGTTGAGGGACTATTTTGGCGATTTTCCCTTTCAAAATCAATTGATTGTGAGATCTCAAAACTAATTAGCTGTGACTATGTGACCCACTTCCAATGGCATATTTCTTCGTTTTTTAAAAGGTGGAGTTATGAGACTTTTTGTGAGTAAAATCTAAAATTTAACTCTGATACCATGTCAAAGAACATAAATTTCTATTTCAAAATCAATTGATTGTGAGATCTCAAAACTAATTAGTTGTGACTGATGTGACCCATAAATCTTATTAATTAATTTAAAAATTCTTAAATAACATTTTGTCTTTAAACAAAAATAATTATTTTAATAAAATAAAATGATATGATTAAATCTGAACTAAAAAATTCATACAACGGATCATGAATGGAAAAATTTTCACGAGAAGAGTAACGTTGTGTGCGATTTGGGGTACACCGCCAAGCCGACGTAGGAATATCATCATTTTGCATTTTGTAAACTTTAGGTAAACATGAAATAAATAGATCTTCAGAAATTATAACTGTTATTTTCCTGGTCTGAAATCAAAAATAGTCAAAATGAATCTGCATTTTATACTTCGTGTGTTTCAAAGAAATGTATCTTATACACAGCTAGTATTGCTATAAAGATAGCAAAATGTTCAACAAAACAGCTACTACATTTATTCATTGACATCAGATAGATCCCATAAGGAACCAGTAATTTACATCAGGAAATTAACAACTCAGAACTTGGGACTTGAGAGACTAATTTCAGGTACATTAATTCTACAAATATATAAATTAACAAGGCTGATCTTCTTAAGGTAAAAGGAAATAGAGCTAGTTTCATGACCGCAAACTTCAGAAGGCTGCACAAAGTGACAGAAAGTATCTTACAAGCATCAGATAGTCGATCCTTTCATGAAACCACAAGCATTCTTCTTGGCAAGCCAGTGGTGAGGCTCTTTAATTACCATGTATGTTGCAAACCTTTCAGCTTTCCCTCTTCACAATACGAACCTCACAAAAAACTTTACAACCCTGTGCAGAGTGAGAACCACATAAAATATCTTACAAGCATCAGATACACCTTGTGCGATACTACAAGCATTCATCTTGGCAATACATTTACAGATATGTTGCAAAACTTTCAGCTTTCATTCTTCGCCATATGAATCTCACACCTATGTTCTGCCATGTATATAATTCAACTTATAAAATGTCAACCATACTGATATAACTAAAGGCTGAATGAATTCAAAGAAAACAGAGCTATAATTATATTTAAAAAAAAATAAAAAACAGGATACTGGAAAGAATAATAGAAGCAGAATATCTGGGCATTCTTGGCTCAATACTGTGGTAAAGGCCTAAGCTCCTAACAGAAGCTACTTCGGGCAAATTAGGCCTACAAAATATCATGTAAAACCACCAGCATTGTATACCATTTTTAGCATATAACTTCCTTGTCTCTTTCGTAGAATCAGCCATATGTTAGATTGCTGCTACAGAATATTCAAGCCCTCGGCCAAACTGGCCTTCCAGCCATATGTTAGATTACTGCCACAGAATATTCAAGCCCTCGGCCTAACTGGCCTTCAGTTCATTCAAGAATGCACAGGACATGTCACATGTTCGTACTTCATACATTATCTGTGAACTTAACATCTTTAATAGAGTCATGCATCAAGTTAAGAAACAATACCGCCTCCAACCAACGATCACGCGTGCCATTTCAGACCAAATAGTCTTCTTGCAGCAGTTATCACCAGTCTTGTAGCAACTCACTAACAGATTAACTTCTTTTTGTCAATAGATCAAAGAATAAAAAGCATCCAACTGTGATTGGTTAAGCTTTTTAAGACGTGAAGGTAGCAATTATCATTGAATTTAAACTTAAAACCTGACTGCCAGCAGTGTATTCAAGAAACTGGAAAATGTTAACTGACCATTGCTTTGACCTCTGGAATTACTGATTTGAATTTTCAGAAAGAAATCCCAGCAAACAGCAACTCCAACTCCTCATCCTGTGATGTGGTTCTCTGCATATAAGAGCAGACAGAATCATCTTATCTCATATGTTCCACGCCAAAAAAAGCAAGCTGTGTATACATAGTGATCAGAACCCTTCAGCAAGGAACGAGTACCATTCAACCTCTACATGTATCCCTATATGTGGGATGAGTACGCAATATGTCACTTTGTTAAAAATCTATAATATATATGTACATTTGGTAAACTATATGCAGTATTAGTACACACGAATTGATACATAGATTCATATGATTACTTAGGTAATTATGTTTTCATTGAAGATAATAAGTAGCTACAGAATTTTACATAAAAAAAAAAGAGCAGGAAACAAGAAGAAAATTGCAAAGAAACAATTGGTTGGAAAGTTTTAGGGTACAAATCAAAAACATATTTTAGTAAAACATCAAGATTAATTGCACTGTTTTTCTCTGCTTTTTTGTTTTAAGTACTGGAGACAGCTATAACCATTTTGAATAACGCAGAAGTAAATGACATGCAAATATGAAAAACTCAAAAGGGTTTTGCCCATTTGTAACCATATTCAAAATATCCATGCAAAATACGAGAGTCAGAGAACCTGAAAGGAAAGGAGGCTGAGGATTTTGTTCAAGACCCGCAAACGATGATTGGCATAAGAGCTGTTTGAAGGAAGTTTATTGAACCTAGAAATCTCTTCACGAACTGCTTCCTTCTTTACTCCATTACACTCCATTTCCATATGATTCAATACTTGATTATCAAGCTGCTGATCATCAGTGTTGCTGGTCCTGGACAGATGATTCTCTTTGGGCTGATTAAGGGCATTTCTGCCCTTCAATCTTGCAAATGGATCCAGTTTTGTTCAGTACACAGACTATGGACTGTAAATTTGCAATTTCTGAACTCTATAAGAGATCTGTTTATTCCAATTTCATCTGTGGCAAGTCACTTTCTGTCACTTTGATGGCTGCCAAAGAAACGACGTCGGTTAAGCATTTGCAAAACATATGGAGAAAGGGTAAAAAAACATTATTAGTCCCCAAAGTTTGATCCACATGACAATTTTAGTCCCCAAATTTTGACAAAAAACGAATCATGTCCCTCAAATCTTTCAAAATTCAACTGGAAGAAGACAATTGACATAAAAATAACATATTTTTTATTTTTATGGCTCTACTTCCAAGAAAAAATACACATCTAGATTTTATATAAAAGACAGAGAGATGACAGATTTCATATCATTTCGTTAAAAATAGTGTCCCGCTTTAATGGAAAATGTACAACAACATTGGAAAAAAAAAAGAAAAAAGTATCACTTAATTTGAAAAAGGTGTCATTTCATTAGGATGAGAAAATCACTTTCTAAAAAATTAAGGTAACACTTTTGTAGAAAAAAAAATTAATTACTTTTAGAATAATGTATTACTCATTAAAAAAATGAATGTTTTAATAACAAACAGCTTTTACCTAAAATTTATGGTATTTTAAAAACTGCACAAAATATTAAAAAGATAAATATGTCATTTAGCACTCCAAATTAATCGAATTCAAGTGATTGCATTAAAGTGTTAAAAATTAAAAATTTATGCTAGCAATGTGCATAAATTGATCATTCGAGATCTAAAGTACTAAACTATAATAGTTGAGGGATACATGTGTATAAGAGATCAATCCTTTATATTTGGTTATATAATGTACCGCTTTATAAGATAAAAGCATCAAACTTACCCAAAAAAAAGTTGCCACTCCGCTTAAAACCAATATAACCAAATATGTAATGTACAACTTAATGCAAGTACATTAGAAAGAAATGAACCATTAGAAGATCTACCACTTTAGTATAAAAATGTTTTTGAAAAAAAAAAATTGTACCACTTTATTTGGGAAAAAGAGTCATACCATTTAATATCACAATGTTACATTTATCAGAAAAATGAACAATATTATTAGAGAGATAATTATTTTTTGGGTAAATTGACATTTTTTCAAAAGGTAAAATGATCTCTCTGTGATTAGCAAATATGTATTTTATTTCCTTATGGTTACGAAATTTGCATTTGACTCCTTTGAGGTTCAAATTTTTTTTTTTTTGCAAAATAGACGAAAATCATCAAAACTAATTGATTTTGACGCGTTTAGGGATGTTTCTTTAAAAATATATATATATATATTTGGAGACAGCATCTCTTATACACATAAGAGATGTGTATAACATTTGATTGAGCCTTGTCCACCTCTAAAGGTAAGACAAGGCTTGATTAAATGTTTTTGATGCTTATGATGCCGGTGCTGCTCATAAGACTCAAATTCAACTATGGTTAGTTTACCAAATGTACATATATATTATAGATCAGATAGAGAAAGTGACATATTGCGTACCTGTCTCCCTATACAAATCTAGAAGAAGGGTAAGGGACAAGGGAGCCAAAATAAACGCAAAATTAAACAAATAATTCAGGTGGCTTAGCCAACCATCAAACAAGAAAGTAAATAACAAGAAAGTAAACAAACAAAATTTAAATAATTCAGGTGGCTTAGCCAACCATCAAACAAGAAAGTAAACAAACAAAATTTTATTAAAACTTTAAATAATTACAGATTTGAGGAATACCTCTGGTGAAGTGTCGGTACAACCTACACTCTGCTAGTGGTACTTTGGGAGAAGAGGAATGGGAGAAAAGAAGATTTTAACTTAGAAATTTTTTCAGATGCTTAGTAAGACTGAAAACATCCTATTTATAGGAAAAAAAATTACTGTTGCTACAGTGTCAAATGGTGACCTGTGAACAGTAACTTTCCCGTGAACAAGAACTTTTCCTTGAAAATATATTGCTACGATGTCAAATAGTGACAAGAACTTTCCTCGTGATTTTTGCCGCTACAGTGTACAGTGTACAATGTACAGTGAACGGTATTGGTATTTTTAAACAGTAAAATATATTTGAATAGTAGATACATTTGAACAAGAATCCTATCTATTACAATTGGGATTCTTCAATTTTGCTAAGGTCGATGCCGAAACAATCGTCCTCATTTGATTGGGCCATGTCTTCATAAGTGCTATTTTACTGTTTAAAAATACCAATACCGTTCACTGTACATTGTACACTGTCTTTTCTTTTTTGTTGAAATCTTTTTCTTTGATTTCTTTTCTTTTGGGTTTGATCTTTCTTTTGTCTTTTTGCTGGAAACTTCTTGTTTATCTGAAGAGCTTGAAGTTCCTTCTTTGAGCTGGGAGAGAGTGTCTTCCAATTGTTTGATGTAAGCGTCCTTGTTCTTATGTTAACAAAAAGGACTGTATTTGAAGACCTTTGCTGTAGAAATTGGGCGGTTTCTCTCTCGATGGTAGCAAGAAGTGTGAATTCTTAGCAAACCATAGTTGAATTTGAGTCTTATGAGCAGACCAGTATCATAAGCATCCCACCATTTGATTGAGCCTTGTCTTACCAAAAGAGGTGAAAATGCTTGTTTATTATTATGAAATGAACCTTCATTAGAAAATCCAAGACAATGCAAATTTTGAAACTAATTGGAGGGTGATTGGCATTGTCGAATTGGGCTTAGAAAACTTTGAATTAAAAAACTTTCAACCTTCTAAAATTTGCGGAGGTCTCAATCCTTTCATTAGAGAAAATGAATCAAATCAATTTTTTAAAAAAAGATAGATATTTTGGTAATGAAGGTATTAAACCAAGCACCTTGGTAATCCTAGTAAGAATATCCAGGATATTTTTGAGATTCAGGACCAGAGAAGGAACGTAATTTATTAAGATCAGTGCCCCATTCAGAAGGTCTGAGAACCTTTAGAATTTGGTATGTTGAATGTGTATAATATGCTTGAGTGGCATGCATATTATTTTTTGGAATAATGGATTGAGAATCTTTAAGTATTAACTCATAGAATTCTCTGGTTTTTTAGTTTGAGGATTGAAACAATTAGGTGGTATAAGGATACCTTCCTAACCAGGATTTACACCAGACCTGATGGAAATCTTCCATACCGAAAAGAAAAATTCCTTGATGGTCTTCCCAAATCCCTTAATCCTATAGTAGAATTAGAACTACCTTTGATGAATTTAATATCAATCAAAAATTGATGTCTTGATTGCTGGACAATTTATTTTGAAGCAAGATTTTTTACGTCTTTTTGTAAAACATCTTTGGCAGCTTTGCAATCAATACGAAGCAAAAATTTTTGATTGAGAAGATCATATTGAAATTTTGAAATGCATAAAATAATTGCTAAAATCTCTTTTTTAATAGTGGAATAATTCTTTTGAGCATTATTCCAATGTTTTGAAGTAAAACAAACAATTCTGCTCAGAAGTATAACTTCTTTATTTTAAAATGCCACCATAACCAATGTCAGATGGTGTCAGTTTCAACAATTTTAAAAAGTTTTACTTCAAATCTCTTATAACATGAATCTCTTAGATGTGTTTATTTGATATTAAATGGTATGACTCTTTTTCCCCTGTCTCTTATACACATCTAGATGTGTATAAGAGACAGGGATAAAACCCAGCTTCAAAGGTTCTTAGGATGTTTAAATTACATCTCTGAACACATTCATAATCTTAGTATTTTGTTTTATCCGAATCAGTCCTAAAATTTATCAGCAAATTCAATCGATCTGTTGATAGGGATAAGTTTGCCTTGACAAATATTATATCCTAAGAACCTGATCGAAGTTTGATATAAACTAATTTTTGAAGCAGAAATGACTAAACCATTTCTTTTTGTCACATCTAAGAAAATATTGACATATTTAAAATGTTGTTCTAAATTATCAGAATAAACAAGAACATCATCAATGTAAACAAGTATAAATTATTGAGATATGGATTGAAAATATCATTCATAACCTTTTGAAATTCAGAAGGTACGTTTTTTAGGTCAAAAGGTATTACATTCCACTCATATTGACCAAAAGGGACTGTGAATGCAGTTTTGTATCCTGTCAGAAGGATGGATTTGGATTTGCCATAATCCACTGTCTCTTATACACATCTAGATGTTGAAGAAGTATGCAATCTATGAAGCAAGTCCTTCTTGTTTGGAATAGGAAACCTAATCCGTTGTAAAACTTTGTTGAGGGTTTGTAATTGATGACTAAGCGAGGAACACCTCGTTCAATCTCGGATTTTTTGTTAACATAAAATGCAGACACTCAAGGGGACTTGGAGGATGATAATCTTCTTGGAAAGAAGATCATCCAGTTCTTTTTGCAGAATTCCGGAAGCTCTTGATTCACCTGAATATCACGAGCTCAAAAAATATCTACTTTCTGAAAAATCTTTTTCATATGGTAGAGTCACCACATGTTGCTTTCTATTCCAAAATCTTCACATTCGGCAGTTGAAATATCAGCACAAAATTGGGTTTGAATTTTGTTTTACAAATCATGAATCCTAGTTTTGAAAACTAGATCATTTAATTGATTTTGAAGACGTTCAAATTTAAGATCTTTTTTTAAAAAATTGATTTGATTCATTTTCATTTGTAAAGGATTGAGAGTTTTTTCAAAAGTTGGAAATTTGAAAGGAATGAATTGATTTCTTTCTAAGGAGTTGATAATGATACCTTGAAAAGTAGTAGTATAAGGTATCAGATAAGCAATTAATGGAATACCAAGAATCACAGGAGTAGTGATATTCTTGGCAAGTAAAAATGTATTGTAGGGAAAGCGACAGTCGAATATCCGACTACATCAGATAGTTTGAATTTGACTTCCAAAGATTCACCGTTAGCACTACTAATGCGTTCTTTGATTTTTTGAAAATACTTTGCAAGAATTAAACCTTCATATATGCAATTTAAATATGCACCAGTATCAACTAATGCAGTAGCATCAATGAAAAGTTCATTGTTGATAACCAAAGTAATTTGAATAAGAAATTTGAGAACAGTAACTAAATTAACAAAAAATTAAAAATTTCTTTTTAGTTGATACTGGTGCATATTTAAATTGCATATATGAAGGTTTAATTCTTGCAAAGTATTTTCAAAAAATCAAAGAACGTCTTAGTAGCTGTCTCTTATACACATCTAGTTGTGTATAAGAGACAGTTCCTAGAGCTACCTCATCCTGATGTCAATCTTGAGCTTTGATCTCTAACTTCTTGTTTTACGATGGCAATTTCAGACTGTAAATCTTGAATTAAAACCTTTTTAAAACTTTGATTTGGAAATCTGTTTAAATTATCCGTAAGATTGTAAGTGTTTAAAACCTTGGGATGTTTTACCAAAGGATTTAAAGAAGAAACTTGATTTTGAAAATCATTTGATTCAACCTGTGACTTATACACATCTAGATTCAAATAAGAGACGTAGTTCGAAAATAGGAAATTTCTCAATCATATCAAGAATAAGATCATGTTCTCTAGTCAAAATATTGATTTGAGGAGTTTCAGAAGAAACTGAAGTTTTGCTGGAAGAAGAAGAGGAGGAACCTAAGTCATCATCTTCTAAGGCATTGATAAGATTGTCTTCTTCGATTGCAAAGTCAGAATCAAGATAAAATTACAGTTAAGATTGTTTAGCTGATTGTCTCTTATACAATCTTCTAAAGTTAAGAAACAGAGAACTTTTATACAAACTTATAAAACCTAAACAATATGTCCAGGTTTCTTACAAACCCTAATAAACATCTAGGAAACCCTATTAAAGACAGGAATAATTCCAATTCCTGTTTTAAGATTAGAAATGCTAAGATTGAAAAAGGGTTTCCTTCCAAACCCAAGATAGTAGACTGTTTGGAAGATTTTATACAATCTAGGGTTTGTTCCTACGTTTGATTTTGGTTTCACAAGAAGGAAGACCAAATTGTTCACAGAAAAATCCTAGGTCTTTCCTACGTTGGTTTCTATCTTTGGCTAGTTGCCTCATCATCTTGTCTGTGTATAAGAGACAGCCCATAGAGTGTAAGGACTTGTTCTTGCAAAGATCTAGACTGAATGTTAATGCCATTGTCTTTGGGTTTGAAGTTCTTCACGAACTAAGTCTCTAAGGGATTTGGAAAGACCGTCAAGAAATTTTTCTTTCCAGTATGGAAGATTTTCATCAGGTCTGGTGTAAATCCTGGTTAGGAAGGTATCCTTATACACATCTAGATGTGTATAAGAGACTTCTTGCATTTACTGGTTGTTAAGAATTTCAGTAGACTTTTTTCTAAAATCCTGGGTTACCTATGAAGGTTTTGGCTATTGCGAAGATGAGTGTAGACACAAAGATCCGAAATGGTTTGTCCATAAGGATCTCTAATGACATTGCCCTCAGGGTCAATTCTAATGGCATCAAAGATATTGTCTCTATCATTTTGGGATAGATGTTCGTCCCACCAACCTTTAAGTTGTCCAGTAAATCCGAAAACTAAGATATGGGCCGTGAGTTGGTCAGAATGCAATTGTGGGAAGTTTTATAAGCAGTGGCCACCAGAGACAGGCTGAGTTTGGATGTGATATTGTACTCGACTACAACATCTATGTTCCATTCATAGATGTTGTTAGCATTGTAAGAGTTTTGAATCACATTGGGTTGTTCTTCTAAAAGAACATCAGGATGGGTAGCTCTAGGATAGTAAAGCTTATTGAATTTCTTCCAAGAACTAGAAGATGGTTGAATTCTAAGCTTAAAGATGTCATTAGTCTGGATAGCTTAGGAGTTTGAGGATGTGGCTAAGAATCAGATATGGGTTTAATTGTCTCAATGACAGAGATAGATGCTTCGCATTTGTCATCCTTAGATTTGGGAGTAGGAGATTCGAGACGTAGGCTAACTTAATAGCTTGCAATCCTATCTATCCTAGATTGTAATAGGACTATCAATCTTATGACTAGAAATCTGAATCCTAAGTTTACTGGAAATTTCATAAGGCTTAAAGATATGAGTATTTAAAGCTGATTTGTAAACCAGAAAGTTGTTTCGTTGAAGAAGCAACAACTGGTAAAGGAATGGAAGAAGTTGAAGGTGGAGTCTTGACAGAGAGATGTTCACCAATAACTTGCAAATATTTATTTGTAAAATTTTTTTGTTCAAATATTGGTAAAAGATCTTTCATTTGAAACTGCAGTTTTAGCTTTAAAAGTGTAGCATAAATTGAAGCATTATTTACCAAAAATTCAAATTTTCTCATTGAAGGGAAATTAGAATGAACCTTTTCCCCACTCGAGATTTGCCAAGCTTTAGTCATAAAAATTGATTGAGTAAATGGATAGTCAATATTGTTTTGTTCAGCATAAAATTCTTCTTGAATTTTAGTTCTCTTTTCATCTTCATAGTTTTCGAAAAACCATTATTTTCTTACTTCATTATGAGGTGCATAAAACTTATTTTGAAATAGCTTTTTGTTAATTTAAATATTTGATTCAATAAGTTAAAACATTAATCTCTGCGTCAAGTCCAGAAGGATTAAGACTAGAGTTAAGTTGAAGAATTGACCAAATCATCATCTTCTGTTGGGCATGTAATCGGCTTGAGAAAAATTAGATTCAGTCTCATTCCATAGATTTGAGTATTAATGTAAGAAACAGAGTGTATAGTGATTTTCAGAACCCACAAAGTGATTGTAGCATCTAGATGCACATCTAGATGTGTATAAGAGACAGCTGATCTATTGAAGGAAATTTCTACTGAATCAGTAGAGAATTGCCTAATGTTGGAAACTAAGGTATTCTTAGCGGGAATTGGAGGCAAAGCCTCAAGCGTACCAATTTTGAGGAAGGGATACTTGATCCCAAAATTAGTTTAGGAACAGATAGGTGAGATCTGTCAATCCTTTGGTAGATTGACCAAATCCCATTCATTCCTGTCTCTTATACACATCTAGATGTGTATAAGAGACAGGGTCTGGACACGTCTTTTTTACTATGTCTGAGAGATGCCACGAGTTTCTGGATTTCAATGATTCAAAACTTGGTCAAATTAAAATTAAAAAAAAAAAAAAAACAAATCTAAAATATTTGGATCGTTTAGAAAGAAAAGTTTGGAAAACAATCAAAATAAACAGGACCACCACATAGACCGGTTTCAACCATGCCAAGTAGTGAATCATTGAAATCCGAAATCGCATCTCTCGGACATAGTAAAAAGACGTGTCGGACCTTCTCTGGATAGAGGTTTGCGTTAATTTGGACAAGTCCAAAATGTAAATAATTATATTTTGTTTAAAACTTTCAATTGATCTTTTGAAAGTAATTTGATCTCGTCATATTCCGATGAGATGGATGGTTTGTTCAACATTTGTGAATAGTCGGTTGAAAAACTCCATTTGTTGCTTTTATAAATATTTTTGAAAGGATGTTTGAGAATTTTCCAATTATCCAAAGATTGAGAAAGATCAGAGAAAGACATTTCTATACCAGACCTGATGGAAATCTTTCATAGGATGGAAAGAAAATTCTTTGATGGTCTTCCTATAGTTAGACCTTATTTGAAACCCAGACACAAATTTAGGAAAATAATCTTCCTGTCTCTTATACACATCAACCCAGATCAATAGATCTTTATGCAAATCTTAACATTCTCTAGATCTTTGCAAAAACAACAGCATATACTCAGTGCCCATTGATTCTGCTGAAGACACAACGCATTCGTCACAAATCGGCTAATGAATCATATCCCATAGGACCAACAAGACCTTACTTGAATGTTAAAATTAACTAAAATCTACAGACAAACCATTTCGGACTGTCTCTTATACACATAATCAATTCGTACGTGGGCTTCTGCGAGTAAACTCAAGCGTTATTGCTATACCGAGGTATAGGCGGACGCCCTATATACCTATCACCAGATATCAGATCTAACATAAACTAATATTTTGCCGAACCTTAACATCAGAGGTTCATAAGAGACAGACCCGCCTATAGCGTCCTATAGCACATGACGCTTGAATTTACCCATAAAAGCCCACGTACCTAAATTGATTATTTATGTTAAATGTTTAAGAACTTCATATATATATATATATATATATATAAAACATGTATCTAGATGTGAATAAGACTGACAGGGTTAGAGGAGACAGCGAGATTGTAGAGACATACTGATGATGGTGTCTCTTGGTGGCATCTAGGGTGATAAGATTATGGTCTGGATAGCAGAACAGCTCTAAAACCCATCTATAATGGTGGCCATTTTTACAACTACCGATCCCCAGCCACCACAAACCATCATCATTGTCTCTTATACACATCCACCATCATAGCCATTACAATAATATTCTCACCCTAACAGCCACCACAACCACCATCAATAGTAGCCCTATCTCTATACCTCATCTGCTATCCAGACCCATCCGATATTCCTGTCCCAATAGCCCTCATCACGTATGCTACAATCTCTCTTCCCTTTCCCCTTCAATCTCTTTCCTCCCATTCCTTTCGATCTCCCTCTTTCATTGCTCTCACCTTGATTTCTTTCCCCTTTCCTTTCTTCCCTCTCCTCTTTCCTTCATTCTCTCCCTTCATGGAACATTTCGATCACGGACGATTCAAGTGGTGGCGATGGGATTCTAATTAAGGACGGTTACAATGGCTGTAGAGGGGTTCTAAAGTGATAGTTAGGGTGTTCAAAATAACCCGCTGATCCAAAAAATTGATGGAATCGATCCATTCTGAACCGTAAAAGAAGGGTATCCGAACCGGAGACAGGGAGGAGGTTATATAAAGGTGTACAAGTAAAAAAAGAACAATAACACCCGAAATCGTATCCACCCACTAAAAGTGGTGATCAAGGGCAATTGTGTAATTTCACCAAATATAGCTAAATTTTTCTATTCATATGTTCATAGATTATTCATTTATTTTGTAGTTGTAAATTTGCTTAAAGGGCCTAGATATTTGATAATTCAATTTTTTTTTGATAATTTGCTTAAAGGGATATTTGATAATTTATTTTGATAGTAAGTTTTTTTTTTCCTTTTATGTTCATATGCATGATTGAGTTATATATATATATATATTTTGTCTAAAGGGATATTTGATAATTTAAGAGAAAAATAATATTTGTCTAAATTATAATTTCAGTTTGGAAAAAGGAATTTTATAAAATTGATAATTTTGTTGTAGTTAGTTGTATTTGCTTGTAATAAATTGCCTATAATTGAAAAAAAAATAATTTTATTTTATAAATATATAAAGTTGACTTGATATGAACATTTAATTTTTAGAAGTTTGGGGGAATAACTTCAGAGTTTGTTTGTCACAAAAAGATGTGTTGCAGAACTTATTCAAGGGAAAAGGAAAAGGACGATTGGGAAAGAAGAAATATGAGACCAAGGAAAAGAGAATAGAAGGGAGGAGTGGTCATGAAGGGCTGAAGATGTGAGTGTCAGGTTTTGGGGAGGAAGGGTTAGGGTTTGTTTTTTTTTTTTTTTTAATTTTAATTTGACCTCGTTTTATTTTTATTTAACTCCAAAACTTCGTACTCAAAATTCTTTTTTATTTTAAATTTGATCCCAAAACTCTACGAAACACTTGTGAAATGGTTAAGAATATTTATAACATTTCACAAGTTGGTGATAATTTTGACGATTTCCAAATATTTTGTAAAAAAAAAAAATTGAAACTAAGGAAGTCAATGCACAATTGATCACTACATAGATAAAATGCTCAACTTATGAACCACTTTATGGTACGAGGCCCATGAATTTTCACAGCTTTATGGTAAAAGCCAAAAGTGAAGAATCAGATTCTTCAAATTCTACTAGAGCCACATGGAATGCGTTCAATTGCTGAGGACCACAGCACCATCCCAAACTCCTCACACTGAATTCCGCGTGGACCCTACTTCCTTCTACTTTCTCACCAAAACCTAGTCATCCATACACGTGCGAGATTACAAAAGCTCCACTCACTCGTACCAACCCACAAATAATAAAAAAAGAAGAAAATAAGTCAAGTGCATAAATTCCAATTACCAGTTATTTATTTATTTTTTCTTCATCCTTCTGTCTCTTATACAATCTAGATGTCGTATAAGAGGTGATGCCAGTCATCTGATCTGACGGCTGATAGATAACGACAGGAGAGAAAAAGGATAAATAAATAACTAGGCGGACGCGACTACTATGAACCTCTGATGTTAAGGTTCGGCAAAATATTAGTTTGCTGTTAGATCTTGATATCTGGTGATGGTATATACGAATCAATCTCTTATACACATCTAAATTTCAACGGACTATAGGAGCTGCTATGTGTCATTCATTAAATTAACTTGCGATGTTAATGTGTATAAGATGACAGATACTTCTTTCCTTTATAAGACAACACCTGTCTCTTATACACATCTAGATGTGTATAAGAGTCTGCGAAAAATATTTGTTTATTAGCTGTTATGAAAGTGGTCCAGCTATTGACTATTTGATCAATGAATATTCGTTTACAGGATTTTTCTTTATGAATTATTTTTTTGGTGCTTATGGATTAAATATAAATTAGAGGATAATTTAAATAAAATCTTAGTTTTTATTTTAAATGTTTTTATAATTAAATAGGTGAAGTGAAAAGCTTTAGGTTTAAATGCTTAGAGGAATTTTGAATGGGGATTTGAAATTTGTATATGGGGGATTAAAAATTCATTTTACTGTTAGCAAGGATTTAGTTTTGTGCTATGACCAAGGATTGAGCTGAAAATATGGTTTGGAAACTGTTGCATTTGTTAAGATTTGAGACATATTTTAGGTGGATGGAATGTGCATAAAGTCGGGATATGATTGGGTGTTGGCTTATATGAACTTAAAATCATCGGTCAGTTCATGTGATCAGAAGTTCAATCTGTCTCTTATAGGAATCTATTTCTGGTTTAGTTAACTAGTTGTGAGATATTTATAAGTTGAACATTTTGGTTATTTCATTCAAAAATTCGAAGTATGTGTTTCTACATATCTTTATTTGGAATCTTGTTAGATGTCTAGTTGAGTTATCTACTGAGAAACGTGTCACTGGACACGTTTGTATGTCTATATTTTAGTGGGTGGATACGATTTCGGGAGTTATTGTTCTTTTTTTTACTTGTACACCTTTATATAACCTCCTCCTCCCTGCCAATGCAAATGCTTTTTTGGTGATTTTTTTGTGGAATCTGTATTTTGTACGTGAAAATCGTGCTGTTTTTGTCTGCAGATTCTGGAAGGACTTCTTAAATTGCCAGAGAACAGGGAATGTGCGGATTGCAAAACCAAGTATGTTCTTGAAGAGATATTTAATTTTTTGAAATCAGGATGGAGAGAAAAATGAATTTGGCAGGCTGATTAACCAATTAATACATCTGTCTTGGATCATACAATTGAAAGGAACAAATTCTTGATGTTATTAATTCAGGTTGGTCAGTAATCTTGACTTTGTTTGGTTTTCTTTTTGAATGCAGGGGTCCTCGATGGGCTAGCGTGAATTTAGGCATCTTTATATGTATGCAATGTTCTGGAATCCACAGAAGTCTTGGGGTCCACATATCAAAGGTGAAATAGTGTTCCTTAATTATGTGATTTGGTGGTGAATTGAATGTGTGGAAAGAGTCGCTGGTCACAAGACTGGGATGGTTCAAAGTAGGTTCTGTATATCATCCCACATGAACCCAGTTAGAACCTTATGTTAGGCATATAACTGTTAATATTATTGTGCCTGACACAGATTTATACTTCAACTGCATCACTGGTGATGAATTTCTTGATAGATCAGAGTGATTAGTGGAACATGTTGATACCCCCCGCATCTATTGTTCAGTTTTTATCTGATGTAAGAATGCAAATTCCCAGAGTTCCTTAGACTCTCAATGGCAATGGCTCGATTTCTTTTTCCTCACTTGTCTTTTTTCTGGTTCTGACTAATTGTCGGTTACTTTAGCCAGTAATTTCATCTTCATCCTCTTTGGTATGGCATTCTATGTGTCGTACTATTGTTTTCTTTGAAAACTGTAAGTAACTATCTGGGCATTTTGAATAAGTTCTGCATTATTGTCTACACTTTACATATGCCCATTGTTGCTTTCTTTTCATGCTAGCCAGTATATCTTTTCCTAAATTGCTGATGGAATTAGAGCCAAAGCAATCACATTGCTGTTGACCTTGGTCTTGACCATGAACTTCACATTTTGATTATGGGTTGCACTTGAATAAACAATGCAACTTATCAAAAAGAAAAAATCTTACAAACCTTAGACAAAGTTTCCCCTTGGAACTGATTGGATCTGTCTCTTGAATATGAACTGGCTGATTATTCTGATCATAGGCTTGTATAAGTATCTTCGATTCAGCAATCAATAACTCAACTGTTGACCTGGCTCTGATGGTTGTGACCTTTTTTTGTACTTATTAAGATCATAGCAATACATTTCGTGTGTATTTAGCTTCAGAATCCACCACTCCCATCTTTCTGTTAATCAGATAAGTGGAAAAACATCATCTTTACGGTATCTTGTGGTTGATATTTTCTGCAGGTGAGATCTGCTACCCTTGACACATGGCTTCCTGAACAGGTGGCATTTATTCAGTGTAAGATTATCTGTCTTACTTTTACAAGCTGAACATTTCTTTATTTACATTGATGAGATATCTTAAAATCTTTTATGTATGATTTTTTTTTTTTTTTTTAATTTAGCAATGGGAAATGAGAAGTCGAATAGTTATTGGGAAGCAGAGCTACCACCAAACTATGATAGAGTTGGCATTGAGAATTTCATTCGTGCTAAGTATGTTTTGTAAACAACCCTGGCATACTTCAGCACTATGAAAAGGTTTTTTTTTCTCACTGATTTTGAGACTTTTTTCGGCTATACTTTGATCAAGGTACGAGGAGATAAGAGAGATGGGTTCCAAAGGACGGGAATCCAAAGTCACCTGCTAGGGGACGAGAGGAGAAGCCTTCAGCTCAGTGGCAAAGACCTAGTGATAGAAATGTTCATGCATACACCGGCAATTTGGGGAATTCATCTGATGAGAGGAAGCATTTTCAGGCAACTAGTGCAAAGGAAAATGCTGCTGCTGTGGGAACTAGAATTATCACATCCTAATGTGTACAAGAACATGTATGTTGAGTTGCATTTACCAAATTGATCTTTTATGTTCATTATAAAAATGTTGTTCATTCTTGCTTTTGATATGGAACACTGGAATTTCATCTCAGTCGTTATCGTTATCGTTAATCATCATGTCATTAATTCTTTTGGTGGGGGATTCTTTTATAAGTAATGAGGGTAAAGGGTTGTAATTTTGCTTGTAGTTTCATAAACCTTGGAACTAGTTTTTAGGAATCCACCTGCAGCAAGGGATAGTCTATGCTATGCAAGTATGCAAAATAACTTATACTTATCAAAATGACACTGAGTAGCTATGTTACATGGACTCTCCTCTCATCCCCAGAGTACCCGTGTCTTGCTAAGTTGACATGGGTGTGGGTGTGGGATTTGTGTCTGTATGATCAAATTTTAATTGGATTCTTTGACTTTTTTACTGAGCCAAAAATCATATTGGCTTCAACATGATTGTGACTTCATCACATGAACTGACCGATAAGATAGGGAGGAAGATTAAATATGAGGGAGAAACATATGAGAATTGTATATCAAATTACTAAATCTTATCATAGTTATATCCTTCTAGTATCTTCTTTTTCTCGACGCACCACTATTCTTTAATACTACACATAAACATATTTATTGTTTGAAAAATGAGTTATAAATTATGTTAAATTGCTTTATGTCATCAAATTGCATTACTACTACACTAACTACATTAACATATACAAGCATGCAAGACGCACCCCTGCACCCGTATCCGACTCTTTTAAAGTGTTCCTATATCTACTCAATTTATGAAATTAACGAATTTGACACTTAGACGTGTACCTGTACCCGACATCTGTATCCGAGTGCGGGTAACTTAGCTGAGTAATGGGTATTGCTGTACTAGTGTTAAAGTAATACAATTTAGCATTCAAGCTCCTAAACATCAATCAATTTTCCTTGCATTTCTCGGTGATTGTCCGAGCCTTGGTTTTCTATGTTTATGTTTGTCTTATTCTTGTAATTATGTACAGGTTGTTCCATCTCCAATCCCTCAACAAGACATTCAGAAAACAGAACCTGCTGCCTCTGAATCTGCCAAGCAGGTTGCACAAGCTGCCTCCCCAACTAATGCTGATTATGCTACCGATCTTTTTAACATGCTTTCGATGGACAGTCCTACTGAAAATGATTCAGGAGCAACATCCACAGATGATACATGGGCAGGTTTCCAGTGTAAGTGTGGATCATCATTTTTCTTTTCAGTTATTTAGTAATATATTCCTTTTTTTTTTTTTTTCTTCTGGTTCTGCAGTTTTTCTATGACACTTTTTTGTTCTCTCTTAATCAAGGGAAAGAGCACTGGGCTGGTGGGACGGTGGGCTGGGATTCTTGATTTTAGAACTTCCATAATTTTGTACTAGATGAATTGAGAAGTAGTTGGTTGCACTGGTATCCTGTGATCCTGACATGTTAAATCTACAGCTGCTCAAGAAACATCAACAGCAGAACTAAGTGCTCCGACGAAGGCTGATGGCAACACGAGCCAGCCTGCTTCTGGAATTGAGGATTTATTCAAGGATTCACCACCTGTGCACCTGCGATGGCAGAGAAGCCTCAGAAAGATGTTAAAAGTGATATCATGAGCATTTAGATTGTATAAGGTCTGGGCTGTTCTGTAATTACTGTTGATCGACCAACAGCCCTATTAGTTTTACCAATTATGATGCGATCAATCTCATTGATGCATTAATTGGTATTCCTCCTCCCCTATTGTGTGAAATGTACATCACATAATCACTGGTCTCACACCTATGGCAAAGGGTTCAACAGTGGATATCAACTGTTAATCCTCTTTTATTATACACAATACTCACCTTATGCTAGTTATTGTTTACAAACTGTACTGCTCAGGTTTGAATTCTTGATAAAGCAATTTTTGGTGCTGCTCTTCCAAGATATTTTGTTTCTTTTGTTGCAGTCCAATATGGTGTCACCATTTTCCTCCCATCAACAACAACTAGCCATGTTGGCACAACAACAGTCTCTTCTAATGGCAGCAGCTGCTGCTAATGCTGCTAGTGGAACAGTAAAGGTTCCAGGAAATGCACAGGAAGGGCCAAATGGCATCAACTTGCCGAATCAAAGCTGGGCAAATGCTGGCTATCAATTTTATGGGATGATGATGCCAGCTACTGGAAAGAGTGAGCTGGAGAAATATATGCAGGTATTAATGATGAATAATATTTGATTGGAAGTATTATGTTTTCATTGTTCTCTGTTTCTGCACTAGATGGGGAACTTGGGAGAACCCAGCCAGTTGGGAGAAGCTCAATAGATAACAACCAGGTATTTGTGTTTGCTTCGTATACTTGGAATCACAGCCTTTGATAGACATTAGTATGTTTGTGGGAATAGGTGCAAAAAGCATTATTCTTTGCTTCTTTTTTTTTTTTTTGGTTCTCTGTTGCAACTTAAAGCTTAGTGATTGCTTTGACTGTGTGTGTATGTGAGCACTTTTTCATTACTATTATTTGATTTTGTGCTTTCATCCTGCTTTAGCTGTTCAAGAAGGTCTGATCGATCTTCTTTTGTGCAATGACAGATGAATTTTTGTTTAGGACCCAAATCTGGTTGTTGGGATGGATCAATAATAATTCCTATTCTTTCTGTTGTTATGTTTCAGTGCCTACCCTATGGGACAAAATACCTCTAGCAGTGCTGTAGCCACATCTGGAGCGGGTATAACGACAGCATCCCCTGTTTCATAAGACTTCCACGCAGACGGGCAAAGAGTATGATTTTTCCTCTTTGACTCAAGGCTTTTTCTCGAAGCACTAAGTAGCCAGTGAGAGATGGTGATTTTCCTCCTTGACTGAAGGCTTAGTTCTTGAAGCACGAAGTAGCCTGTATGAGAAGTGGCTACCTGTTTAGACATAGTATACCAATTGAAAGATTCACAGGTCACCAGGCAGTTAGACTCTGTCTCTTATACACATACACTTATTTGTAGAGGAGCAGTTCTAGCTTTTACGTCTTGATGTTTACTTCAATTGTAGTTTGTATCTGGGTAATAAGAAGTTCAGATTTACTGTAATTGGAATATCATTTTGATTCACCCTTAATTGCTCCTCTTTTTGATGAAAGAAAATAAATTGCTGCCGACCCATACTATGTAGAGATTTGTGTGTGAATATCACGAGTAATTTGGTGTGGCTGTATCTAGTTGTGTCTCTTTCAGATATCTTGATCATTTTTTGTTTGGCTTGTGATCAGAGCCACAAACACGGCTTGACATTTTTGAAATCGTGGTCCTCTTTCTCCGGTCCGACCGACTTCGAGAGGTCCCGTACGCAGTTCCATTTTGTAACAGTATTATTTTACCTTTCTCTTATACACATCTAGCGTTTAGTCAAATCTCGATGTGTACTACCATGCATGTCTATCACATCAGTATAAAAATATATACACATATATATATGTATAAGAAAACCCACGTCTCATCAATTGTACATGGATTTCAATTTACATTATTTGCACCCTTACAGTAGTATATAAAATTTTGGATGTTTAGGTTGACATTACACATGTTCCAGTTTGATTTGAGGTTGGGTCACGTTACATGATCATTTCATAAAGCTAGATTAATACGTGTTCCAAGTATTCCCGTAAAATTTCAGGTTAATATAGCCGAAAAATACTTATATAGATCTGATTTTTTATTTCACTGGTAGATCTTACGATCAAAATTAAATCTTATAAAATCTTGCTTACATCAGGTGATGTCATAGATTTCATAACATTTAATTTATACCACATAGTCTATAAATGAAATGATCAAAATCAAGTATACCTAAATATTTCCCCAAGTTATAAACCATGGGAGATGGGAGAAAATGATTTTAGTATAAAATATGGTACCCACCTAATTCTATCTGATTTTGTTGATTTCGGTGATGCACTATATTTGTACGTCTTTGTATATATATCTTTGATCAAACCGTCTAACTTGACTAAGTAGCTAGAGTCCTAAACAACATTGTGCCCAATAAGTAGTATGTGTTGAGTTGCCCCTTAACTTGATTGACTAGGGAAACTTTTGCTATTAATACCTGTTTGCGTGCATGAATAGCATGCTTTTTGTGGCAAGAGTTTATTGGCATTTTGGCGAGGATTTTATGAACCTGTAATTAAGACTATAGAGAAACATACCATAATGCCTTTCCCAACAAATTGTTAAGTTTTGACTTTTACTTTCACAATTGAATACTTAGGAGATGTTTGGTTTGTATTTGCAAATTAAAATAAGAATGGGAATAAGAAATATCACTATTAATAGCTGGATTTATATAAGTTTTCTTTACTTGTTTGATTTAAATAAGAAATAAGTTTTATTATATTGATAAGTTAATCAATTTAAAACTCAAGTGATAAGTAAAAAATGAAAGTATGTACTTTTTAACACTTTCATTCCTAAGAATGATTTTTACAATAATTAATCAAATAATATTTATGAATATTATTAATCTTGATTCTCATTTATTCCTTTCATACCTATAAACTAAACACTTCCTTAATATTCCATTTTAGTGGTTACTAAAGAATTTTGTTTCCTCGTCTTGTAACAACATCTAAGGAAAATTTACTACTAATCTCGTAATGGAAAATAGATATTCTAAACGATTAAATAATTAAAAAATAATAAAATATTTTACTTTTCAGACATCTGATCAACAAAGTGATAATTCTTACCTCCACATTTTCTCCTAATTAATCTCCACCTCCTTCTTCCGTCCTCTTTCAAACAAATAATTCTGACTTTCTACTCGGTGCAACAATTAGATACTAGCATGGAGCATACGTAACAAAGAAAGCGTGGTCGGTCTGGGAGGTGCACAGTGAGCTGTTAGCATGCACATGCAGAGTGAAACTGAACATATTATAGTACTATCAAATTAACCGGCGATTAAATTATTCCCGAAGCTTTCGGTCATTTAATAATTTATCAATTTGTAATTAATGGAAAATCAAATAGGTTATTAATAATTAAGTTCTAACAATCCCTTTAATTCAGCTAATTAGTAGTGGATTATGATTATATTAAATTTGGTTAGAACATGAATTAAAAGTCATTAGTTTTCTATTCAGATTCTCAAAATGGATTACCCCACTTCACTAAACAAATGCTTAATTAATTAATTAAAAGAATTAAAAAAAAAGCAAAGACTAATTAAAGCCTCTTAGACAATCAGATTGTATTTCTGTATTTCCTTAAATATTCAATTGTTATATGAGAAGAAACCCTGCCTCAGTAATTATTACTCAGCCAGACTCATTAAGTGTAGATATATAATTAGAGTAAAATGTCCAAATGGTTACTAAATTATTCAATTGTTGTATATAAGATTATAGTATTATTTGTTTTACAAATTTAGTCACTGTACCACCTTAAATGTATGTTTAGAGTCATTAAATTATTTATTGTGTATTGTAAATTTGAGACATTAAATTATTTAAGTGTGTGTACTTGACAGGTCACCATGGTATTTACATATACATACTTAAGATAATTCAGTGACTAAATTTGTAACTTTGTGACTCCAAAAACACATTTAAGATAATTTATTGATCAAATTTACAAAATAAATAGTTCAGTATTCTTATATGTAACAATTAAATAATTTGGTGACCTTTCATGTATTTTCCTCTATATAACTATGTATATTATTTAAATTTCAAAAATAAATTTTAAGTATATGAAGAAATTTTCAGATGATCCAATTTATAATAAATCACATAAATCTCTTAATATAAATTTATTTACATCATTTATAAAAAAAATTATTTTAATAAAATAAAATGACATAAAAAAATAGCTAATCAAAAAAATTCATATCACATTTATACACATCTATTGTGTAAAAATTTTCCCTCGTATATGCATCGTAGATACTGAGAATTTACAGGAATGGAGCTCCATAAGACTATGCTTCAATATTACAGTATTACTACTCGAGACAACACAATATAAAAGCCTTGCCAACGCCAAGACTTCATTCTGCAGTCAGTCCCTGCTCCAGACTAACACATTACTCACACCTTTCTTCAAAATCGCCGGAGAATTAGAAAAAGGCGAAATTCCTGTGCTACAGCTAAAACCCACCTGAGAAAATGTCGTTCCTGAGCTTCTCAAACAACACCTTGTCGCTCCCTCTCAAGCTCGTCTTCATATCCACAACCGTTTTAACAGCCGCCGTTGCTCTGAAGCTCTCTGTACCAGCTATCACAGATTTCGCCGTCACCGATCTCCCTTCCATCTATAACGGCGTCGTTTCTTGGCTTAGGCCCCCCTATCTCTACCTCGTCATCAATTGTATTATCATCACCATCGTTGCTTCCTCCAAATCTCCAATTTAAGCTCGTCCATGACGACGCACCCGTATCCATACCCGCACCCGCACCCGCACCCGTACCAGCTACTTCCGCCGGTTCTTCAGGTTTTGCAGCATCAGGCTACTGTGCCGATTATTATGCAGCAGCATTTGCATGACTTTCACGACGTCGTTTTCAAGGACGAGGTGGTGCAAGCCGTTAGCACCGTGCCGCCGGAGGTTTTCGAGTATAATTGTAATATTAATAATACTAGTCATTTGAATCATTATGAAGATAATAAGGAGTTTGTTAGTGTGAACGCGGTGGATGAAGCGACGCCGGATGTGGTGGAAATGAGTAGTTACAGAGACGAGTTTGTGACTTCAAAGTTATCGCCGGCGACACCGTTAAGTAGATGTGTTCAAATTCAGTAGTTGGTTTAATGATTACAATCTGACTCTTATACACATCTAATTGTGCCAGAGATGCTGTTAAAGCCAGTCCCGAAGGTACCCCTCTCTCCCTCTCTCTCACACACACACACACACAAAAGGAGTCTTTAATATTTCCGGCGCGGCGAGGTTTAGCTGTTAACGGTGATAAATGTAGCCGTTAACAATGGGTGATTTAGATCAGATGCGACCGCACGCAATTTAATAATATTAATTCTATGACTCTGATTGGTTGATAGTCTTTGAGGCACACCTACTTTTTACTGGTCCGACTGTACTAGAAAATCGTGACCAGGAATTCAAAGATGATAACTATTCGGGAGTTAATTTGACCAAATTGCCCTTGTCCACTTAGGTCGGTTGTTAGCACGCCGGAAGGTGACAAAATTGATAGGCTAACCATCACGAATTTAAAACGATTTCTTTTATCATTTCTTCCATTTTATTTTAAGTGCCATTGGAATTTTTTACATAAAAATTAAATTGTTATTAAATAATTTAAATTTTAGATAAAATTAAACTTGATTAAATTATTATTTTTAATTAATAATAAATTAAAAACTTTTAACATTAATTACAAATTGAGTAATTAATAAAATTAAAAAAAAATAATTAATAATTTATTAAACCTTTAAGATGATACTTAAAATAGAATTAAATTTGTTCACTAAAGGTGACACAAAACAAAAGTGATACTAAATTAATTGCAGCTGAAATCTATCTTGGGCTTTTGCCTTTTAGCATCTTTTATGTGATTTTAATTTAAAAATAGTTAATCTTTCTTACTCGTGTATAATTTTTTTTTTATTTTTCGGGACTTTCTATTTAAAATTTAAATAATATATACTCAATTTTTCAAAGTAACATTTTAAATTTAATAATCAAGTTCTTTATTATTATTATTATTATTATTTTGGCAGAAAATTCTATAATTTTTAGTGGCTCAAGGCTTTTATTGGAATATGCTTTTAGTAAAGACGTAAAATCACGTGGGACATGTTGAAGGTCAAAAATGTAAATTTAATATTGTAATGCTTTTCAGGTGGGAAAGCGGCGTTAGGGATATCGAAGCCAAAGAGACAAGCCACGCTGGAGAGCACGTGGAAGACTATCACAGAGGGTCGCGCAATGCCTTTGACGCGCCACCTTTTCGAATCTGACACGTCAAAGACTCACGGTGGTCGGCATCACGATATTCCTTTCTCTTATACACATCTAGATGTGTATAAGAGACAGGATAAGAGACTCGTGACAACTTGTCGCTGCTGAGGAGCCCTCACCCGGTTCAGGAAACTGTTAAGAAAGAACCGTCACTGAGTCGGACGAGTTACAATAGACGAGTGGAGGCTTTTATTAAGAACTTCTCTTATACAATGCGGATGCAGTATAAGAGTCATTATGAATCAGTATATGGAAATGATCAATTAGGGGCACATTAATGTAATGAGAGACAGGAGTTTTTTTTTTTTCCATATAAAATGGATGTTTTTTTTTTGGTAGTTTGATAATATTTTATTTATCAATTTCTTATTGCACATAGAGAAACTCTCTCTTACAAAATACATGGAGAGATTTTTTAAAGTCCTTTTTTTTTTTGGTTGAAGCTGTCTTTCTATTTCTTCATTAACTAAAAAAATAAATAAATACAAAAAACTGGTAAGTACATAATACAGACTGATGAACTGATTTTGTAAAACTTTAGAGGTAGATAAATAGTATAATTAGTTTTATATTATATTTGTAACCTTTTTTTTTTAGGTATTTGTTAAGTTCTAAATTTGTGACGAATCAGGGTCTGAGTCATACATTAGTGGTTAGCATATTTGATTAGATTTCAGTAGTAGTAGTGGTCATCTGATCGATTTGAATGTCGAATTGATTCTAAATTAACTCTAAAATTAATTTACAAAGTTGTCACTAATGAGTTGTTAATTACATGTCTCGTTGGAATTCAGTCTATTGCACAACAAATTTCTGTATAATTAAAAACAATAAATTTTGTTTAAAAATTGAGTGGTTTTACATGAATCGATCCAAACCCATCACGTAATATCAACTTTTGTAATCATCATCCAAGTAAAAATCTCACTATTAAAAAAATATCAGGTACCTTGTTTTAGAATGCTCTAAGTGTTGTAGTCAGTAATCCAAGATACCCTTGAAATTTGTGGTTAATAATCTTGAAAGTAATTGATAATGGATGTATTGAGGTTGATTTATTTTGTGAACAGAGTGGCTGGAAATAACCTTCTTTCTGCTATGACATTTTTTTTTAACACATTTTGTTTTGTTTTTTTTTTTTTTCAAAGCAGTAATATTTTAATTTAACTTACTCTACAAGAGATACAACAGGACCTAACTAGGTGCTCTTAAGGGATTGGAGAATTCTCTCCAGACGCGACAAAGGTACTTTGATACTTATCTGAATTTCTGTAAGGTTTGAGATTTGAATTTCTGACTTCACAATAGAGAATGCCTTATGAGACATTTTCTGACCAACTCCCATGAGTGGAGTTGGTAGTGGAGTTGGTTTAACACATTTTGTTAAGGTTTCAAGTTTGACACAAACACAAATTTTAGATCCGTAAATTGTGTCGTTACTTTCCTTAAATCACGAGGCCTTTGTTCACCATTCCACATACGTAGTAATTTGTTCATGTTGATGTGTTTCCGGCGTGAATATCATTAACTTTGATTCACATTCCCCTCTCATACCCATAAACCAAACACCTCCTTACCCCTGCCACGAATGGCGAACAACTTTGAATGCCTACAACTGTAGTAATTTATATTATTAATGAATTCCAGCTATAAACCAAGTCTTGGAACTGAACCCAAGTAAAACGTCAATTTGGTTTGGATATTCAAAGAGTTACGTAGGCCTCCACTTGTCATAAAGTGCTGAACAGGTCAAATTAGTCTGTGGTCTGTCTTCATACACAGGCTGAGATGGGAGTGAAGAGAGATATCTCTTATCTGCTTAGCTCCAACTCCATCTTCACCCTTATCTCTTAGCACCGTAACAAGTTTTACATGCAATAAAAGCATCATAAATGAAGACAACCAACTATAACCAAATAAGTAAGATTACACATGTTTTTGACCTAAGTCCTGCCGTCACAAGTTTGACTCACCAAGGACCACGGATAGTCACCAAGGGTACTGACGATGTCGAAATTAATTTGAATAGGTAAGATGAAGTTGGGATGAAGAAAGAAATATACATTTAAGATAGATAAAGAGATTAATAAAATTAGGAGATCGTGTGATATAATTTACTTCTTATCGTGTTGTTTTGAAGTAGACAAATATTGTCTTCTTTTACGAAGGTGAGTAAATGTTTATTTTAGAATGCATGTTCCTGTCTCTAGAATCCATCTAATGATTTCTATAAAATTATTACATATACGATCTACCGACCTATTTGTGCCAAACTTCATGTATCAACTTGCAAATCGAGCTTTCTGATAAATGTACCGAACTACTTTTGGACGGACCAAACAGAATAATAATCATATTCAATCTGAATAAACATTTGATACTAAAGATCAAGACAAATACTGTCACGAGTCTCTGATCCGAACTAAACAACTTAAGTATCGTCACGTACCCTTGAGTGGAGATCCACTGATCCTCTTTAAAAAAGGTAACATAAATGAAGTTTCTAGTTATGTATTTCATACCTTGCTGCAGCAGACATGTATAACGTGATAAAACTGTGAGATGAGGTCCTTTTCCAGACAAGCTTCATCAACTATTGTGTTTTCTCATTCTTTAAAGGAAGTTCATGTTCACTTGTAAGTTGTACCGAGGTTTATAATACAAAATGCAGTATACAATAATTCTAAGGACGTTTAGATGTATATTTAGAATTCAATTTATAGAGCTGATGCTCTTTTACACAAGTCAATTGTCTTATTTCAGATGCAAAATTTTACGATATCCATATATATATTTGTTTCTTTGCTCAAAAATAAAATAAAAAGCAAAGAAAATGCGGCTGAGCAAGTAACTAAATCACTACAGAAAACGTTATTGTACTTGAGGATTGGATGAAAAGAAACATTTTAACTGGTTCAAAACATTCAGATTCTACTTGGTGGTTGGAGTATGCACCAAGTTGTTATAATGCATCCACAGGGAGGCAGAATATCTCAGTCGGGGCAGGAGTTCTCCCTGAATTCTGGCAAAAGAATTCAGCTCTAATCTTTCCATGTACTTCAGCTTGGATTCTGTCAAAAGTTGCAGTACTTCAGCTTGAGTTAAGCACGTAAAAGAGAAGGTTTTCAGCTCCTCCTTGTGGTTGAACTTCATAATATGCAAGACTAAATAGAAAAATACAATCGAGTAATATAACCATCTATCATGAAACTAAATTTGTAAGCTTTACATAAGCCCAGGTAAAACAGATAGCCCAGATATAAAAACATATATAGAAATTATATTAATCACAGAACAGACAAGTGGTATAAAGTTGAAATTATCTTACATGTTTATAATGTTTTCGTTCTATAAAAGGTCTTTTATGTTTGTGCATCTGTGTGTGCATATGTGCATGTACGTCTCTTTCATGTATCACATGTCATTCAGAGACATGTCAATATTACTTCCATCTATCTAATCAAATATGCTAACAACTAATCTGGAGAGAATTCTCAAATCCCTTAAGAGCACCTAGTTATGCTGTGCAACCAAGTTCTTTGATGTGGAAGTTGCTAATCCCAGAACTCTTCCTCTGTCCTTTCCCCAATTATTTAGCTCACATTTGAATGTTCATATTGACATTGTTCTAATAGACTAGATCTTTCACATTTTATGAATCCTAATTTGTATAAGAGTTCTGTTTGGGGTGACCATTGAATAAACTGAATTGCGAATACACTAAAGAACACACGATAACAAGGCATTTCTATAAGAGCACGTTCATCCTATACAATAAGGAATGCTGTATAAGATACAAGGTTTGTGCAGGACTTTAAATCACATACCCCATTTGGTGGTTGGTAAGAAGAAGTCCTTCATCCTTAATCCCATCACCAATCTTCCTCCTGGTTCCACTTTACAAAATGTGACTGCCAGAACACATAGAGTTTTTTTAGAGAAACTACTGCTGTATAAAGAAGAAATATGAGCTGAAAAATGATAATACACCTTACAAATATTTTGTCAAAATATCAAGTCAGAAACCATAACAAGCTTCGATCTAGCTAACGAAATACTGATGAGAATGATAAAA
The DNA here is from genome assembly GCA_025175665.1 of Cinchona pubescens. Taxonomy (NCBI): domain Eukaryota; kingdom Viridiplantae; phylum Streptophyta; class Magnoliopsida; order Gentianales; family Rubiaceae; genus Cinchona; species Cinchona pubescens. Next base: position 4,847 of record JANKKI010000509.1, on the reverse strand, counting down.
CTTAAGCAGTCAAAGATCTTGAACATTTTACAGTGGAGGCCACCCCAAATATTTTCAATTGATTTTGAGAGCTAGTGTTTATTATGGCAGAAGAGGCAAATTATCTACTTTTAGCTGACTTCTAAAAACAGTTAAGGGAATGTCCACGTGAACATCCTGTCAATGACCTTACCACAATAGGGTTATCTGAGTACTCCTAATGAGAAACAACTGCCGGTAAGTTCATTTTGGTGGTTCTTTTAAGGTGTAAAATAAATGAAGAAGAATCCAATTAATATATAATACTGAACCTTAGATCTTTTCCAGAAGGAAATCATCATGTCAAGCACCGGATTGCACCGTCAGATTAGCTGAGAGTTGATAGTGAGTGATTGGTGGTTACCTCCTGGAAAGAGATCTGATATTCGCTTCCTCTTTCTCAGACAAGTAAAGTTTGTCAACAAGATCCTAGTCATAGAAAGCTATGCATGAACTTTGGCCTTCTTGAACTGTAGAACAGGATATCACCTAACTACAATTATGATGAGAAAGAGGCCAGAACCCAACCAAAATGGAAATTAAATTCTTCGACTGTTAGTCATCAAGGCTTTCCTGTCTGTCTCTTATACACATCTACATGTGTACCTACGAGCTGTTTGATACAACATAGCAATTCTTTCGGATTTTCTCTTCCTCATAAATATAAATAAAATGTTCTGTGAAGTTATCAAAATCTGTTCAAACTAGTTCAGAAAATTTACGGTAAATACCTGTATCACCTGCTTGCCATCTCTTTGAAATCATAAAATCTCTGAGCCCCTCAAGAGATACATCTTACTTCCTCCATTGATCCAATAACGGTAGGTAAATTCCCATTCTTTGCCTTCTATATCATAGATTTTGACGGTAAATCCACGCGGCTCAGAAATATCTGGGAAGAAAGCCTGGTAAATTATGAGCTTACATTAATACAATTAGAATGTTATGAGATGAAAACAAATCTATGAAAAAATATTTAATAAGTCAACGGATAAGAAATAGGTGTATAGCACAAATCTTTTGCCCCTGAATCTCACAAACTCACCTCGGCACATTTTTTTGGTATTATGAGGCGTGCAAGTTTGGGGTATTGTACAAGATCTTATACACAATGAACTGTCTCTTATACACATCTAGATTTGTAACTGCGATTTGTCAAGGACAACAGTATCTTATACACATTAGATTTTTCTTTAATAAAGATAGATAAAAACTAAAATATTTAAAACAATTTAGTACATTTATGTAGAAATTAATCAATAAGACAATCGAGCTGACTTCTAAATCTCGCATCAGCTTTACAATTTGAAAACTGAATAGCATCTTCTACTTCAGACAGAAAGATAAATTAAGAAGTCGTATAGATAGATTTCGTTATTTTCAAATATGTTTATGTTCAATAAATACAGATATACTAGTGGATGCATACTGAACATACTTGCCTGTCTGAATACAGTGCCTAGAGGCCTGTATTGAGGCTCTATGCCAGTTTGCCTAGTGATATCCTGCTGAATTCTGAGAGGAAGGCACCGGTTTCGTGCCTGAAATGCAAAATCCAAATTTTCATAACATCAGTAATATCAGTGTATTGGAGGATTTACTTGAGCATAATCATCACTCTTACTTTTCGCAGTCAAAATAGCAAAGAATGGCCATTCATGGATTAACGTGAGGTACAAATTCAACGTAATGGAAGTAATGAAGACATGTGGTGAATGCTCTGTGATACATTCATGAGAATTACATAACCGTTGCCAAACCACTCAAAGGATCATTTGGTAACTTTAACAGTGGACTCATTCCAATGGATAAAATCTTTTATTGCTTGATATTGGATACCTGCATACTTACTTTAACTCTCTAGTTTCCCCCAACCAAAAAAAAAAAAAAACTCCCACCTTTTTTATTTATTTTTGGGAAAGCAACCAATTCTTTGTGTTAAGGAAGGGACACAAGGAACTCTTTCATCAGTTTTGCAGCTACAAGATGTGAATGCATAAACCAGACATGGTTCAATAGACACTCTGAAACGGCAAAGAGCTAGATCCTAGGAAGCACAAAACCTGCTATGGACATTTTTCTCTGAGTAAATAGAATTAGAAAGACATTAAGAGGTGAAATAGGCCACCTTACCTTAGCAAAATTAATCCTTAAGCACTCCATGCAGATTACTCCACCAAAATCCAACAGCAAGTATGTATTAAATGACACAATACATCCACAATGGACCAACTGCGAAGACAAGGATAGAAAATTTTAGGGCCCTGTTCTTAATGTTCCAAGAAAGCATGATCAACCCAAAATGTACTCATAAGAAGACTTTCCAAAACTGCTTTATGCTATACCCGCAGGCTTGTTCTGTAATTAGAAACCAACCATCAATTTTCTGCTCATATTTCTTCGCATGTTGGTAGATGTGTAAAAAAACTCTATTGATCAAACAACCATCACATTTACATTGATTTTCATTTTCTCCACCTAAGAAAACCATTTGATAGTAAAAACATGTCTTTTGCTTTGAAAATATGAGAGTGATTCCTGTATCCAGAACCGAAAATAAGTTTAAAAAAAAAAAAAAAAAAACACAGATTTTCTTGATATCCATGTGCAACTTCTGTTCAAGCATAGATTCCTTACCTTACCACAAGATTCACAATCTCTCCAACCATCATCACTTGAATGGAAAGCCTCACAGAACCTTCCCTCCTCATAAAGAGAACTACAAAACCAACTCATATATCAAGCCAAGCATTAAGTATATTAAGAAGAATTGCCTGCACTGTATAACTAAATCAGTTCAAGGAGGAAATTAACTAAAGTACCAAGAGATAAATCACGTTGATCATGGTAATAGAGCTTCACTGAAAAATATACACCAAGATGTTCTTGATTACAAAGTTAAAAAAACAAACTTTCCCAGATATGCAACCAACTATTAGATAATATTAAAAAAGATTAACATCCAGAATATGTGCTCATATGAATACTAGCTCAGATCCCTCAATCTAGATGTGTAAAAGTCAGCTTTCTTGCAGAATATCACAATTTCTCGAAGGCTAACGGGTATTTTGGAAATTTATTGAAATCGTGAAGGTATTCTCCAAATTACCAAGAAAAGTAAGGGATTCCCCGTAATCACAGCTGACAATGAAGATGTTCATAAATAATTTTTAAAATACAATTTAGAGTTCCATGGAAATTAGTAGGACTAATTTCTTGAAATCCCAATTCCAAGACCCCAATTGGTGCTTACAAATAAATATCAATCTCACAAACAATAAATCAAAAAAGGGTTAAAAAAAAGAGAAAGCTATACAAATTATGTTTTCAATCATTAAGTGATTGCTTCAGAAGCAAGGAAAAAAAATAACAGTACAATTAAACCACAAATATATGTAAAATAACTGAAATTCCAAGAATTGAACAAAATAGATAAACGAACAATCTTTTAAGACCATAAACAATTATCACAATTTTAAAAACAAAATTCACAGAACCCAAACAAGGAAAAAGTTGAAAAGATTCAATTTTCAACCTTTTTTTTCCAACAAAAATTGAAATTAAAGGTAAAACCAATGTGAATTCAATCATGCATGATTCTGTCAATAACGCCTAGGAAGGAGAGAAAAGAAGGCATACGCGCAGCGAGGGCAGAGCTGAGCAAACTCGCCACTACGAAGGCGCCAACCGTTTCTGAAATGGTCAAAGTTGGAGCTGGTCTCCTCACATTGAAAGCAAGAAGACTTTGATGATGTCTCTTATAACCCATTTCAGTAGCCTTCAAGAAAGCTTTTGATGATGTAATTTGCAGGTGTTAAGAGAGAATTACATCCGTTCACACTGTACTTCAAGAGTTCTAGGGACAGTATTAGAGACAGTGTATTTTTCAGGGGGTTTGAGGGAGGGAACTGTACAAAGTTCATTATCTAGATTTTTCATTAATTAACTACTTGTATCATATTTTATTTTAATTGTATTTATAAATCGAAATCGATGTAAAAACTGTAAAATACTGTAAATAGTGATCTTTATGGTTCTATTTGTGAACCAAGATTTTTCTTTTATATCAAAATTTTTGTTTAATTTATACTACTTTTGTTTAAGTCTCATTATTCACATATTTGACTATAGATTTCATATACTACATATCATGTTCGAAAGTTTATTTAAATTTATTATTTTTAATTAATACAGAGACCGCTATTATTATAAACGTCATATCAAAATTTGAGATTTTGCAGTGGGAAACTGTAAATATTTGGGTGGGTTAATGCAATATAGGCATGCCTTTAATTTCAGGCACACCATTCTTTGGCCTTCCTTGACTGCGAAGTTCCTTGTGGAGCTTCTCTTAACACAAAGATATATAATTTAGGTGTTTAGAGATAAATAAAAAAGGTAAGGAGTTCATAGATGCTCTTAAGAGACATTCTGGTAAGTATTAATTGCAGCATAAAGATCTTGGTGTGCAATAGTTCAACCAAGAATTTAGTTGGAGTTTATTGTCAATAAACTTGTGGAGCATCTATATTTGTGGCTGCAAATATAGTTAGAATATCTATCAATACACTTGCATTATTTAAAGGAATATTTATGTAGATTCAATTTTTCGACTGTATTTATTTATTCTATATGTTGATTAAACTTTAAAAATTTATTATATCAACTAATGTAAGAAATGTTTTAAAATTTAATTTTAACTACAGATCTACAATAATAAAAATTAGATATACCTAAATATTTGAGTGGTTTCTGTCTCTTATACACATCTAGATGTGGGCATTTATAAAACTTATGCAAATCACTCATAGGTGACATGTACATCTATT